>CM053037.1:67641480-67711480 GCA_028564925.1 Lithobates sylvaticus | reverse complement strand
TTACGGGCATATTAGATCAAGCTGTGAGCGTCGTCGGTCTCTCCCTAACCCAAGCATCACAGGTCAGGATGGCCGAGCGGTCTAAGGCGCTGCGTTCAGGTCGCAGTCTCCCCTGGAGGCGTGGGTTCAAATCCCACTTCTGACAGCTTTTAAGCTTTTCTTTGCTTGCGTTAACATTCTCCAGCTCGCCTACTGCTGAACCTCTAGCACAAAAAATAACTTGTGTTCCATGCCAACAAAAAAGGCTCCATAGCTCAGGGGTTAGAGCACTGGTCTTGTAAACCAGGGGTCGCAAGTTCAAATCTCGCTGGGGCCTTCCTGCAAGTCTTGGCGACTGTATCTCACGTAGCAGTGTAATAAGAATTTTTCCCCAAAGTCCCATGGAAACATTAGGGTGGAAACGTTTGAAGGCCTCTAGATTACGAAATCAAAACGTTAGGATGACTTGACTTTCCAGAGATCTTGAATTAGACAATATCTACTAGAAACACCCACTTTGTAATTCTGCATCCAAGGAAAAGTGCACTTGAAGCAAACGGCCATCTTTTGTTAACAGCAAGACGCTTGCTTTCTGCGTGTCCTTCTATTAAATCACTACTTTGCACTTTTAACATCCGGCTTTGTTCTTTCCTTCCAAGGCATTGGAAATAGTAAAGGTAGCAAGGAAGGGTGACAAGGGTAAAGCTGCTTCTATTGCAATTTCTCCATCCAGTAACCCTTAGCGGATTTATTTTACGGGCACATTAGATCAAGCTGTGATATTAGATCAAGCTGTGAGCGTAGCGTGACAAGGGTAAAGCTGCTCTATTGCAATTTCTCCATCCAGTAACCCCTAGCATCACAGGTCAGGATGGCCGAGCGGTCTAAGGCGCTGCGTTCAGGTCGCAGTCTCCCCTGGAGGTGTGGGTTCAAATCCCACTTCTGACAGCTTTTAAGATTTTCTTTGCTTGCGTTAACATTCTCCAGCTCGCCTACTGCTGAACCTCTAGCACAAAAAATAACTTGTGTTCCATGCCAACAAAAAGGGCTCCATAGCTCAGGGGTTAGAGCACTGGTCTTGTAAACCAGGGGTCGCGAGTTCAAATCTCGCTGCGGCCTTCCTGCAAGTCTTGGCGACTGTATCTCACATAGCAGCGTAATAAGAATTTTTCCCCAAAGTCCCATGGAAACATTAGGATGGAAACGTTTGAAGGCCTCTAGATTATGAAATCAAAACGTTAGGATGACTTGACTTTCCAGAGATCTTGAATTAGACAATATCTACTAGAAACACTCACTTTGTGATTCTGCATCAAAGGAAAAGTGCACTTGAAGCAAACGGCCATCTCTTGTTAACAGCAAGACGCTTGCTTTCTGCGTGTCCTTCTATTAAATCACTACTTTGCACTTTTAACATCCGGCTTTGTTCTTTCCTTCCAAGGCATTGGAAATAGTGAAGGTAGCAAGGAAGGGTGACAAGGGTAAAGCTGCTTCTATTGCAATTTCTCCATCCAGTAACCTTTAGCGGATTTATTTTACGGGCACATTAGATCAAGCTGTGAGCGTCGTCGGTCTCTCCCTAAGCGAAGCCTCACAGGTCAGGATGGCCGAGCGGTCTAAGGCGCTGCGTTCAGGTCGCAGTCTCCCCTGGAGGCGTGGGTTCAAATCCCACTTCTGACAGCTTTCAAGCTTTTCTTTGCTTGCGTTAACATTCTCCAGCTCGCCTACTGCTGAACCTCTAGCACAAAAAATAACTTGTGTTCCATGACGACAAAAAGGGCTCCATAGCTCAGGGGTTAGAGCACTGGTCTTGTAAACCAGGGGTCGCGAGTTCAAATCTCGCTGGGGCCTTCCTGCAAGTCTTGGCGACTGTATCTCACATAGCAGCATAATAAGAATTTTTCCCCAAAGTCCCATGGAAACATTAGGGTGGAAACGTTTGAAGGCTTCTATTGCTTCTATGCTTCTATTGCAATTTCTCCATCCAGTAACCTTTAGCGGTTTTATTTTACGGCACATTAGATCAAGCTGTGAGCGTCGTCGGTCTCTCCCTAAGCCTAGCATCACAGGTGTTGGATTTAATATTAACTCATGTCATGCTTCTGCGATTCACTTCCTGGCTGCTGTAAGACAGGTTGCCTAAGACAAAGGAACAATAGCTTGGCTCAGGCCCACCTGCTGTGAAGACGGCTAAAGGCTAATAGATATGCTGCCTGTTAGTGGAAAATACAGCATTCTTCCTATGTTATCTCTCGGCAATGCCTATTTGATGGAGGGCAAAATGGGGGTGGCTATGAGTGGGCGTGTATGTCTGAATGATAGGGTCGCAGACAGAAAAGACACTCTCTCTGTGTCTGCAAGCTGGTTGAGGAGCATGTCATGAAGGTGTCTCTCTGCTAAGCGGCCATCTTTGAGGCCTACAATGGAGGATGAGTTGAGGCCTAGCCATGTGGATATCTCTCCCATTCCATCTCAGCTACCATGTGTGCTAAGTATACGATTGTATTGTATTGTTATTGTATGCTATGTAATATACTATGTAACCTTGTAACTCCTAATAATGAGCTTATATAAGCTTTCTTATTTCCTTGGGAAATAAATGAGGTTTGATTGATCTTAAACCGTGTGTTTGGTTGCATAGTTAACTGGTATTATTGTGATATTAACAGTGGCTTGCGCTCATAGGTTTAACAGACTAACAACATTATAGGGACTAGACAATTATACATAGATGATATAATATTAGTTATTAATATTGAATCATATTTTACATTTGGCACCACAGTATATAGACGTGTGGAATAGCGTTTCTTCTGCACAGAATTCACAGACTAATGTATTTTTGTTTTGAGTCCTGGTAATCAAAGACACCCAGAACTGAAAATCGTCTCTAGTGTGGACAAGATTGGCGCTGGCTCGCAAATTCTAAAACCACGCTTGGATGATCATAAAAATTTTGTGAAATATTTCATCAGTTAGCGGACGCGCAACAAATCTGGTGAGACCTTTTTTTTTTTTTATTATCCGAGATATGTATATGTATATATGTTAAATGTTGTATTGCTAATGCAAAGTGTTAGAATACTTGTAGCTGGTCAAGAGGGCTGGTGAGTACGGGCTAATCACCCTTGGTTAGGAATTGACAGGAATTACCATACATCTTTGAGGAAAAAAAAAAGTGATAGAGATATTGTTAGTTTTTCATTTTTATTATTTCTACTCATGTGAGAGTGACATAGCTCTCTGTTCCAATAGAAGTTCAATGTGGCCTGCAAACTAACAGGAAGGCATTGATTAAGATTCTGCCTTGTGTCTTAGGATGTGCCTTGTGTAGGCTGTAGAACTACAGGTAGCAAGTAGTAGTTAAACTATCTGTTCTTTTTTTTTTATTTATTTTTTTGTTGTAGGCTTTTGTGGGACTACAAGCTAGTTTGCAAGCGAAACCTTTGAATAGCCTTATCTGTTTATCTGTATTGCATTGTAACCAAAACAGGTTTTACAGCTCCCGTATAGAGGGCTTGCTAATTAGCATATCAATTGAGGCCATCGAGCTGTTCATGGCTAAACATGATACTATTAGATTTAAATCTACACAGGAAAGTGGGCTGACACAACAATTTAATGAGATTTTGACACAATGTAATACACATAACAGCCTCATAAGTAATAAATCAAAAAAAGGCAGGAAACAGAGGTTAGCAAATTTGATAGGCATGCTTCTTAAGATGAAGCATATTTCTGAACAGAAAGAATTAGAATGGATAGATGAAAGAAAGCAAGTCATGCAGCAGCTACAAAATATAATAAAAGATATATTAATTAGGGTTGAAAATGCAGATGCACAAGCGCGTAGGCAGATTGAACAATTAGTGACGGAAAAAGGCGAATTGGAACAGAGATTACATGAATTAGATAAAACGTGTGAGTTAAGAGAAGGTTGCATCGTTGAATAGAAGGGAGGCTGAAAGTTTGCAGGTTATCACACTGCTCAAGGAGGAATTACAGGATGCACAGGCAGCCATAATGGATTTATCCTCCAAACATACAATAGCCGAAGATGCAATGGTGGAGGTACCCTCCGCACATGCTCAGTGTGCAAAAATACAAGTGGAACATGAGGAAAACCCGTATACTATTGTTGCTGCAAATCATATTACTATGATGGGAATCGATGTTGGAGACGTAAATACAAACGTGATAACTGCGCATGAAATTGATTCAGGAGTTGAAATGGAAACTTCTGATGACTCCTCAGACGATGAAAGTGTAAAGTCTGTTCATTCCAATCACAGTAATATTATCCAGCAATGTGAATTTCAGGCACAAGATGTTAAAAAAGGGCCTATGCAGGGAAACCAGACCTAAGACGTTGTTTGTGTAAAAGGGGAGGTCACATCGCAAAGTATTGTTGGGCGAATAACGATATAAAAAAAAGATCATACCTGAAAACGACCCCAAGGCAGTATGAATGTTATTCGGCCAGGTGGGGTAGCAATCCAAAGCATGGAGCCCATAGTAAGCAAACCCAGTTCCCCGTTAAGACCCAATTACGGAGTCTACAAACTGAAAAGCAATATGTAGGACAGTTGCATAAAATCAAAATGGAGGTAGCCGCATGGTTATTCAAACATAGCACTGGGGGAAGCAATGCTAGCAGCACTTAGTCAGCTGCAAGTATGTTAAAAAATACTCTGATCAAAGTTTCCTTCCTATGAATAAGGTTTTAAGTATTTTTGTATTTTTTTTTATAAGGTTTAATGTTTTATTAATTTTTATGAATTTTTTATTAGTTTTTTAATTTTCTTTATTATTAATTTTTGATTTTTTTTCATTATTTTTTTTAATTTTTAATTTTTAATGTTTTTATTTTTTATTTTTTTTATCATGAATTATTTTTTTCATATTTTGTTTTTTTTATAAATTTTTTTTTCAATTTTTCACTTTTCAATTTTTTTATTAATTTTTTGTTTTAGTTTTAATGTTTGTAATTTTTTTTTTTTTTAGTTTAGTTGTTTATACTACAACTCGGGCTTGTAGGTGTTCCCCTAGCAGTACAATTAATGGGAAGAGGCTTGGGGCACTTAAAGTCAATTGTCATAATAATCGTGTTTAATCATTGTCTTTGTGTTCCTTTTCCAGAAATCAGGGAAGAGAACAGGTTTGGATACTAAACATTTGTGTTTTGTTTGCAGGTCCGTCAAAGTGAGACCAACACGGGGGTTAGGTTATTGTAAATGCATAATTGATTATCACATGGTACCATGAGCTCATTAATTAGTAATTGTTTGCAAACAATGAAAACATTTAAACAATAATCTGACATTAATGGACCAAAGAGTTACAAATGAGGTAGCAAATGTTGTGATGAAGTTACAAATGTTTTGTTTGTGTTGTTTTTCCCATTAACTTATTGTCTTTCAGATAAAAAAAAAACATGTACTCTTCTCAGGAGAAAATCCATGGATGTCGTTAATTAAAAGTTGAGTGTTTGTCATTGTTGTATGGTGGTTGTCTTGTCATGTTGCTCTTGGATGATAATGGCCAGACTTTTAATTTTTATTTATTTATTTTTTAAATTTTTGTTTTTTGGAAAAAAAAAAAAAAACATTTTTTTTTGTTTTTGGGTATTGGCTTAGTCAGCTATTTTATTGTTGTTTTGTTCAGGTGTAAAAAGCTCCAAAAGGTTTAGGCTTTGTCCACCTGAAAGGGGATTAGTGCATACATCTTAAAGATAAAGATAAATGCATTGTTTTTTTTAGTGTTTTAATTTTAGAATTTTTGAGAAACAACATTGACGTCTGTTTTGAATGTTTTGACCATACCATGGGGATCCATTTTAGAGTGGGTTCTGCCTAAAGAGGTCATGGTTGTTTTTGATAGTTTGGTCAAAATTGCAGAAGCCAGGAATACTAAGTTCCTGGGTTCCAAGGAGGGAAATAGGAGTAAATATAGTAAGCGAGCAGATATTATGGATAAGAATTTGATTCTGCTCTTGTTTTTCTATTCCAGAATCCTGGTGGAGCGAGATTGGAAAGGTTCTGGAAAATGGATGACAGAGGATCATCTGGTTGGCAGTTTGTCTGTGCCATACCACGCCCCAAATTTATTCCACTAAATATCAGGAGAGACGGGACAAACAAAAAGATTCACTTTAACACTTTCTCTTTTCCTATGGACGATCTGGTGCTGAATCTGAAAGACTGTGCCTATCAATAAGACTTGAAACATTTTTTTTTTTGCTGGACTCTCTCCTGATGAATGCAAACGTGTTATTAATATACGTACAATGGGTTGGAGGTTGGGGGAAGGAATATAACACATCCAATCCATCAGAACATGAAAATGTAAAATATATATGTTTTTTTTTGTTGGAGGGAGAAGTTGAAATAAGAAAAGTTGTGTAATGTATGACATGTATTGACGTAACGGAATTTATATGGTGCAGGTACCCAGGAGGCGGGCACTTATGCATAATAAGGTGTCTGTTGGCCGGACTAGAGGGTGTCAGGTGACACATCAATGGGGTGAACATTTCCTTGTATGGGGGAGATGCGCCTGGTTGAGGTCTCACCTGAGAAGTTGAAACCCTGCACAGGGAATGCCAGTGTATACACACAGGAGCATGCTCCGATAGATAAAGGGAACAAACGCTGACTACCAGGGTACAGTATGCCTTCACCATATGGCACTGCAACATCTCACAGTGGTTGATAAAACCTAGTACCATATATTTGCTGAGTATACGCTGAATCAAGTGCGGTCATTGTAGAAGTGTCAGGAACGGTGCTATTACCTGGATCGCCTGCTGGTGTCACTACTTCCTTCAGCATCAAAGGGTGCAGTTCTGGTGGCCACCAGCGGGGGGGTCTCCCAGCAGATGGACATTCTAGGAATCAAACTGCACCTGTTGTTGAACTGCTGAGACTATATAAGCCTGTCCTTCACTGAAGCTCAGTGCTTCAGTATTCCTTTCTGTAGCCTTGTCTTTGCCTGGACCTGAAACGTGGACCTGAAACGTGGACCTGAAACGTGGACCTGAAACGTGGACCTGAAACGTGGACCTGAAACGTGGACCTGAAACCTGACCCTTTATCCGCTTCCTGCCCTGTCCTGGATGTTGTCCCCCTTACCTGGTTCCTGAGACCCGTCCCCTGATTCCTGCCTTGATGTTCCCTTGCTTCCTGTTTCCCCCTTGGTCTCTTCTCCCTGCCTTGTATATATATATATATATATATATATGTTCCATTTTCTTGTGTGTATTGTTAGTTAGTTAGATTAGGGCTTGGGGTTTGCTGTGTTATTTGCGTTCTTGCTTGTTTGTGGTTGCTGTGTTCACTTGTGTCTTTATTATTTAATAAATATATATCTTTATCACTACCTTTGGAGCCTGATTCCTTTAGTGCAGCCCATCGATCTGTTCACTTGTGTTGGATGCCTGTGTTTAGGCTCCTTTCATGACAGAATACTGAAGCCATACAAACAGATCGGCTGCACTTGGGAATTGGGTCTGACACTTGCTATTGCCAAGAAAGATGCATCTGGAAGATATATTGTATCTTTCACTCCTGGCAATGGAAGAAAGAGATTTTTGTTATCAGACTTTGGGTGACTATACTAGGGAGCAACTACTGGAGTGCATCCGTATAGCCCATGTTTTCGTTGATCAGGGCCATTTTCTTTTTGAGGACTTGCAGACTCTGATCAAGATTTGTACAGAGCTGGCCCTGCCCTGTATTCCTGAGGGCCGTGATGATTTCACTCCCCCTTTTAATATGAATCAGGTTGTATCCCTAGTATGGCTTTTTGAAGATGATCCTGCCGATTTCTGTGAGCACTACTCTGGCTGTTCCCCACAGGTGATTGCTGAGTGCATTGTGTCCGCTCAGTCTTTTGTTAGACAGGGAAACTTAAATCCACAGTTTGCACAACCCATACTTTCAGCATGGTCTGATATGGTAAAATTAGCCCCAGCCAAACCAACCACTTCTGCCATCAGACACCAGCCTACCCAAATGTATGTTTCCCCATCACCCATACCAAACCCAGTTGCCACCCAGTATACACTGCTCCCAACCAAATACTCATATCCGGTCTCTTCTCCCTGTACCTATCCTGCATTTAACCCCCCTGCCTCTTCTCAGCTGCCTACAAATCCACAAATGTATGTTTCCCCATCACCCATGCCAAACTCAGTTGCCACCCAGTATACATTGCTCCCAACCAAATATTCATATCCGGTCTCTTCTCCCTGTACCTATCCTGCATACAACCCCCCTGCCTCTTCTCAGTTGCCTACTAATTCACAAAAACTTCCCCCAGCTACTGTTACCTCTTCTCTGCCATATCCCAACACTCCTTTCCTGTCTGCTGCACCCCCCACCTACAAAGCTTCAGCGACCAAGTCAAAGAAAAAACGAAAGTTCTTCCCAACCAAAACGATCCTGCCAGTAATCCAATCTGCCTCCACACCCACTAATCTGTCCCAGCCTGAAGCGCCAGAGTTCCAGCCGGAGGTGACAGCAATCCAGCCTGAAGAGCCAGTACTAGCCTTCCAGCCTGACGTTCCAGCCTTCCAGCCTGATGTCCTAGCCTTCCAGCCTGATGTCCCAGCCTTCCAGCCTTCAAGCCTGACGTCCCAGCCTTCCAGCCTTCCAGTCTGATGTCCCAGCCTTCCAGTCTGTCCTGGTGCCGGCCTTCCAGCCTGATGTTCCAGCATCCCAGCCTGATGTCCTGGTGCCAGCCCTCCAGCCTGACGTTCCAGCCTTCCAGTCTGATGTCCTAGCTTTCCAGCCTGACGCCCCAGCCTTCCAGTCTGATGTCCCGTTGCCGGCCTTCCAGCCTGATGTTCCAGCCCTCAAGCCTGATGTCCCAGCCTTCCAGTCTGATGTCCTGGTGCCAGCCTTCCAGCCTGATGTTCCAGCCCTCAAGCCTGATGTCCCAGCCTTCCAGTCTGATGTCCTGGTGCCGGCCTTCCAGCCTGATGTCTCAGCTTTCCAGTCTGATGTCCTGGTGCCAGCCCTCCAGCCTGACGTTCCAGCCTTCCAGCCTGATGTCCTAGCCCTCCAGCCTGACGTCCCAGCCTTCCAGTCTGATGTCCTGGTGCCGGCCTTCCAGCCTGATGTTCCAGCCTGACGTTCCAGCCTTCCAGTCTGATGTCCTAGCCCTCCAGCCTGACGTCCCAGCCTTCCAGTCTGATGTCCTGGTGCCAGCCTTCCAGCCTGATGTTCCAGCCTTCCAGCCTGACGTCCCAGCCTTCCAGTCTGATGTCCCGCTGCCAGTTTTCCAGTCTGATGTCCCGCTGCCAGTTTTCCAGTCTGATGTCCCGCTGCCAGTTTTCCAGTCTGATGACCCGCTGCCAGTTTTCCAGTCTGATGACCCGCTGCCAGTTTTCCAGTCTGATGACCCGCTGCCAGTTTTCCAGTCTGATGACCCGCTGCCAGTTTTCCAGTCTGATGACCCGCTGCCAGTTTTCCAGTCTGATGACCCGCTGCCAGTTTTCCAGTCTGATGACCCGCTGCCAGTTTTCCAGTCTGATGCCCCGCTGCCAGTTTTCCAGTCTGATGACCCGCTGCCAGTTTTCCAGTCTGATGACCCGCTGCCAGTTTTCCAGTCTGATGACCCGCTGCCAGTTTTCCAGTCTGATGACCCGCTGCCAGTTTTCCAGTCTGATGACCCGCTGCCAGTTCTCCAGTCTGATGACCCGCTGCCAGTTCTCCAGTCTGATGACCCGCTGCCTGCCTTCCATTCTGATGACCCCGTGCCTGCTGCCCAGCTTGATGTGCCTGTGCCTGCTGCCCAGCTTGATGTGCCCATGCCTGTTGCCCAGCTTGATGTGCCCGTGCCTGCTGCCCAGCTTGATGTGCCTACTGCCCAGCCTGATGTGCCCATGCCTGCTGCCCAGCCTGATGTGCCCGTGCCTGCTGCCCAGCTTGATGTGCCCGTGCCTGCTGCCCAGCTTGATGTGCCCGTGCCTGCTGCCCAGCTTGATGTGCCCGTGCCTGCTGCCCAGCTTGATGTGCCCGTGCCTGCTGCCCAGCTTGATGTACCCATGCCTGCGGCCCAGCCTGATGTGCCCGTGTCTGCTGCCCAGCCTGATGTGCCCGTGTCTGCTGCCCAGCCTGATGTGCCCGTGTCTGCTGCCCAGCCTGATGTGCCCGTATCTGCTGCCCAGCCTGATGTGTTCCTGTCTGCTGCCCAGCCTGATGTGTTCCTGTCTGCTGCCCAGCCTGATGGTTCCTGTCTGCTGCCCAGCCTGATGTGTTCCTGTCTGCTGCCCAGCCTGATGAGTTCCTGTCTGCTGCCCAGCCTGATGTGTTCCTGTCTGCTGCCCAGCCTGATGTGTTCCTGTCTGCTGCCCAGCCTGATGTGTTCCTGTCTGCTGCCCAGCCTGATGTGTTCCTGTCTGCTGCCCAGCCTGATGAGTTCCTGTCTGCTGCCCAGCCTGATGAGTTCCTGTCTGCTGCCCAGCCTGATGAGTTCCTGTCTGCTGCCCAGCCTGATGAGTTCCTGTCTGCTGCCCAGCCTGATGAGTTCCTGTCTGCTGCCCAGCCTGATGAGTTCCTGTCTGCTGCCCAGCCTGATGAGTTCCTGTCTGCTGCCCAGCCTGATGTGCCCGTGTCTGCTGCCCAGCCTGATGAGCCCGTGTCTGCTGCCCAGCCTGATGAGCCCGTGTCTGCTGCCCAGCCTGATGAGCCATTGTCTGCTGCCCAGCCTGATGTGTTCCTGTCTGCTGCCCAGCCTGATGAGTTCCTGTCTGCTGCCCAGCCTGATGAGTTCCTGTCTGCTGCCCAGCCTGATGACCCGGTGCCCGCTGCCCAGCCTGATGAGTCCCTGTCTGCTGCCCAGCCTGATGAGTCCCTGTCTGCTGCCCAGCCTGATGAGTCCCTGTCTGCTGCCCAGCCTGATGAGTCCCTCTCTGCTGCCCAGTCTGATGACCCGAAGCCCGCTGCCCAGCCTGATGACCCGGAGCCTGCTGCCCTGTTTGTTTTTATTTCCAGATCTAAACTTCCAGACCCTGGTGGTGGGGTACATGTCCCACTGTCGGACTCGGGTGGCACGCCTCCTAGTTTGTTAAGAGACTCTGGCCGGAGAGCGCAAAGAAGTCTGCAGTCACAGAGGAGACTTTTTGGGACTCTTCCACTTTTACACGCACTGCCAGATCTGGGGCAGAATGGAGTGTCCGGAGGCCACTCCTTAGGGGGGGGGGGGGGAACTGTCAGGAACGGTGCTATTACCTGGATCGCCTGCTGGTGTCACTATTTCCTTCAGCATCAAAGGGTGCAGTTCTGGTGGCCACCAGCGGGGGTCTCCCAGCAGATGGACATTCTAGGAATCAAGCTGCACCTGTTGTTGAACTGCTGAGACTATATAAGCCTGTCCTTCACTGAAGCTCAGTGCTTCAGTATTCCTTTCTGTAGCCTTGTCTTTGCCTGTTCTGAAACCTGATCCTGGACCTGAAACCTGAAACCTGACCCTTTATCCGCTTCCTGCCCTGTCCTGGATGTTGTCCCCCTTACCTGGTTCCTGAGACCCGTCCCCTGATTCCTGCCTTGATGTTCCCTTGCTTCCTGTTTCCCCCTTGGTCTCTTCTCCCTGCCTTGTATATATATGTGTATATATATATATATATATATATATATATATATATATGTATGCCTGTGTTTAGGCTCCTTTCATGACAGTCGCATTTGAGGCTAAATCACCCGCATGTGATCAGAGGAGCTGGAAGCAGGTTGATACTTCCCTCGGAAGTATGACCATGATGTCCTTTGTATGCCAGGTCAATACATCATGGTGGTTAGTTAGTTAGTTAGATTAGGGCTTGGGGTTTGCTGTGTTATTTGCGTTCTTGCTTGTTTGTGGTTGCTGTGTTCACGTGTGTCTTTATTATTTAATAAATATATATTTGTCTTTATCACTATCTTTTTTGGAGCCTGATTCCTTTAGTGCAGCCCATCGATCTGTTCACTTGTGTTGGATGCCTGTGTTGAATAAGGCCCTCCTCGAGACTTATCTAAATAATAGACCGGTATTTGAGAGCTGTTTGATATATGTTCTGAATGTGTACTGGTGAATGGTGAATGAATGGACACCCCTTGCCTGTACTGCATCCGTCTTGAAGATACCGGAAAGGAGAAGATACCAAATATACATAATGGTGACATGGAAGCTGTCGCTGAAGAAGGATGTGTCACTCAGTGGAAAAGCGGCACGTGTTGGGAAGCATAACACGGTAAGACCATTATGGACTGTTCCATAGGAGCTGTTTTTGCGCAGGTTAAAAATCACAACGCGTTAAAGTCAAGGTCTGTTCTATGGATACTGGTTTGGAAACGCCTGTCAGGGACAAAACAGTTATGGACTGTTCAATAGGAGCCGTGTCTGAAGAAGGGTTTTTTTATGCGACTTTCAGTCGCAAAGCGGAATATGTTGGATTTAATATTAACTCATGTCATGCTTCTGCGATTCACTTCCTGGCTGCTGTAAGCCAGGTTGCCTAAGTCAAAGGAACAATAGCTTGGCTCAGGCCCACCTGCTGTGAAGACGGCTAAAGGCTAATAGATATGCTGCCTGTTAGTGGAAAATACAGCATTCTTCCTATGTCATCTCTCGGCGATGCCTATTGGATGGAGGGCAAAATGGGGGTGGCTATGAGTGGGCGTGTATGTCTGAATGATAGGGTCGCAGACAGAAAAGACACTCTCTCTGTGTCTGCAAGCTGGTTGAGGAGCATGTCATGAAGGTGTCTCTCTGCTAAGCGGCCATCTTTGAGGCCTACGTTGGAGGATGAGTTGAGGCCTAGCCATGTGGATATCTCTCCCATTCCATCTCAGCTACCATGTGTGCTAAGTATACGATTGTATTGTATTGTTATTGTATGCTATGTAATATACTATGAAACCTTGTAACTCCTAATAATGAGCTTATATAAGCTTTCTTATTTCCTTGGGAAATAAATGAGGTTTGATTGATCTTAAACCGTGTGTTTGGTTGCATAGTTAACTGGTATTATTGTGATATTAACAGTGGCTTGCGCTCATAGGTTTAAAAGACTAACAACATTATAGGGACTAGACAATTATACATAGATGATATAATATTAGTTATTAATATTGAATCATATTCTACAACAGGTCAGGATGGCTGAGTGGTCTAAGGCGCTGCGTTCAGGTCGCAGTCTCCCCTGGAGGCATGGGTTCAAATCCAACTTCTGACAGCTTTTAAGCTCATGAGGTGAACTGTCTTTATTTGTAACCCAGTCACTGATTAAGAATACTGGAAGCGTCTTGGTCCAGGATTAAGGAAGCCATTCGGGCAGTGTCTTTTTGCAAGGCTCTTGTTTCCGGTGAAAGAGCATTGACCTGTAGGTAAAACTAAGCCAGAATCTTTAGGCGTTCTCCACCTGTACTGGACTGGACCCTATCTGCATGCTTGCAGGTTAGATTCTCACTTTTTTTCTTCAACCTGTCCTAGAAAATTAAACGGGAGAGGAAGGTTGGCCAGCCTGGGCAAGCCAAATACTTGTGCTTTCAGGCACTCGGTCGCCTTGGCTGAATGCTCTTTTTCCACTATAGATGTCAAGATTCAAGGAGTTTGGACTGCTCTGGAGATGGAGCTTACAGATCCTGCATAGCTCAGTCGGTAGAGCATCAGACTTTTAATCTGAGGATCCAGGGTTCAAGTCCCTGTTTGGGCGCTGCCTTTAACTTACCTGTGAGGTCCTTGAGCTGTCGTTACGGCAGTCTTTATGCACATCTGTCAGAAATGCTCACTGGACCAGAGAGATGAAATGTCCTAGGGGACGTGTGACGCCAACTTTCCCCTTCTAGGAATTTGCACCAGAAATTAAGGGGGCTGAAGGTGATTGCTTGACCAATTGTTTCCTGCCATAGACCAGTCTATGGCAGCTTACCTGGGCTCCAGTAAACAATCTGTGATTGGCACACGCAGCTCGTTCTTCGCTTGCCTATAGTCAAGAGTGGATTCTACCTCATTTTTTGGCCTGCGTTTTCTCTGCTGGACCTGGCATCATGAGGTGAACTGTCTTTATTTGTAACCCAGTCACTGATTAAGAGTAAGAAATATTGGAGATACGGGACTATCAAGGGTACATAATCACAGACATGTTCACATATGGTAAAAATAGTTATTTTATTAACATAGAAGATAAAAGAATATATTTAAAGACTTTGTGTACACCAGTACAAATATCATGGTTCAAGGGTTATGCATAC
The DNA here is from genome assembly GCA_028564925.1 of Lithobates sylvaticus. Taxonomy (NCBI): domain Eukaryota; kingdom Metazoa; phylum Chordata; class Amphibia; order Anura; family Ranidae; genus Lithobates; species Lithobates sylvaticus. Next base: position 67,697,267 of record CM053037.1, on the reverse strand, counting down.
ATTCCCAATTAGAACACAGCATATTATTATACTAAAGGCAGTATGAATGTTATTCGGCCAGGTGGGGTGCCTGATTCCTTTAGTGCAGCCCATCGATCTGTTCACTTGTGTTGGATGCCTGTGTTTAGGCTCCTTTCATGACAGAATACTGAAGCCATACAAACAGATCGGCTGCACTTGGGAATTGGGTCTGGACACTTGCTATTGCCAAGAAAGATGCATCTGGAAGATATATTTTATCTTTCACTCCTGGCAATGGAAGAAAGAGATTTTTGTTATCAGACTTTGGGTGACTATACTAGGGAGCAACTACTGGAGTGCATCCATATAGCCCATGTTTTCGTTGAGCAGGGCCATTTTCTTTTTGAGGACTTGCAGACTCTGATCAAGATTTGTACAGAGCTGGCCCTGCCCTGTATTCCTGAGGGCCGTGATGATTTCACTCCCCCTTTTAATATGAATCAGGTTGTATCCCTAGTATGGCTTTTTGAAGATGATCCTGCCGATTTCTGTGAGCACTACTCTGGCTGTTCCCCACAGGTGATTGCTGAGTGCATTGTGTCCGCTCAGTCTTTTGTTAGACAGGGAAACTTAAATCCACAGTTTGCACAACCCATACTTTCAGCATGGTCTGATATGGTAAAATTAGCCCCAGCCAAACCAACCACTTCTGCCATCAGACACCAGCCTACCCAAATGTATGTTTCCCCATCACCCATACCAAACCCAGTTGCCACCCAGTATACACTGCTCCCAACCAAATACTCATATCCGGTCTCTTCTCCTTGTACCTATCCTGCATTTAACCCCCCCTGCCTCTTCTCAGCTGCCTACAAATCCACAAATGTATGTTTCCCCATCACCCATGCCAAACTCAGTTGCCACCCAGTATACATTGCTCCCAACCAAACATTCATATCCGGTCTCTTCTCCCTGTACCTATCCTGCATACAACCCCCCTGCCTCTTCTCAGCTGCCTACTAATCCACAAGAACTTCCCCCAGCTACTGTTACCTCTTCTCTGCCATATCCCAACACTCCTTTCCTGTCTGCTGCACCCCCAACCTACAAAGCTTCAGCGACCAAGTCAAAGAAAAAACGAAAGTTCTTCCCAACCAAAACGATCCTGCCAGTAATCCAATCTGCCTCCACACCCACTAATCTGTCCCAGCCTGAAGCGCCAGAGTTCCAGCCGGAGGTGACAGCAATCCAGCCTGAAGAGCCAGTACTAGCCTCCCAGCCTGACGTTCCAGCCTTCCAGCCTGATGTCCTAGCCTTCCAGCCTGATGTCCCAGCCTTCAAGCCTGACGTCCCAGCCCTTCAGTCTGATGTCCTGTTGCCGGCCTTCCAGCCTGATGTTCCAGCATCCCAGCCTGATGTCCTGGTGCCAGCCCTCCAGCCTGACGTTCCAGCCTTCCAGTCTGATGTCCTAGCTTTCCAGCCTGACGCCCCAGCCTTCCAGTCTGATGTCCCGTTGCCGGCCTTCCAGCCTGATGTTCCAGCCCTCAAGCCTGATGTCCCAGCCTTCCAGTCTGATGTCCTGGTGCCAGCCTTCCAGCCTGATGTTCCAGCCCTCAAGCCTGATGTCCCAGCCTTCCAGTCTGATGTCCTGGTGCCGGCCTTCCAGCCTGATGTCTCAGCTTTTCAGTCTGATGTCCTGGTGCCAGCCCTCCAGCCTGACGTTCCAGCCTGATGTCCTAGCCCTCCAGCCTGACGTCCCAGCCTTCCAGTCTGATGTCCTGGTGCCGGCCTTCCAGCCTGATGTTCCAGCCTGACGTTCCAGCCTTCCAGTCTGATGTCCTAGCCCTCCAGCCTGACGTCCCAGCCTTCCAGTCTGATGTCCTGGTGCCGGCCTTCCAGCCTGATGTTCCAGCCTTCCAGCCTGACGTCCCAGCCTTCCAGTCTGATGTCCCGCTGCCAGTTTTCCAGTCTGATGTCCCGCTGCCAGTTTTCCAGTCTGATGTCCCGCTGCCAGTTTTCCAGTCTGATGACCCGCTGCCAGTTTTCCAGTCTGATGACCCGCTGCCAGTTTTCCAGTCTGATGACCCGCTGCCAGTTTTCCAGTCTGATGACCCGCTGCCAGTTTTCCAGTCTGATGACCCGCTGCCAGTTTTCCAGTCTGATGACCCGCTGCCAGTTTTCCAGTCTGATGACCCGCTGCCAGTTTTCCAGTCTGATGACCCGCTGCCAGTTTTCCAGGCTGATGACCCGCTGCCAGTTTTCCAGTCTGATGACCCGCTGCCAGTTCTCCAGTATGATGACCCGCTGCCAGTTCTCCAGTCTGATGACCCGCTGCCTGCCTTCCATTCTGATGTGCCCGTGCCTGCTGCCCAGCTTGATGTGCCCGTGCCTGCTGCCCAGCTTGATGTGCCCATGCCTGTTGCCCAGCTTGATGTGCCCGTGCCTGTTGCCCAGCTTGATGTGCCTACTGCCCAGCCTGATGTGCCCATGCCTGCTGCCCAGCCTGATGTGCCCGTGCCTGCTGCCCAGCTTGATGTGCCTGTTGCCCAGCTTGATATGCCCGTGCCTGTTGCCCAGCTTGATGTGCCTACTGCCCAGTCTGATGTGCCCATGCCTGCTGCCCAGCTTGATGTGCCCGTGCCTGCTGCCCAGCTTGATGTGCCCGTGCCTGCTGCCCAGCTTGATGTGCCCGTGCCTGCTGCCCAGCTTGATGTGCCCGTGCCTGCTACCCAGCTTGATGTGCCCGTGCCTGCTGCCCAGCTTGATGTACCCATGCCTGCGGCCCAGCCTGATGTGCCCGTGTCTGCTGCCCAGCCTGATGTGCCCGTGTCTGCTGCCCAGCCTGATGTGCCCGTGTCTGCTGCCCAGCCTGATGTGCCCGTATCTGCTGCCCAGCCTGATGTGTTCCTGTCTGCTGCCCAGCCTGATGTGTTCCTGTCTGCTGCCCAGCCTGATGGTTCCTGTCTGCTGCCCAGCCTGATGAGTTCCTGTCTGCTGCCCAGCCTGATGAGCCATTGTCTGCTGCCCAGCCTGATGTGTTCCTGTCAGCTGCCCAGCCTGATGTGTTCCTGTCTGCTGCCCAGCCTGATGTGTTCCTGTCTGCTGCCCAGCCTGATGTGTTCCTGTCTGCTGCCCAGCCTGATGAGTTCCTGTCTGCTGCCCAGCCTGATGAGTTCCTGTCTGCTGCCCAGCCTGATGTGTTCCTGTCTGCTGCCCAGCCTGATGAGTTCCTGTCTGCTGCCCAGCCTGATGAGTTCCTGTCTGCTGCCCAGCCTGATGTGCCCGTGTCTGCTGCCCAGCCTGATGTGCCCGTGTCTGCTGCCCAGCCTGATGTGCCCGTGTCTGCTGCCCAGCCTGATGAGTTCCTGTCTGCTGCCCAGCCTGATGTGTTCCTGTCTGCTGCCCAGCCTGATGAGTTCCTGTCTGCTGCCCAGCCTGATGAGTTCCTGTCTGCTGCCCAGCCTGATGAGTTCCTGTCTGCTGCCCAGCCTGATGACCCGGTGTCTGCTGCCCAGCCTGATGAGTCCCTGTCTGCTGCCCAGCCTGATGAGTCCCTGTCTGCTGCCCAGCCTGATGAGTCCCTGTCTGCTGCCCAGCCTGATGAGTCCCTGTCTGCTGCCCAGCCTGATGAGTCCCTGTCTGCTGCCCAGCCTGATGAGTTCCTCTCTGCTGCCCAGTCTGATGACCCGAAGCCCGCTGCCCAGCCTGATGACCCGGAGCCTGCTGCCCTGTTTGTTTTTATTTCCAGATCTAAACTTCCAGACCCTGGTGGTGGGGTACATGTCCCACTGTCGGACTCGGGTGGCACGCCTCCTAGTTTGTTAAGAGACTCTGACCGGAGAGCGCAAAGAAGTCTGCAGTCAGAGGAGACTTTTTGGGACTCTTCCACTTTTACACGCACTGCCAGATCTGGGGCAGAATGGAGTGTCCGGAGGCCACTCCTTGGGGGGGGGAAACTGTCAGGAACGGTGCTATTACCTGGATCGCCTGCTGGTGTCACTATTTCCTTCAGCATCAAAGGGTGCAGTTCTGGTGGCCACCAGCGGGGGTCTCCCAGCAGATGGACATTCTAGGAATCAAGCTGCACCTGTTGTTGAACTGCTGAGACTATATAAGCCTGTCCTTCACTGAAGCTCAGTGCTCCAGTATTCCTTTCTGTAGCCTTGTCTTTGCCTGTTCTGAAACCTGGACCTGAAACCTGAAACCTGAAACCTGACCCTTTATCCGCTTCCTGCCCTGTCCTGGATGTTGTCCCCCTTACCTGGTTCCTGAGACCCGTCCCCTGATTCCTGCCTTGATGTTCCTTTGCTTCCTGTTTCCCCCTTGGTCTCTTCTCCCTGCCTTGTGTATATATATATATATATATATATATATATATATATATGTTCCATTTTCTTGTGTGTATTGTTTGTTAGTTAGATTAGGGCTTGGGGTTTGCTGTGTTATTTGCGTTCTTGCTTGTTTGTGGTTGCTGTGTTCACGTGTGTCTTTATTATTTAATAAATATATATCTTTATCACTACCTTTGGAGCCTGATTCCTTTAGTGCAGCCCATCGATCTGTTCACTTGTGTTGGATGCCTGTGTTTAGGCTCCTTTCATGACAGTCGCATTTGAGGCTAAATCACCCGCATGTGATCAGAGGAGCTGGAAGCAGGTTGATACTTCCCTCGGAAGTATGACCATGATGTCCTTTGTATGCCAGGTCAATACATCATGGTGGTGAACGTACAAATGTTGGGAAGTTATTTCAGGGATCATTGCTGGGGAGGAAGCACCTGGGTGTCATTTGGGACATAGACGAGTTTATTTCTTTGTCCTAAAGAATACCGATGTAACGCTAGTCATAAAACTGGAAGATTCCTTGAACCTAACCATAGGTAGAGGTGCATGGTATACCCTGGGCATGGTCTCTGAAATCCAGGCACAGGGATGGAATTGTGTGTTTTTTTTGTCATATTTGCAAATTTATATGTGTGATTAGACTCGATATTTATATAGAAGGGTCTCCCATTTGTCTATGCAAGTTGAGGGACGAATTGACGGTAGGATCTCTGTGTACAAATTAGGGACCTTGCTGCCAAGTCAGAGCCCTGCAATACCGCTGTGAGCAAGCCTGCCTAATCCCGATCCATATTTACAGTAAAGGGTTATAGGATTGGGAGCGGGGTGCATAAAGGGATGGGGTACAGATATATGTATATAATATGGTAAGAAGTTGATTTATATTATGGTATCGTGTGACCTATGCGTATTGTAGGTTAATAATGTGGGTGAATAAGGCCCTCCTCGAGACTTATCTAAATAATAGACCGGTATTTGAGAGCTGTTTGATATATGTTCTGAATGTGTACTGGTGAATGGTGAATGAATGGACACCCCTTGCCTGTACTGCATCCGTCTTGAAGATACCGGAAAGGAGAAGATACCAAATATACATAATGGTGACATGGAAGCTGTCGCTGAAGAAGGATGTGTCACTCAGTGGAAAAGCGGCACGTGTTGGGAAGCATAACACGGTAAGACCATTATGGACTGTTCCATAGGAGCTGTTTTTGCGCAGGTTAAAAATCACAACGCGTTAAAGTCAAGGTCTGTTCTATGGATACTGGTTTGGAAACGCCTGTCAGGGACAAAACAGTTATGGACTGTTCAATAGGAGCCGTGTCTGAAGAAGGGTTTTTTTATGCGACTTTCAGTCGCAAAGCGGAATATGTTGGATTTAATATTAACTCATGTCATGCTTCTGCGATTCACTTCCTGGCTGCTGTAAGCCAGGTTGCCTAAGTCAAAGGAACAATAGCTTGGCTCAGGCCCACCTGCTGTGAAGACGGCTAAAGGCTAATAGATATGCTGCCTGTTAGTGGAAAATACAGCATTCTTCCTATGTCATCTCTCGGCGATGCCTATTGGATGGAGGGCAAAATGGGGGTGGCTATGAGTGGGCGTGTATGTCTGAATGATAGGGTCGCAGACAGAAAAGACACTCTCTCTGTGTCTGCAAGCTGGTTGAGGAGCATGTCATGAAGGTGTCTCTCTGCTAAGCGGCCATCTTTGAGGCCTACGTTGGAGGATGAGTTGAGGCCTAGCCATGTGGATATCTCTCCCATTCCATCTCAGCTACCATGTGTGCTAAGTATACGATTGTATTGTATTGTTATTGTATGCTATGTAATATACTATGAAACCTTGTAACTCCTAATAATGAGCTTATATAAGCTTTCTTATTTCCTTGGGAAATAAATGAGGTTTGATTGATCTTAAACCGTGTGTTTGGTTGCATAGTTAACTGGTATTATTGTGATATTAACAGTGGCTTGCGCTCATAGGTTTAAAAGACTAACAACATTATAGGGACTAGACAATTATACATAGATGATATAATATTAGTTATTAATATTGAATCATATTCTACAACAGGTCAGGATGGCTGAGTGGTCTAAGGCGCTGCGTTCAGGTCGCAGTCTCCCCTGGAGGCATGGGTTCAAATCCAACTTCTGACAGCTTTTAAGCTCATGAGGTGAACTGTCTTTATTTGTAACCCAGTCACTGATTAAGAATACTGGAAGCGTCTTGGTCCAGGATTAAGGAAGCCATTCGGGCAGTGTCTTTTTGCAAGGCTCTTGTTTCCGGTGAAAGAGCATTGACCTGTAGGTAAAACTAAGCCAGAATCTTTAGGCGTTCTCCACCTGTACTGGACTGGACCCTATCTGCATGCTTGCAGGTTAGATTCTCACTTTTTTTCTTCAACCTGTCCTAGAAAATTAAACGGGAGAGGAAGGTTGGCCAGCCTGGGCAAGCCAAATACTTGTGCTTTCAGGCACTCGGTCGCCTTGGCTGAATGCTCTTTTTCCACTATAGATGTCAAGATTCAAGGAGTTTGGACTGCTCTGGAGATGGAGCTTACAGATCCTGCATAGCTCAGTCGGTAGAGCATCAGACTTTTAATCTGAGGATCCAGGGTTCAAGTCCCTGTTTGGGCGCTGCCTTTAACTTACCTGTGAGGTCCTTGAGCTGTCGTTACGGCAGTCTTTATGCACATCTGTCAGAAATGCTCACTGGACCAGAGAGATGAAATGTCCTAGGGGACGTGTGACGCCAACTTTCCCCTTCTAGGAATTTGCACCAGAAATTAAGGGGGCTGAAGGTGATTGCTTGACCAATTGTTTCCTGCCATAGACCAGTCTATGGCAGCTTACCTGGGCTCCAGTAAACAATCTGTGATTGGCACACGCAGCTCGTTCTTCGCTTGCCTATAGTCAAGAGTGGATTCTACCTCATTTTTTGGCCTGCGTTTTCTCTGCTGGACCTGGCATCATGAGGTGAACTGTCTTTATTTGTAACCCAGTCACTGATTAAGAGTAAGAAATATTGGAGATACGGGACTATCAAGGGTACATAATCACAGACATGTTCACATATGGTAAAAATAGTTATTTTATTAACATAGAAGATAAAAGAATATATTTAAAGACTTTGTGTACATCAGTACAAATATCATGGTTCAAGGGTTATGCATACATTCCCAATTAGAACACAGCATATTATTATACTAAAGGCACATAAGTCATGATACTTGTCCAATTGTTCTCGACATGTTTCGCTGGATAGGCTTTTTCAGGAGACAAGCGTAAGGTACAAGTGAAATGGAAAAGATTTTTGAAGATATTTTCTTGTTATAAGGTATGCATACAAAACAAAACATAATTTAATGTATAGAAAGAACACAATTATTTATTTATGATTATACTGTATGAACATATAGTAATAATTGCGTCAAGCACAGTCCCCGAGTATGTGCACGACCTCTTACCTCCAATATCAGAGAGTCTGCACATTCCCAGAATACCAAAGGAAAGTTAGGACAGATTTGCAACAGAGTGTCCTCCAAACAGGTCCACACAGGGCTATACCAAATGACCAGAGTCAGAGAATGTGGCTGGAGACCCGTAGGGGGAGAGTGAGATCCTATTATTACAGAGTTAAATTGAAACAGGGCCTGTAGAGTACAAAAAGTACTTATTAAGTATTTATATACAATGTGTCATAGTTTGGCCAAAATGCAGGAAGGTAGCTTGATCAGGCCACATAATTTATCAAACTAAACCTACCTCTCTGGCAACTCATGAAGAAAAGATCAAAAGGAGGCTCGGGTCAACCTTCAAATGAAGGGAAGGAACCAAATCTGTCTTAGTTTTGGATAATGTCAGAAAATGGCAAAAATAATTCTGTGGATAAACGGAAACAAAGGGCTCCAATAAGATTACGACAATCTATATTCTTACCACTGTATCCCCCGTGATTCTAGACCCCCCTACCTTGTAGTGGAGTATATATATCACCAGGGTAAAATATTCCAGTGGTTTAGCTGGCAGTGCCGATAGTCCCATGTATGGGACAGGATATACCGGCCAATTCCTGTGGGTTAAGTATAGGAGTATATTACAATAAGTCTTTTAGGGAAACATTGAGAGAGCCACCCCTCCATGTGCCAAAAGTATAGTCTGTATATTTACCTATTATTAAAGTTCAAAGCGTTCCCCGAGCCTCCCAACTTCACCGCAGTCTGACATCCAGTCAGACTGGGCTTAAGTAGTCTCCCATCGTGGCGCCAATTGCGCGGCGTGTGACATCACGCCGCGCTGACGTCACGCGGACGTTTGGCGGGAATTGATGCAGCGTCAGCCTGACGCCCAGGGACCGGAAATCCTCCAATCCATGGAGCACCTCCGGTTCACAGGTCAGCAGAGGTCTCCTCCGGACATCCTCTGCTGACAGTGGCAAGAAGCCCATGTCCGAGAGGAGTCCGTGAGGGACCAGATGGAATTTGCCACAACTGATGGGCATGGCCGGCACCGCAGAGCAAGCCCCGATCCGGGTGCATGGAGGGGAATAATCCACCACCATATTGTGGTGGCGGGCAGAGCCCCGCCATGCATCCGGAGTAGTCCATACGGGTCTCCCAAGCCCAAAGTCCCAGGTCATGTGGGTCCCCCCTGTATGTAGATCTTATATATACCTTGGGGACAGAAACTATTGCCAATCTGTCCAAAAAATTATTTAAGGAAAAAAGGGGGTGAGAAGGAGAGAGAAAAAAAAAAAGGGGGGGGGGAATTGATGAAATAAAATAAGAAATGTTAAAAAGACGTCTCATATACACATGTTCAATACAGAAAATGTACTTTTAATCATAATTTTACAATACAGTGGAGCAACAGTGTACCCCAAAATTGGGCCACTGTAGTTCCTTCATTAGGCATGAATAAACATGATCATTTAAACAATATGAAGATATAAAAGAAATTATATGTAACTCTGCCCCTATATAAAGGGGAAGATTTAAAGGGCAAGCACACTCTGGGTCAGGGTGGGAGAACCGAGCAGAGCCCCCTAAAGAAAAAAGAGAGCAAAAGAACCCTCATCCTACCAAATCCCGATCCCAGACCCAAGCACAGCAAAGGGGGAAAAAAGAAAGAAAGAAAAGGCATACAATTTATAAACACTAAAAGAGTCAAACAGAGTTGAATTTCTATTTGGAAAGATCCCCCAAACAAATGGGGGGGGGATTTTTTAAAGAAAAGGTTTAAAGCTAATCCCCTCATTAAGACCCGGATGTCGGGTCGCTTTTAACAAATAGATCCATCTGGTTTCGATTTGTAAGAGTTTCTTATCTAGATCACCCCCCCCCGTTCTTGTTGGGGTAAGTGTTCAAGACTGTAGAAGCCAACAAAGTCAAGATTAAATTTGTGATATAAGTCTACATGGCGACTAATAGGTGTCTCCATTTTGTGTTTGGAAAGTTTAAGAGATTAAGAGTACTGGAAGCGTCTTGGTCCAGGGTTAAGGAAGCCATTCGGGCAGTGTCTTTTTGCAAGGCCCTTGTTTCCGGTGAAAGAGCATTGACCTGTAGATAAAACTAAGCCAGAATCTTTAGGCGTTCTCCACCTGTACCGGACTGGACCCTATCTGCATGCTTGCAGGTTAGATTCTCCCTTTTATCTTCAACCTGTCCTAGAAAATTAAACGGGAGAGGAAAATTGGCCAGCCTGGGCAAGCCAAATACTTGTGCTTTCAGGCACTCGGTCGCCTTGGCTGAATGCTCTTTTTCCACTATAGATGTCAAGATTCAAGCAGTTTGGACTGCTCTGGAGATGGAGCTTACAGAGCCTGGATAGCTCAGTCGGTAGAGCATCCGACTTTTAATCTGAGGGTCCAGGGTTCAAGTCCCTGTCCCGGCGCTGCCTTTCACTTACCTGTGAGGTCCTTGAGCTGTCGTTAGGGTAGTCTTTATGCACATCTGCAAGAAATGCTTACTGGACCAGAGAGATGAAATGTCCTAGGGGACGTGTGACGCCAACTTTCCCCTTCTAGGCTCTTGGAATTTGCACCAGAAATTAAGGTGGCTGAAGGTGATTGCTTGACCAATTGTTTCCTGCCATAGACCAGTCTATGGCAGCTTACCTGGGCTCCAGTAAACAATCTGTGATTGGCAAACGCAGCTCATTCTTCGCTTGCCTATAGTCAAGAGTGTATTCTACCTAATTTTTTGGCCTGCGTTTCCTCTGCTGGACCTGGCATCATGAGGTGAACTGTCTTTATTTGTAACCCAGTCACTGATTAAGAATACTGGAAGTGTCTTGGTCCAGGGTTAAGGAAGCCATTCGGGCAGTGTTTTTTTGCAAGGCCCTTGTTTCCGGTGAAAGACCATTGACCTGTAGGTAAAACTAAGCCAGAATCTTTAGGCGTTCTCCACCTGTACCGGACTGGACCCTATCTGCATGCTTGCAGGTTAGATTCTCCCTTTTATCTTCAACCTGTCCTAGAAAATTAAACGGGAGAGGAAGATTGGCCAGCCTGGGCAAGCCAAATACTTGTGCTTTCAGGCACTCGGTCGCCTTGGCTGAATGCTATTTTTCCACTATAGATGTCAAGATTCAAGCAGTTTGGACTGCTCTGGAGAGGCAGCTTACAGAGCCTGGATAGCTCACTTGGTAAAGCATCAGACTTTTAATCTGAGGGTCCAGGGTTCAAGTCCCTGTTCGGGCGCTGCCTTTTGCCGCGTACACACGAAGGGATTATCCCGCGGGATTGTCCACTGGACTAAGTCCACCGGACAATCCCCTCGTGTGTGGGTGCCGGCGGACTAGGTTTTAAGTTTTGTTTTAAAACCTAGTCCGCTGGACTTGGCAGTCCGGCGGACAATCTGGCAGTCCGGCGGACAATCCCGCCGTTAGTAGGCTAGTCCGCCGGACTTTTGAAATGAACGGACTTGCCGCTCATCGGAAAGTCTGTTCATTTAGCAAGTGACTTCAGGTATACGTAGCTAGCGTAGGCAGTGAATGCCGCCGCGCTAGCTCCGTCACCTGGCATGGATTTAAAGGGACTCCCCACGCCGAAAAACGGCGTGGTCCCCCCCCCCAAATCCATCTCAGACCCTTATCCGAGCACGCAGCCCGGCAGGCCAGGAAAGGGGTGGGGACGAGCGAGCGCCCCCACCCCCTCCTGAGCCGTACCAGGCCGCGTGCCCTCAACATGGGGGGTGCCCTGGGGAAAGGGGGCCGTGCGGCCCCCCCACCCCAAAGCACCTTGTCCCCATGTTGATGAGGACAAGGGCCTCTTCCCGACAACCCTGGCCATTGGTTGTCGGGGTCTGCGGGCGGGGGCTTATCGGAATCTGGGAGCCCCCTTTTATAAGGGGGCCCCCAGATCCCGGCCCCCCACCCTATGTGAATGAGTATGGGGTACGATGTACCCCTACCCAATCACCTATGGTGTAAAATGTAAAGTAAGAAAACACACAATTTTGAAAAAATATTTTATTGCACTGCTCCGGGGGTCTTCTTCCGTCTTGAGGGTCTTCTCGCCGGACTCCTCCGCCATTTACCTAGCTCTTTTACCGAGCGGAGAAGTCCGGCTACCTTCTTCGTCGTCGCCGCCGTCGTCTGGGGGTCTTGATCCGCCTTCGGGGGTCTTCCGGGGTCTTCCGGGGGCTCTTCTGTTCTTGACGCGGTCTTCGTTTTGCGCGCCGCCGGCGCCGCCTTCTTCTTCTTCTTCCGATGTTGACTCGTCGCTCTCTCTGGCCGGAATGCCAGAGCCGCACGTGTGTACGGGGCAAAGTCCGAACATGTGTACGGGGCATTTCACTTACCTGTGAGGTCCTTGAGCTGTCGTTAGGGCAGTCTTTATGCACATCTGCCAGAAATGCTCACTGGACCAGAGAGATGAAATGTCCTAGGGGACGTGTGACGCCAACTTTCCCCTTCTAGGAATTTGCACCAGAATTTAAGGGGGCTGAAGGTGATTGCTTGACCAATTGTTTCCTGCCATAGACCAGTCTATGGCAGCTTACCTGTAAACAATCTGTGATTGGCACACGCAGCTCGTTCTTCGCTTGCCTATAGTCAAGAGTGGATTCTACCTCATTTTTTGGCCTGCGTTTTCTCTGCTAGACCTGGCATCATGAGGTGAACTGTCTTTATTTGTAACCCAGTCACTGATTAAGAATACTGGAAGCGTCTTGCTCCAGGGTTAAGGAAGCCATTCGGGCAGTGTCTTTTTGCAAGGCCCTTGTTTCCGGTGAAAGAGCATTGACCTGTAGGTAAAACTAAGCCAGAATCTTTAGGCGTTCTCCATCTGTACCGGACTGGACCCTATCTGCATGCTTGCAGGTTAGATTCTCCCTTTTATCTTCAACCTGTCCTAGAAAATTAAACGGGAGAGGAAGATTGGCCAGCCTGGGCAAGCCAAATACTTGTGCTTTCAGGCACTCGGTCGCCTTGGCTGAATGCTCTTTTTCCACTATAGATGTCAAGATTCAAGCAGTTTGGACTGCTCTGGAGATGGAGCTTACAGAGCCTGGATAGCTCAGTCGGTAGAGCATCCGACTTTTAATCTGAGGGTCCAGGGTTCAAGTCCCTGTTCGGGTGCTGCCTTTCACTTACTTGTGAGGTCCTTGAGCTGTCAATAGGGCAGTCTTTATGCACATCTGACAGGAATGTTTACTGTGATGCCAACTTTCCCCTTCTAGGCTCGTGGAATTTGCTCCAGAAATCAAGGTGGCTGAAGGTGATTGCTTGACCAATTGTTTCCTGCCATAGACCAGTCTATGGCAGCTTACCTGGGCTCCCGTAAACTATCTGTGATTGGCACTCGCAGCTCGTTCTTCGCTTGCCTATAGTCAAGAGTGGATTCTACCACATTTTTTGGCCTGCGTTTCCTCTGCTGGACCTGGCATCATGAGGTGAACTGCCTTTATTTGTAACCCAGTCACTGATTAGGAATACTGGAAGCGTCTTGGTCCAGGGTTAAGGAAGACATTCGGGCAGTGTCTTTTTGCAAGGCCCTTGTTTCCGGTGAAAGAGCATTGACCTGTAGGTAAAACTAAGCCAGAATCTTTAGGCGTTCTCCACCTGTACTGGACTGGACCCTATCTGCATGCTTGCAGGTTAGATTCTCCCTTTTATCTTCAACCTGTCCTAGAAAATTAAACGGGAGAGGAAGATTAGCCAGCCTGGGCAAGCCAAATACTTGTGCTTTCAGGCACTCGGTCGCCTTGGCTGAATCCTCTTTTTCAACTATAGATGTCAAGATTCAAGCAGTTTGGACTGCTCTGGAGATGGAGCTTACAGAGCTTGGATAGCTCAGTCGGTAGAGCATCAGACTTTTAATCTGAGGGTCCAGAGTTCAAGTCCCTGTTCGGGCACAGCCTTTTACTTACCTGTGAGGTCCTTGAGCTGTCATTAGGGCAGTCTTTATGCACATCTGCCAGAATAGCTCACTGGACCAGAGAGATGAAATGTCCTAGAGGACGTGTGACGCCAACTTGCTAGGCTCTTTGAATTTGCACCAGAAATAAAGGTGGCTGAAGGTGATTGCTTGACCAATTGTTTCCTGCCATAGACTAGTCTATGGCAGCTTACCTAGAAAATTTACCTGGGCTCCAGTAAACAATCTGTGAGTGGCACACGCAGCTCGTTCTTCGCTTGCCTATAGTCAAGAGTGGATTCTACCTCATTTTTTGGCCTGCGTTTCATCTGCTGGACCTGGCATCATGAGGTGAACTGTCTTTATTTGTAACCCAGTCACTGATTAAGAATACTGGAAGCGTCTTGGTCCAGGGTTAAGGAAGCCATTCGGGCAGTGTTTTTTTGCAACGCCCTTGTTTCCGGTGAAAGACCATTGACCTGTAGGTAAAACTAAGCCAGAATCTTTAGGCGTTCTCCACCTGTACCGGACTGGACCCTATCTGCATGCTTGCAGGTTAAATTCTCCCTTTTATCTTCAACCTGTCCTAGAAAATTAAACGGGAGAGGAAGGTTGGGCAGCCTGGGCAAGCCAAATACTTGTGCTTTCAGGCACACGGTCGCCTTGGCTGAATGCTCTTTTTCCACTATAGATGTCAAGATTCAAGCAGTTTGGACTGCTCTGGAGAAGGAGCTTACAGAGCCTGGATAGCTCAGTCGGTAGAGCATCAGACTTTTAATCTGAGGGTCCAGCGTTCAAGTCCCTGTTCGGGCGCTGTTTTTAATTACCTGTGAGGTCCTTGAGCTGTCATTAGGGCAGTCTTTATGCACATCTGCCAGAAATGCTCACTGGACCAGAGAGATGAAATGTCCTAGAGGACGTGTGACGCCAACTTTCCCCTTCTAGAAATTTGCACCAGAAATTAAGGTGACTGAAGGTGATTGCTTGACCAATTGTTTCCTGCCATAGACCAGTCTATGGCAGCATACCTGGGCTCCAGTAAACAATCTGTGAGTGGCACACGCAGCTCGTTCTTAGCTTGCCTATAGTCAAGAGTGGATTCTACCACATTTTTTCTCTGCTGGACCTGGCATCATGAGGTGAACTGTCTTTATTTGTAACCCAGTCACTGATTAAGAATACTGGAAGCGTCTTGGTCCAGGATTAAGGAAGCCATTCGGGCAGTGTCTTTTTGCAAGGCCCTTGTTTCCGGTGAAAGAGCATTGACCTGTAGGTAAAACTAAGCCAGAATCTTTAGGCGTTCTCCACCTGTACTGGACTGGACCCTATCTGCATGCTTGCAGGTTAGATTCTCCCTTTTATCTTCAACCTGTCCTAGAAAATTAAACGGGAGAGGAAGATTGGCCAGCCTGGGCAAGCCAAATACTTGTGCTTTCAGGCACTCGGTCGCCTTGGCTGAATGCTCTTTTTCAACTATAGATGTCAAGATTCAAGCAGTTTGGACTGCTCTGGAGATGGAGCTTACAGAGCTTGGATAGCTCAGTCGGTAGAGCATCAGACTTTTAATCTGAGGGTTCAGGGTTCAAGTCCCTGTTCGGGCACAGCCTTTTACTTACCTGTGAGGTCCTTGAGCTGTCATTAGGGCAGTCTTTATGCACATCTGCCAGAATAGCTCACTGGACCAGAGAGATGAAATGTCCTAGAGGACGTGTGACGCCAACTTTCCCCTTCTAGAAATTTGCACCAGAAATTAAGGTGACTGAAGGTGATTGCTTGACCAATTGTTTCCTGCCATAGACCAGTCTATGGCAGCTTACCTGGGCTCCAGTAAACAATCTGTGAATGGCACACGCAGCTCGTTCTTCGCTTGCCTATAGTCAAGAGTGGATTCTACCACATTTTTTCTCTGCTGGACCTGGCATCATGAGGTGAACTGTCTTTATTTGTAACCCAGTCACTGATTAAGAATACTGGAAGCATCTTGGTCCAGGATTAAGGAAGCCATTCGGGCAGTGTCTTTTTGCAAGGCCCTTGTTTCCGGTGAAAGAGCATTGACCTGTAGGTAAAACTAAGCCAGAATATTTAGGCGTTCTCCACCTGTTCCGGACTGGACCCTATCTGCATGCTTGCAGGTTAGATTCTCCCTTTTATCTTCAACCTGTCCTAGAAAATTAAACGGGAGAGGAAGATTGGCCAGCCTGGGCAAGCCAAATACTTGTGCTTTCAGGCACTCGGTCGCCTTGGCTGAATGCTCTTTTTCAACTATAGATGTCAAGATTCAAGCAGTTTGGACTGCTCTGGAGATGGAGCTTACAGAACCTGGATAGCTCAGTCGGTAGAGCATTAGACATTTAATCTGAGGGTCCAGGGTTCAAGTCCCTGTTTGGGCACTTCCTTTCACTTACCTGTGATGTCCTTGAGCTGTCAATAGGTCAGTCTTTATGCACATCTGCCAGGAATGCTCACTGGACCAGAGAGATGAAATGTCCTAGGGGATGTGTGACGCCAACTTTCCCCTTCTAGGCTCTTGGAATTTGCACCAGAAATTAAGGTCGCTGAAGGTGATTGCTTGACCAATTGTTTCCTGCCATAGACCAGTCTATGGCAGCTTACCTGGGCTCCAGTAAACAATCTGTGAGTGGCACACGCAGCTCGTTCTTCGCTTGCCTATAGTCAAGAGTGGATTCTACCTCATTTTTTGGCCTGCGTTTCCTCTGCTGGACCTGGCATCATGAGGTGAACTGTCTTTATTTGTAACCCAGTCACTGATTAAGAATACTGGAAGCGTCTTGGTCCAGGGTTAAGGAAGCCATTCGGGCAGCGTTTTTTTGCAAGGCCCTTGTTTCCGGTGAAAGACCATTGACCTGTAGGTAAAACTAAGCCAGAATCTTTAGGCGTTCTCCACCTGTACCGGACTGGACCCTATCTGCATGCTTGCAGGTTAGATTCTCCCTTTTATCTTCAACCTGTCCTAGAAAATTAAACGGGAGAGGAAGATTGGCCAGCCTGGGCAAGCCAAATACTTGTGCTTTCAGGCACTCGGTCGCCTTGGCTGAATGCTCTTTTTCCACTATAGATGTCAAGATTCAAGCAGTTTGGACTGCTCTGGAGATGGAGTTTACAGAGCCTGGATAGCTCAGTCGGTAGAGCATCAGACTTTTAATCTGAGGGTCCAGGGTTCAAGTCCCTGTTCGGGCGCTGCCTTTCACTTACCTGTGAGGTCCTTGAGCTGTCATTAGGGCAGTATTTATGCACATTTGCCAGGAATGCTCACTGGACCAGAGAGATGAAATGTCCTAGGGGACGTGTGACGCCAACTTTCCCCTTCTAGGAATTTGCACCAGAAATAAAGGTCGCTGAAGGTGATTGCTTGACCAATTGTTTCCTGCCATAGACCAGTCTATGGCAGCTTACCTGGGCTCCGGTAAACAATCTGTGAGTGGCACACGCAGCTCGTTCTTCGCTTGCCTATAGTCAAGAGTGGATTCTACCTCATTTTTTGGCCTGCGTTTCCTCTGCTGGACCTGGCATCATGAGGTGAACTGTCTTTATTTGTAACCCAGTCACTGATTAAGAATACTGGAAGCGTCTTGCTCCAGGGTTAAGGAAGCCATTCGGGCAGTGTTTTTTTGCAAGGCCCTTGTTTCCGGTGAAAGACCATTGACCTGTAGGTAAAACTACGCCAGAATCTTTAGGCGTTCTCCACCTGTACCGAACTGGACCCTATCTGCATGCTTGCAGGTTAGATTCTCCCTCTTATCTTCAACCTGTCCTAGAAAATTAAACGGGAGAGGAAGATTGGCCAGCCTGGGCAAGCCAAATACATGTGCTTTCAGGCACTCGGTCGCCTTGGCAGAATGCTCTTTTTCCACTATAGATGTCAAGATTCAAGAAGTTTGGACTGCCCTGGAGATGGAGTTTACAGAGCTTGGATAGCTCAGTCGGTAGAGCCTGAGGCATTGTCACTAGGGTTGAGCGAACCCGAACTGTAAAGTTCGGGTCCGTACCGGACTTTTGGGTGTCCGGGACCCGGACCCGAACCCGAACTATTGGCTGTAAGTTCGGGTTCGGGTCCGGTGTTCGGCGCTGTATTGGCGCCTTTTTCACAGCTTTAGGCCAGCCAATGGATGATCGTTTTACTTGTGTGCCCTAGAAGCCATCACAGCCATGCCTACTAATGGCATGGCTGTGATTGGCCAGTGCAGCATGTGACCCAGCCTCTATATATAGCCCACACACAGCACACAGCGTCATTCTGTTAGACACACAGTGTTAGGCAGGGTCCTGTGCTGCAGATAGATAGATAGAAGATTTTAGGAGTTAGTGTGCTAAAGTCAGTCCACATTCCTGGAATTTTATTCTAATTAGTTAGATCAGTGAGCGATCTAGATAGCTAGAGTAGGGAGGGAGTTTCTTTATTTTGCAAAAGAAAGAGGCAGACATAATTATTGAAGAGATTCCTAAATCAATTGTACCCTGGCTGGGGTGCAGTGCACAGTCACAGTAACAGTGCCATGAGGCCAGTGCCAGACAAAATCTAAACGTTTTACCTTCAAGCTCAGTGCAACATTACTGCACTGCATATACTAAGACATACACCACAGTCTGTGTGTATTCTGCTATTGGAAAAACATTGCATAAAAATTGAATTTTGCTTTTTATTTTTTTTTCCCAATAGCATTTTCTGCGTGTTCCTACATACACGCTGTAGATACTGCCCGTGTAGTCTGATATTGCAAAAACATTGCAAAAAAATAAAATTTTGCAGTGTTTTTTTTTCTTCCCAATAGCATTTTCTGCGTTTTCATAAACGCTGTAGATACTGTCCGTGTAGTCTGATATTGCAAAAACATTGCAAAAAAATAAAATTTTGCAGTGTTTTTTTTTCTTCCCAATAGCATTTTCTGCGTTTTCATAAACGCTGTAGATACTGTCCGTGTAGTCTGATATTGCAAAAACATTGCAAAAAAAAATAAAATTTTGCAGTGTTTTTTTTTTCTTCCCAATAGCATTTTCTGCGTTTTCATAAACGCTTTACATACTATCCGTGTAGTCTGATATTGCAAAAACATTGCAAAAAAAAAATTTTGCGGTTTGTTTTTTTTTTCTTCCCAATAGCATTTTCTGCGTTTTCATAAACGCTGTAGATACTGTCCGTGTAGTCTGATATTGCAAAAACATTGCAAAAAAATAAAATCCGTGTAGTCTGATATTGCAAAAACATTGCAAAAAAATAAAATTTTGCAGTGTTTTTTTTTTTTCTTCCCAATAGCATTTTCTGCGTTTTCATAAACGCTTTACATACTATCCGTGTAGTCTGATATTGCAAAAACATTGCAAAAAAATAACATTTTGCAGTGTTTTTTTTTTTTCTTCCCAATAGCATTTTCTGCGTTTTCATAAACGCTTTACATACTATCCGTGTAGTCTGATATTGCAAAAACATTGCAAAAAAATAACATTTTGCAGTGTTTTTTTTTCTTCCCAATAGCATTTTCTGCGTTTTCATAAACGCTTTACGTGTACGTGTATTCTGCTATATACAAAAACACCCATTTAGGGCGAGATCATAAATTTTGAAAATATGAGGAGATCATCAAAAAGGGGACGTGGCCCGGGTCGTGGTGCTGCTGGTGGCGCTCCTGTTGCAGGGAGAGGACGTGGTCGATCTGTGCCAGCTACACGCACTAGTGAAACACCTTCCGCAGGTGCGAGTAGGCGACAGAGCCTGCAGCAGTATTTTGGCGCGCCTAATGAGGCTGTACGAATGTCGAGGCCAGGACAAGTACAGGCGATAGTAGATTGGGTTGCTGCTGACAGTGCCTCCGGTTCCTTCACATTGTCTCCCACCCAGTCTCCTGATGAAAGTTCAGAGTTGGCACCTGCAGCCGATGTCCATCAGTCTTTCACCTCACCCCCTTGCAAATCAGCCAATCAGTCTGAGCCCCAAATCATGCAGCAGTCTCTTCTGCTTTTTGATGACTCTGTTAGCAGGGTTTCCCAGGGCCATCCACCTAGCCCTGCCTCAGAAGTGGAAGAGATTGTGTGCACCGATGCCCAACCACTTATGTTTCATGATGAGTACATGGGAGGACCAACGCAGCACGTCTCGGATGATGACGAAACACAGGTGCCAACTGCTGCTGCTTTCGCCATTGTGCAGACCGACAAGGAGGGCAGGGGTGATTTTTGGGTGGAAGATGATGTGGAGGACGATGAGGTCCTTGACCCCACATGGAATCAACGTCATGCAGGTGACCAGTGTAGTTCAGAGGAAGAGGCGGTGGTCGCACAGAGCCACCAGCACAGCAGAAGAGGGAGCAGGGTGCAAAAGCGGAGTGTCCGTCCCCTAGACAGTACGTCTGCTACTGCCCAACGCAGCAAGGGACCGAGCACACCAAAGCCAGGTGCAAGGAGTTCCCTAGCGTGGCAGTTCTTCAGACAATGTCCTGATGACAAGACACGAGTGGTTTGCACGCTGTGCAATCAGAGCTTGAAGCGAGGCATAAACGTTCTCAACCTGAGCACAACCTGCATGACCAGGCATCTAAGTGCAAAGCATGAGATGCAGTGGAGTAGACACCGCAAAAACCAAGAAAGGTCTCTGGCTCCTCCTGCTTCCTCTTCTGCTGCAGTCTCGGCCTCTTCATCCACCTCTGTAGTGACAGTGACACCTGCCAACCCGCAAACAGAGGATCTGCCAGCAACACTACCACCTGGGTCACTAACCATCTCCACAATGTCCCATGGAAGCTTTCAGCTCTCTATTTCCCAAACACTGGAGCGGAAGAGGAAGTACCCCCCTAGCCACCCGCGATCCCTGGCCCTGAATGCCAGCATTTCAAAATTGCTCGCCTTTGAAATGCTGTCATTCCATCTGGTGGAGACGCAGAGTTTTCAAAGACTGATGTCATTGGCTGTCCCACAGTACGTCGTACCCAGCCGCCACTACTTTTCCAGACGAGCTATCCCTTCCCTGCACAACCAAGTGGGGGACAAAATCAGGTGTGCACTGTGCAACGCCATCTGTGGCAAGGTCCACCTAACTACGGATGCCTGGACCAGTAAGCACGGTCAGGAACGTTATATCTCCCACTGGGTAAATGTAGTGGCGGCTGGGCCTGAGGCGGATAGCAGTTTGGCGCATGTCCTTCCACCACCGAGGATTGCAGGGCACTTCAGTTTGCCTCCTGTTGCTAACTCCTCCTACTCCACCTCCTCATCCTCTACCACCTCCTCATCCGGTCAGCGTAACACCTTCACCACCAACTTCAGCACAGCCAGGGCTAAATGACAGCAGGCAGTTTTAAAACTTTCCTGTTTAGGGGAAAAACCCCACACCGCACAGAAGTTGTGGAGGGACATGGAACAACAGACCGATGAGTGGTTGGTGGCAGTGAGCCTCAAGCCCGGCCTGGTGGTGTGCGATAATGGGCGAAATCTCGTAGCAGCTCTGGGCCTTGCCGGTTTGACGCACATCCCTTGCCTGGTGCATGTGCTGAACTTGGTGGTCCAGAGGTTCCTGAAGAATTACCCCGATATGCCAGAGCTGCTGCAGAAAGTGCGGGCCGTCTGTGCACACTTTCGGCGTTCTCACCCTGCTGCTGCTCGCCTGTCAGCGCTGCAGCGTAACTTCGGCCTTCCCGCTCACCGTCTCATATGTGACGTGCCCACAAGGTGGAACTCCACCTTGCACATGCTTGCCAGACTGTGCGAGCAGCAGCAGGCGATAGTGGAGTTTCAGCTGCAGCACGCACGCGTGAGTCGCTCTGCGGAACAGCACCACTTCACCGCCAATAACTGGGCCTCCATGCGAGACCTGTGTGCCTTGTTGCACTGTTTCGAGTACTCCACCAACATGGCCAGTGCCGATGACGCCGTTCTCAGCGTTACTATCCCAGTTCTATGCCTCCTTGAAAAAACTCTTAAGGCGATGATGGAAGAGGATGTGGCACAGAATGAGGAGGAGGAGGAGGAGGAAGAGGGTTCATTTCCAAGGCTTTCAGGGCAGTCATTTACAAGTGGCTACGAGGCTGGGTTCCTGCACCAACAAGCGCCAGGTACACAATTGTCTGGCAGCAAGGGCACAGTTCTGGAGGATGACGAGGTGGAGGATGAGGAGGAGATGGAGGAGGAGGAGGAACCATGTTCACAGCAGGGTGGCACCCAGACCAGCTCATGTCCATCACTGGTGCGTGGCTGGGGGGATACAGAGGACACAGACGATACACCTCCCACAGAGGACAGCTTTTCCTTGCCTCTGGGCAGCCTGGCACACATGAGCGATTACATGCTGCAGTGTCTCCGCAACGACCGCCGAGTTGCCCACATTTTAACTGGTGCTGATTATTGGGTGGCCATCCTGCTGGATCCCCGTTACAAGGACAACGTGCCATCCTTAATTACCTCACTGGAGCGTGATCATAAGATGCGCGAGTACAAGCCCACGCTGGTAGACGCGCTGCTGGTGGCATTCCCACTTGGAAGCGGGGGTACGGTGGAAGCACAAGGTGAAGGCAGAGGAGGAGGAAGAGGTCGCAAACGCAGCCGGGGCACCGCCAGCACCTCGCAAGGCAGGGTTAGCATAGCCGGAATGTGGAAAAGCTTTGTCGGCACGCCACAACAACCAGCACCACCAGCTGAGATGGAACGTCTTAGCAGGAGGCAGCATTTCACCAACATGGTGGAGCAGTATGTGTGCACACGTGTACACGTACTGCATGACGGGTCTGCCCCCTTCAACTTCTGGGTCTCCAAATTGGGCACATGGCCTGAGCTTGCCCTTTACGCCTTGGAGGTGCTGGCCTGCCCTGCCACCAGTGTATTATCTGAACGTGTATTTAGCACGGCAGGGGGCGTTATCACAGACAAGCGCAGCCGCCTGTCCAGAGCCAATGTGGACAAGCTCACGTTCATTAAAATGAACCAGGCATGGATCCCACAGGACTTGGCCGTACCTTGTGCAGAATAGACACATATACCGGTGTTCTGACGAAAACTGTCTTGCTATCGGATAGTGTCCGGCCACTTACTGCGCAGGTGCAGTGCTTGCGCAGTACGGAGGACAAGGAGATTCACAAAATCTCCAAAGATGAACGTCGCCTGGGCAGTGAGTGCAGGTTCAAGCCCGACCATCCAAGTGGACATACGGTAGCACATAGTAACAGGGCCCCTCACGGGCTCGCTTGGCTAGGCTTCAACCTCGGATGATGTGGCTTGAACCTGGAGTCACCGCGCATCGTCTTCGGAGAGTTTCAAAATCCCCTTGTTCTACGTACTGAGCAAGCGCAGTACAGGGCGGACACTATGCGACGGGGGACAGAATTCGACACATCATTCACCACTAGCCTTACCCAGCCATTGTTGTATTTTTGAACCAGTGTTGGCTACCTCGTCCTCCTCCACCGCCGCTTCCACCTACACCGCCACATCCACCGCCACCTCAACCTCCTACTCCATATGGACCTCGTCCTCCTAGGTCAAGATTATAATTTTTTCATTTTTTTTAATTTACAAGTATTTTATTTTCCCACTATCTTATCCATTAAATTGAATAAATTTTTCCAGAAAGTGCGTATTCTGGGGTATTCCCACCATATGTGCGGCCGTTGAGTTTCTGAGGTTCTTAATGACTTCCAGTACCTCTTCTGCTGAGAAGGGGGCCTCCAGCATTTTTTTTTATTTTTTATTTTTTTTATGTTATTTTAAGTTATTTCCCTATCCACATTTGTTTGCAGATCACTTGCCATGCTCTTAACAACATTTTGTTGCCATTTGCAGCCCTCTAGCCCTTTCCATGACCTTTTTACAGCCATTTTAGTGTTCAAAAGTCCGGGTCCCCATTGACTTCAATGGGGTTCGGAGTTCGGGGTCAAGTTCGGGTCAAGTTCGGTCCCGAACCCCCGGACTTTTTTCCGAAGTTCGGCCGAACCCGCCGAACCCCGAACATCCAGGTGTCCGCTCAACTGGCCACAATCACCCCATGCCCAGGGTGGTAGTGTCCCCTCTTGGCGGTAGATGAGTGGGGGAAGCAAAGGCTGAGGCATTGTCACCCTTGGTGTTAGATGATTGCATGTAGGTGGAGGCAGGGGGTATTACCAGTATGGTGGGCATGGTCCCCGGGACTGAGGGCAGATGAAACTTGGGGGGAAGTTCCACTGGCCACAATCACCCCATGCCCAGGGTGGTAGCGTCCCCTCTTGGCGGTAGACGAGTGGGTGTAGCAGAGCCTGAGGCATTGTCACCCTTGGTGGTAGATGATTGCATGTAGGTGGAGGCAGAGGGTGTTACCAGTATGCTGGGCATGGTCCCCGGGACTGAGGGCAGATGAAACTTGGGAAGTTCCACTGGCCACAATCACCCCATGCCCAGGGTGGTAGCGTCCCCTCTTAGCGGTAGATGAGTGGGTGTAGCAAAGGCTGAGGCATTGTGACCCTTGGTGGTAGATGATTGCATGTAGGTGGAGGCAGGGGGTATTACCAGTATGCTGGGCATGGTCCCCGGGACTGAGGGCAGATGAAACTTGGGAAGTTCCACTGGCCACAATCACCCCATGCCCAGGGTGGTAGTGTCCCCTCTTGGCGGTAGATGAGTGGGGGAAGCAAAGGCTGAGGCATTGTCACCCTTGGTGTTAGATGATTGCATGTAGGTGGAGGCAGGGGGTATTACCAGTATGGTGGGCATGGTCCCCGGGACTGAGGGCAGATGAAACTTGGGGGGAAGTTCCACTGGCCACAATCACCCCATGCCCAGGGTGGTAGCGCCCCCTCTTGGCGGTAGATGAGTGGGTGTAGCAAAGGCTGAGGCATTGTCACCCTTGGTGGTAGATGATTGCATGTAGGTGGAGGCAGGGGGTATTACCAGAATGCTGGGCATGGGGGAGTGAGGGCAGATGAAACTTGGGGGGAAGTTCCACTGGCCACAATCACCCCATGCCCAGGGTGGTAGCGTCCCCTCTTGGCGGTAGATGAGTGGGTGTAGCAAAGGCTGAGGCATTGTCACCCTTGGTGGTAGATGATGCATGTTGGTGGAGGCAGGGGGTTGTACCAGTATGCTGGGCATGGTCCCCGGGACTGAGGGCAGATAAAACTTGGGAAGTTCCACTGGCCACAATCACCCCATGCCCAGGGTGGTAGCGTCCCCTCTTGGTGGTAGATGAGTGGGGGTGTATTGGTTTGTGAGGCAGTTGATTCAGAGGAAGGCAAAAACCCCCAGCAAAGCATGATCCAATGTGCTCCAGCTGGGGAAAAAATTCCTTCCTGATCCCTCGAGAGGCAATCGAATATTTCCTGGATCAGCCCTGTGTGTGGGGGCGGGCGGGCAATTGGAGCCCCACCCTCGGTGGTAGGTGAGTGGAGATGTTGGTGTCAGTGTGTGGAGAAGGAGGGACCATCCCCCACACAGAGCTCTGGAGGGAGGAGCCATTGTCCGGACTACAGCCGGGTCCCGGCGTGTCTGTGTGATCTGCCTCCTCTGTTCAGGTTCTAAAGGAACTACAAGTCCCAGCAACCTCTGTCCGAATGAGGAACTACAACTCCCAGCATGATTTTCTCTATGGAGCTATTACAGGCCCTCTACATACAGTGATCTCTACATACCCCAGTCTGCTCCCCTCCTCTGGGGGAATTGCACCCCTCCAGTCCAGCCATCCCACCCCTCCTCCGCAGGCCCCGGTCCTGGGGGGGAGGGGTAAAGGGCAGTAGGAGATGAGTGTGGGGTACAATTACCCCTGAGGAGGGGGAGGGGAGCAGGCTGGGGTATGTAGAGATTGCTGAGACTTGTAGTACATCTATAGAAGAAATCATGCTGGGAGTTGTAGTCCTGTAACATCTTATTCCAGGCTGGGAGCTGAACCCCCATTACTTACACAGTACATGCTGGGAGTTGTAGTTCTTCATGTGGACAGAGATTGCTGGGAGTTCCTTAGAGCCTGAGCAGAGGTGGCAGCCCCGGACACACAGACAAGCTGTGACCCAGCTGTGGGCCGGACAAAGGCTCCTCCCTCCAGAGCTCTGAGGTGGAGATGTTTCCTGTTCTCTGATCTCTTCACACTGAACGCTCTCGTCCTCTGCTCGGCTATTTATCAGATCAAGCCTTGACGTCACAGTGTAACGGCTCCAGCTCCCGATTAGCTATTTACTGGTCTCCTGGCAACGCTCACTACGTCATCTGGTCACGCCCCTCCCACGCGCTGATCACGCCTGGGCTGTTACGTCTCTTTCTCTGTGGGTGTCACGTGTTGCACGTAGCTGGCAGAACGAGGCCACGTGACTTCAAAGGAGGAGAAACCATTAACCCCATAAATGGCAGAGAACACATCTGCACTGGAGTCTCCGCCCCCTGCAGGTTCCCAGCCTATCTCCTGCAGGCTTCTGCTAGAGTTTGCGGGATGGGGGTGTAGTTCCTGGAGGTGCATTACTTTCCAGGCTCCTCTATGCTGACCAATGGGGTGCCATCTCCTTCTCATGTATCCCGTGTGTTATGTATGTAAGCTTGACCGTCCCGTGTGTCACGTATGTAATCTGTGACCATCCCGTGTGTCATGTATGTAATCTCTGACCATCCCGTGTGTCATGTATCTAATCTCTGACCGTCCCGTGTGTTGTGCATGTAACCTCTCACCTTCCCGTGTGTTATGTATGTAATTTCTGACCTTCCTGTGTATTATGTATGTGATCTCTGACTGTCCCGTGTATCTAATATCTGACCATCGTGTGTCATGTATGTAATCTGTGACTGACCTGTGTGTTATGTATGTAATCTCTGACCGCTGTGTGTCATGTATGTAATCTCTGACCGCTGTGTTATGTATGTAATCTCTGAACTTCCCGTGTGTTATGTATGTAATCTGTGACCGTCATGTGTCATGTATGTAATCTCTGATCGTCCTGTGTGTCGTGTATGTAATCTGTGACCATCCCCTGCATTTATGTATGTAATCTGTGACCGTCCCGTGTGTTATGTATGTAATCTCTGACCACCGTGTGTCATGTATGTAATCTCTGACCATCGTGTGTCATGTATGTAATATGTGACCATCCCGTGTGTCATCTATGTAATTTCTGACCATCCCGTGTGTCGTGTATGTAATCTTCTGACCTTCCCGTGTGTTATGTATGTGATCTCTGCCCATCCCGTGTGTCATGTATGTAATCTCTGACCATCGTGTGTCATGTATGTAATCTGTGACCATCCAGTGTGTTATGTATGTGATCTCTGACCGTCCCGTGTGTCATGTATCTAATCTCTGACCATTGTGTGTCATGTATGTAATCTGTGACTGACCCGTGTGTCATGTATGTAATCTCTGACCGTCGTGTGTCATGTATGTAATCTCTGACCGTCCCGTGTGTCATGTATGTAATTTGTGACCGTCCCGTGTGTCGTGTATGTAATCTCTCACCTTCCCGTGTGTTATGTATGTAATTTCTGACCTTCCTGTGTGTTATGTATGTAATCTCTGACCGTCCTGTGTGTCGTGTATGTAATCTGTGACAATCCCGTGTGTCATGTATATAATCTATGACCGTCCCGTGTGTCATGTATCTAATCTCTGACCGGCGTGTGTCATGTATGTAATCTCTGACCGTCGTGTGTCATGTATGTAATCTGTGACCATCCCCTGTGTTTATGTATGTAATCTGTGACGTCCCGTGTGTTATGTATGTGATCTCTGACCGTCGTATGTCATGTATGTAATCTCTGACCATCGTGTGTCATGTATGTAATATGTGACCATCCCGTGTGTTATCTATGTAATATCTGACCGTCCCGTGTGTCGTGTATGTAATCTTCTGACCTTCCCGTGTGTTATGTATGTGATCTCTGACCATCCCGTGTGTTATGTATGTAATCTCTGACCATCGTGTGTCATGTATGTAATCTGTGACCATCCCGTGTGTTATGTATGTAATCTCTGACCTTCCAGTGTGTCGTGTATGTAATCTTCTGACCTTCCTGTGTGTTATGTATGTGATCTCTGATTGTCCCGTGTGTTATGTATGTAATCTCTGATCATCGTGTGTCATGTATGTAATCTGTGACCATCCCATGTGTTATGTATGTAATCTCTGACCTTCCCGTGTGTTATGTATGTGATCTCTGACCGTCCCGTGTGCCGTGTATGTAATCTCTGACCATTGTGTGTCATGTATGTAATCTGTGACTGACCCGTGTGTCATGTATGTAATCTCTGACCGTCGTGTGTCATGTATGTAATCTCTGAACTTCCTGTGTGTTATGTATGTAATCTCTGACCATCCCGTGTGTCATGTATGTAATCTGTGACCGTCCCATGTGTCATATATGTAATCTCTGATCGTCCCGTGTGCCGTGTATGTAATCTCTGACCATTGTGTGTCATGTATGTAATCTCTGACCGTCGTGTGTCATGTATGTAATCTCTGAACTTCCTGTGTGTTATGTATGTAATCTCTGACCGTCATGTGTCATGTATGTAATCTCTGACCGTCCCGTGTGTCGTGTATGTAATCTGTGATCGTCCCATTTGTCATGTATGTAATCTCTGACCGTCGTGTGTCCTGTGTGTAATCTCTGAACTTCCTGTGTGTCACGTATGTAATCTCTGACCGTCATGTGTCATGTATGTAACCTCTGACCGTCCTGTGTGTCGTGTATGTAATCTGTGACCGTGCCATGTGTCATGTATGTAATCTGTGACTGACCCATGTGTCATGTATGTAATCTGTGAGTGACCCATGTGTCATGTATGTAATCTCTGACCGTCCCGTGTGTCATGTATGTAATCTGTGATCGTCCCATTTGTCATGTATGTAATCTCTGACCGTCGTGTGTCCTGTGTGTAATCTCTGAACTTCCTGTGTGTCATGTATGTAATCTCTGACCGTCATGTGTCATGTATGTAATCTCTGACCGTCCTGTGTGCGTGTATGTAATCTGTGACCGTCCCATGTGTCATGTATGTAATCTCTGACCGTCGTGTGTCATGTGTGTAATCTCTGAACTTCCCGTGTGTCATGTATGTCATCTCTGACCGTCCTGTGTGCCGTGTATGTAATCTGTGACCACCCCATGTGTCATGTATGTAATCTGTGACTGACCCGTGTGTCATGTATGTAATCTCTGACCGTCCTGTGTGCCGTGTATGTAATCTGTGACCGTCCCATGTGTCATGTATGTAATCTGTGACTGACCCGTGTGTCATGTATGTAATTTCTGAGGGGGTTGTCACAGGTAAATGATCTGTGTATTTAGATGTCTGCCTGGAGTTCAGTGTTAAAACAGATTTACAGGCAGATATAAGAGACCCATTTATACCTCTCATCCATTCATTCATGGCTCTCCATTGTGGGGGGAATGACAGGGGGGGAGGGGTTTGTCATCGATCGATGTCGTGGAAACTCTCCACAATTACAGTTTATCATCATCCTGGCTGTGCACATCCACCAATCCGGAGTAATTATCATATTCCTCCCATATAATCTTTATTACAAAACCTCATCACAATAAAAGGGTCCGGGTTCCCTTTTCAGATGATTTTTACACCTCTAATTCGAATAAATAAAACTAAATCTGATAATTCTATCATCGCCGTGGTAACATTTCCCTGTAAGTCCCACGATAGCTGAGCCGGTGTCTCCGGAGGCAGGAAGTGATCTGTATCGGGTTTTTGGGGTCACACTGTCATAAAATGACCCCCCCCCCCCCCCCCCCCCCAATTTTAAAGCAGATGATATACAAAGTGTCAGATCCGCCCCTAAAGAGTCGGAGGGAGGAGCAAGCCCTGACATTCCGCAGGAAGAGGGAACTATCTGACCCCCCCCCCCCTTTATACAATGAGAGAGATTTACTAAAACTGGAGCACTCAGAATCTGGTGCAGCTGTGCATGGGAGCCAATCAGCTTCTAACTTCAGCTTGTTCAGTGAAGCTTGGACAATAAAACCTGGAAGTTGATTGGCTCCCACACACAACTGCACCAGATTCTGAGTGCTCCAGTTTTAGTAAATCTCTCCCATTGCATGGGGGGAGGGGGGGGTTCAGACCCCCAAAGCATGTTGTTGTTTTTCTACTTTTTTTTTTGGTCATTTGATGAACGATTAACCGCTTTAAGACCAGCCGCTGCTGTTTGATGGCGGCACAATGGCTCTCCTGCGCGATTCGTCGTAGCTGTACGTCGGCTCATGCAGGCTCAGTTGCGGGTGGGCGTGCGCTGCACGCTGCGGGGCGTGCCCGTGGGTTGGGAGGACTCGATGTCCTCCGGCGGCCCGCGATTGACTTGTACACAGGCAGAAGGGGGGAATGTAAACATTGCATTTCCTTGTTCTGACGGGTGACATGACAGGGATCTACTGTTCCCAGTGGTCGGGAACAGTGATCTCTGTCAGGTCCCAGTAAGCCCCCCACCCCCTACAGTTAGAAACACTCATAGGGAACACAGTTAACCCCTTGATCGCCCCCTAGTGTTAACCCCTTCCCTGCCAGCGACATTTATACAGTAATCAGTGGCTATTTTTGTTTCTATTTAGTTCTGATCGCTGTATAAATGTCACTGGTCTCCAAAAAAGTGTCCGATCTGTCCGCCGCAATGTCGCAGTCCCACCATTACTAGTAAAAAAATAAATAAATAAAAATGCCATAAATGTATTCCCTATTGTATAGACGCTATCATTTTTGTGAAAACCAATCAATATACGCTTATTGCGATTTTTTTTTTTTTTCTACCAAAAATATGTAGAATATACATCGGCCTAAACTGATGAAGAAATTTGTTTTAAAAAAAATAAATGTAAAAAATATTGTTTTTTTATTTCAAAATTGTCGCTCTTCTTTTATTGTTTTTAGTGCAAAAAATAAAAACCACAGAGCTGATCAAATACCACCAAAAGAAAGCTCTATTTGTGGGAAAAAAACAGGACGTCAATTTTGTTTGTGTACAACGTTGCACGACCGCGCAATTGTCAGTTAAATAGACGCAGTGCCAAATCGCAAAAAAATGCTTTGGTCATTAACCACTTAAGCCCCGGACCAATTTGCAGCCAAAGGACCAGGCCCCTTTTTGCGATTCGGCACTGCGCCGCTTTAACTGACAATTGCGCGGTCGTGCAACGTGGCTCCCAAACGAAATTGACGTCCTTCTTTTTTTCCCACAAATAGAGCTTTCTTTTGGTGGTATTTGATCACCTCTGCGTTTTTATTTTTTTTTTTTTTTTTTTTGCGCTATAAACAAAAATAGAGCGACAAGTTTGAAAAAAATTCAATATTTTTTACTTTATGCTATAATAAATATCCCCAAAAAATCTGTATAAAAATTTTTTTTCCTCAGTTTAGGCCGATACGTATTCTACATATTTTTGGTAAAAAAAATCGCAATTAGCGATTATTGATTGGTTTGCGCAAAAGTTATAGCGTCTACAAAATAAGGGATAGTTTTATAGCATTTTTATTAATATATTTTTTTTACTAGTAATGGCGGCGATCAGCGATTTTTATCGTGACTGCGACATTATGGTGGACACATCGGACATTTTTGACACATTTTTGGGACCATTGTCATTTATACAGCAATCAGTGCTATTTAAATGCACTGATTCCTGTGTAAATGACACTGGCAGTGAAGGAGTTAACCACTAGGGGGCGGGGAGGAGTTAAGTGAGCCCTGTGTGTGTTTTCTAACTGTCTGGTGGCGTGGCTTGGCGTGTGACGTCACTGATCGTCTTTCCCTATGACAGGGAACAGACGATCAGTGACAGTGTCACTAGGAAGCAGGTTTGTTTACACAGAGGTTTGTTTACACATACCTCTCTCCGTTCTTCAGCTCTGTGACCCGATCGCGGGACACCAGCGGCCGCGGTCACGGAGCTCAGGACTTAGCAAGACCCACGGCTGGGCTCTTAAAGGACAACGTACCTGTACGTTGATGTGCCCAGCCGCGCTACTTCTGCCGACGTATATGTGCAGGAGGCGGTCCTTAAGCGGTTAAGGGGGTAAAGCCTTCCGGGGCTGAAGTGGTTAAGGTTTCCTTGGACTCATTTTGTAGGTTGGCGCTCTTCATGCCATCTTCCTCATTCTGGCAGCTGTGGGGTTTGGTGGGGTCACCATCGAGGACACATTTTCAGTGTGAAAAGGTTCGGTGCCTAAGTGCTCCAGTATTAGTAAATCTCCCCCATTGTGTCAAAGAGTGATCTCTTTAGGATATGTCAACTTCATATACAGTATCTCACAAAAGTAAGTACACCCCTCCCATTTGTGTAAATCAGTGCTCGACAAACCCCGGGCGCCAGGTCACATTGGCGACTAGAATTAGTGACCTGGCATCTTGTCTCCATAGTGCACCCCCCCCGCGCACGATCGCGATGGACCGCGCCGGCCGGTAATCGAGGCCGCGGCTTTGCGGCCTTGTGCAGTCCTATGGTACCTTCTAGAATCTGGCGCCCTCTTGTGGTGGCCGTAGGTATGACACCCAGCAATGCTAATGGAGCTGTTTGTTTTCTCTGCCTGCCCATCTCCTTCCCTTTACTTAAAACCCCCAAACATTATATATATTTTTTATTCTAACACCCTAGAGAATAAAATGGCGGTCGTTGCAATACTTTCTGCCACACCGTATTTGCGCAGCGGGCTTACAAGCGCACTTTTTTGGGAAAAAATACTTTTTTTTAATTAAAAAATAACACAACAGTAAAGTTAGTCAAACTT
This sequence comes from Lithobates sylvaticus, assembly GCA_028564925.1. Taxonomy (NCBI): domain Eukaryota; kingdom Metazoa; phylum Chordata; class Amphibia; order Anura; family Ranidae; genus Lithobates; species Lithobates sylvaticus. The sequence continues at coordinate 67,664,927 of CM053037.1, read as the reverse complement.
TTTTTTTTTATATTGTGAAAGATAATGTTACGGCAAGTAAATTGATACCAAACATGTCACGCTTCAAAATTGCGCCCGCTCGTGGAATGGCGACAAACTTTTACCCTATAAAATCTCCATAGGCGTCGTTTAAAAAATTCTGCAGGTTGCATGTTTTGAGTTACAGAGGAGTTCTAGGGTTAGAATTATTGTTCTCGCTCTACCGATCACGGCAATATCTCACATGTGTGGTTTGAACACCGCTTTCATATGCGGGTGCTACTCACGTATGCGTTTGCTTCTGCAAACAAGCTCGGCGGGACGGGGCGCGTTTAAAATTATTATTTTTTTCTTATTTATTTTAACTTTTATTTTTAATTTTTTCACTGTCCTTTTGAAAAAAAAATTGTGTCATTTTTATTCCTATTACAAGGAATGTAAACACCCCTTGTAATAGAAAAAAGCATGACAGGACCTCTTAAATATGAGATCTGGGGTCAAAAAGACCTCGGATCTCATATTTACACTAAAATGCAATAATAAAAAATAAAAAATAAAATTGTAATTTGAAAAATAAATAAATAAATAAAATGTCCCTTTTAAGACCTATGGGCAGAAGTGATGATTTGAAGTCGCTTCTGCCCTGCAATGACTTGGAGACGGGCGGGGGCCATCTTCCCCTCACTCATCTCCATGTCGTTAAAAAAATAAAAAATAAACCTGGCTCCTAACTTTTTTAGCTGGCTCCTAGATTCCAAGCAAATTTGTCAAGCCCTGGTGTAAATATTTTATTCTATCTTTTCATGTGACAACACTGAAGAAATTACACTTTGCTACAATGTAAAGTAGTGAGTGTACAGCTTGTATAACAGGAAAAAATGTGCTGTCCCCTCAAAATAACTCAACACACAGCCATTAATGTCTAAACCGCTGGCAACAAAAGTGAGTACACCCAGAGCCGGTACAAGGGGGGGGGGGCAGAAGGGGCGGGTGCCCTGGGCGGGACAAATTATTGGGGGGGGGGGGGGCGCAATGAAGTCCTTGTAAAACAGGCACAGCTTTAAATGGCAGCCCGTGCACGGACCGAACGGCGCTCTTGCCTGGACCGCCAGTGTATTAGCAGTCACTGGCTTGCTGGGACTGCGGGTTTCCCAGCAACCAGTGACGCTGCGTGTGTGCGCCCCGCCTCCTGACCGCGTCTCTCACTCCCAATCTTTTGACACAAGAGCGCCTGGCCGGGTGAGACGTCACATGCATGCTCCGCCCCGCCCCCCTGCTACTCGCGGCTCCCGGTGTACTATCTTCTGCACAAGAGTGCCCGGCCGGGTGTGACATCACGTGCGCGCTCCGCCCCATCCCCCTGCTACATGCGGCTCCTGTCCTGACTCACTTGCAAGATATATCTTGCAGCTTTCCGCCCCACTGCAGCTCCTGAGCTCAAGGTATGTGGGACACATGTTTCCTAAGCTGCACACTGATGGCCATATTTTCTTAGTGGGCACTCTGATGGCAATATTTTGTTAAGGGGCACTCTGATGGCCATATTTTCTTAAGGGGCACTCTGATGGCAATATTTTGTTAAGGGGCACTCTGATGGCCATATTTTCTTAAGGGGCACTCTGATGGCAATATTTTGTTAAGGGGCACTCTGATGGCAATATTTTGTTAAGGGGCACTCTGATGGCCATATTTTGTTAAGGAGCACTCTGATGGCCATATTTTGTTGTGTCCACCAGAGTGCCCCTTAACATAAAATGTGCCCACCAGAGTGTCCCTTAACATAAAATGTGCCCATCAGAGTGATTCTTAACATAAAATGTGCCTATCAGCATGCTACTTATTTGCTCTGATGGGCATATTTTATTTTAAGAGCAACACTAATGGGCACATTTTGTTATGCCCATCAGAGTGCCCCTTAACATAAAATATGCCCATCATCAGCCTGACCCTTAACATAAAATAAGTAGCATGCTGATGGGCACATTTTATGTAAAGGGCACTCTGATGGCCATATTTTATTTTAAGAGCAACACTGATGGGCACATTTTATGTAAAGGGGCACGCAGATGGGCATATTTTGTTGTGCCCATCGGAGTGTCCCTTAACATAAAATGTGCCCATCAGCATGCAAGCTTATTTTATGTTAAGGATCACACTGATGGGCATATTTTATGTTAGGGAGCACTCTGATGGGCACAACAAAATATGCCCATGGGTGTTGCTCTTAAAATAAAATATGCCCATCAGACCAGTTCCAGTAAATGAACCCCTTTGTGCTGCATAAATGGCACCAGTGTTTTTAGTATATTCTCGTTTTAAAAACAACCTTGATTCTTCCTTAAAAACGGGGGGGGGGGGCGCAGTTTGCCATCTTTGCCCTGGGCACTAAATGGCCTTGTCCCAGCACTGCAGGCATGTACCGGCCATCGGGAGTTTCCCGGTGGGCCGATGGCTCAGTGGGCCAGTTTCAGAGCCAGGGGAGGAGAGAGAGATACACAGCGCCAAATTTAGCATTAAAACAACTTTTTTTTCTCATTAAGATTTTTATTTTCACAAAGTAAAATCATTACAGAAGAATTCACATTAAAGCTAACTAATGTGACTAGTTAACATACCAATGAGACATTGAGAATTTAACAAAGTAAGAAATAAGTATGTAACTTAAGCTGTGACAACTCATTTGTATGCTATATCCCAGAACACTCCAAGAAGGGTAGGAACTCCGCATCCCCTCCGACACCCCAACCGGGATCAAGCTGTGTCCAAGGAGGTGCAGATATCCCCCCCCCCCCCCCCCCCTGAACGAATAGAATTTACTATATAACTTCTGAGAAGCAAGATATAATACTATTAACTTTTCGAGTTGCCCAGACAAAATAAAATTGTAGATTCTAACATGGATACAACATCATGTTCTCACTGGATTAAGCCCAGGAAAAAATCCTATATTTAGTAAGACATACTAATGTAAAAAACCTGTCAATTCCTAGGTAATTCAAGGAAAGATACATTATATATATAATATATATATATATATATATATATATATATATATATATATATATAATAATAATAATATCCAAAATAAAAAAGGAAAGACTAAAAACTGAGAAGAGAGAGAAAAGAGATAGAAAGAAGAAGAGATGATGCCTTTATGTCCTATAAAAGATCCAAAGATCAGCGATTAATATTGCTATCTGTGCCTGACCTCAGTGAAATACCCAGATACTGAGCCCAGGGATCCCATATGATTTCAAATTGTGTGGTCTTATCCAATAGGGAGCTGACCATTTTCTCTTGTTCCATTATCCATGAAATTTTCCTTTTCATGGACAATACAGATACCGAGGGCTTCTTACAATCTTTTGCAATAGTTAATTTGGCTCCCGTTAATATAAATAGAATCAGTCTTCTAGTGTTTTTAGGCACGTGCGGCACTAATCCATTGAGCAAGGCAATCGCTGGTGTTTGGGGGACAGCATAACCCGTAACTTTTCTAATAATATGGAAGACCCTATTCCAAAATCCCCGGAGTTTGGGACATTCCCACCAAATATGTATCATAGAGCCCAGTCCTTGGCAACCTCTAAAGCATAGAGGCGAAGTGGAAGGATACATTGCCGCTAATTTTGTAGGAACTAAGTACCATCTTGTAAATATTTTGATGTTAGCCTCAATGAGAGAGGTATTGTAAATGCCTTTGATCGATCGAGAATAGTTCTCATACCAGTCTACCAGTTCCCAGTCAGTATGTAGATCCTTCTCCCAGGCCAGCATGTATGGTAGTTTATCAGAGTTAGACGCTAGAGACTCATAGATCACAGAAATCCCCCCCTTCCGCCCCATGGCTTGTTCACACCAGCTTTCATAAGCTGTAATTCTCAAGGGATTCAATTTATTTTTCCATATGGAGTGGATGAAACTGTAGATCTGATGAAATCTACTCCTTTCCGAAGAAGGGAGCTCCAGTTTTTCCACAAATTGTTTAAAAGGTAGAGGGCCCGTGCAAGATATAAAGTGTCCTAAGCGATATATCCCCTTGTCTAGCCACCATTTGAAGTCATCAATGTCCATGCCATGATTGTACAGGGGATTTCGGAACAAATTAGCCAATGGTTGTAGTTCAGAGACCAGGGAAGGAAGCCTCCTAAGTGAATCCCACATAGAGAGAGATTGAGAGAGAGTTGGAGATAGAATGGAGGGTCTACTCTTGGGAGGACACCATAATAAATCTTCCAAAGTAAATGTAGGAGCTGCTTGACTTTCAATTTTTATCCAGTCCGGTTGTTCAGTTTTAAGGTATATAGCTGAGAGCTGTGCTAACCGAGCTGCTTGGTAGTACCAAAGAAGGTTTGGTAGGCCTAGCCCCCCTTGTTTGGGAAGATTAAACAGGGTACGGTGTGAAAGGCGTGGTCCTTTTTTATTCCATATAAATTTGGTAAGTTTGCCTTGAAAGGTTTTTAAATGGTCCCTTCTGATTGGGATTGGAAGAGATCTAAACAGATATAGGAGTCTAGGTAGGAGAGTCATCTTAATTGAATTAATTCTGCCCATCCAGGCTATATTATGAGACTCCCAGTTCCTAAGGTCAGCTTCTAGTTTTTGGTACATTGGGGGATAGTTTGCTTGGTAGAGATTTTCAATCTTGGGAGTAATATTAATTCCCAAATATTTAATGGAGGACATGCTCCAACTGAATTCATATTTCTCCTGTAGTTGAGAAACTAAAGGGTCTGGGAGAGACACATTAAGAGCCTGAGAATTAGACATGTTCACCTTAAGACCTGATATTAACCCAAATTTATTAAGCAATGTACATATTTCTGGTAAGGAGGAAGTTGGGGATGTTACAAAAAGCAATAGATCATCTGCAAACAGTGCGCATTTATGAGTTGCTGGACCACAACGGACCCCCTTGATGTTTGGGTCATTACGAATGGCTATCGCCAAAGATTCAATCATTATTGCAAATATCAGGGGAGATAGGGGACATCCCTGACGAGTGCCCCTGGCTATCTCTATGGGGTCAGAGAAAAGTCCCTGAAGTCTGATTCTAGCCTTAGGTGTAGAATATAGGGCTTCCAGTATACCTAAAATATTCGGCCCAAATCCCCAGCGTCTAAGAACCGCAAAGAGATATGGCCATGAAACGGAATCAAAGGCCTTACGAAGATCCAATGATAATAGCATGCCTTCTTGTTTAGGACCTCCCTCCCATTGCGATTGCATAACTGTTATCAGATCCACCGCTCTTCTCACTTGATCAGGACCCTGCCTACCAGGGATAAACCCTACCTGATCTTTATGGATATAAATGCCTATAAAGGACGCTAATCGGTTTGCTAATATTTTGGTCAATATTTTTAGGTCATTATTAATTAGGGAAATAGGTCTGTAGTTCTCTATCTGACTGATATCTTTATCTGGTTTAGGGATTACTGTTATATATGCCATATTGAGTTGGCTACCTAACGGGGTGCCCTTAGTCATGTCATGGAAAAATCTAGTAAGGTATGGAAGTAGTATTTCAGAAAAAGTTTTATAATAGGGTGAGGAAAATCCATCAGGACCCGGTGCTGTACCTCCCTTTAATGTTTTGATAACTTTTGACACCTCCTCTATAGAGAAAGGCGCTTCCATCTCAGCTCTATGAGAGTCCGTCAGTGTTGGTAAATGCAAATTATCCAGAAATTCTCCTACTTTAGTGGGGTTAGAATTTGTATCTGCTTTATATAAATCACCATAAAATTCCTGGAAAGCCTTCATTATTCGTTGTGGATTCAGGGTAAAGGTGCCATCCTTTTGTTTAATTTTGGGTAGGGCGTGAGAACGAAACCTGGGGGACAATTTGTGTGCAAGCATGGGACCAATTCTATCTTTTGTCTGATAAAACTTGGCCCCAGTCCACCTAATAGATTTATCAGCTTTCGCTGTGAGAGCCAAATTTAGAGCCACTCGAGCAGCATCTAGAGTAGAACTAGAAACTTTGGAGGGATCACTTTTATGTAATTTGCTCAGAGAAATAAAGTCTCTCTCCATTCTTTCTATGTCTCTCATCCTCTCTTTCTTACGTCTTGCTGCAATTTGAATTAGTTTACCCCTAATGGTCACCTTATGTGCAGCCCATAGAGTCTCTGCCGAAACCTCTTCCACATCGTTAAGGCGAAAGTATTCCCGCAGAGACTCCTGTATTTCCGATACCATACCGGGATCTCTTAAAATAGACTGATTGAGAGTCCAATGATAGGCTTGTTGTCCATAATTATCTTTACCCAAAACCAATAGAACCATGGAATGATCTGACCAGGATACTTCTAAAATAGATGATGAAATAGCTAATGGAATGTGGTGCGTTGAGAGCAGGATATGATCTATACGGAAATAAGATAAATGTGGGTTTGAGAAGTGTGTAAAATCTCGCGCAGTTGGATTTAGTTCCCTCCAAATGTCTGTTAGTCTCGATTGAAAGATCAATCGTGCAATTTGTACACTAGATTTCCTAGGACTAATTGATTGAGCTTTAAGTGGTTTAGATTTATCTAGACTAGTATCAAAGGCTGTATTAGAGTCACCCCCCATAATTATGACACCTTCCATAAATGGGTCAAGGATGTTGAACATCTGTCGGAAGAACTGTAGCTGTCCTCTATTAGGAGCATAGTAAGAAATAAATGTATATATTTTATCCTCAATCATACCTTTAACTAGTAGGAAGCTTCCCTCTGGGTCTCTGTGTTCCATTTTAAAGTGAAATTTGCAGTGTTTGGAAAATAGAATCGCCACCCCCTTTGTTTTGTTTTCCGCATTTGCCAAGTAAAATGTGGGAAAGTGTGCATGTAAATTGCTGAGGAAAATGAGTCTCCTGAAGGAGGACCACATCAATGCGACGAGCACGATAGACTTGAAAGGCCTTCCTTCTTTTGACTGGGGAATTTAACCCCTGAGTGTTATGTGATATTATGCGTAAGGGAGAACAAGTAGAATTATTATTAGCCATGGAGCAAAAGGGAGAGAGCGATGACCAACCTTTATCCACTTCCCTCAGTACATAAAGGAGTAACTAAATACATAATAGGATCATCCCCTATTATAAGGGTCAATATATCCGAGAACATCCTGAAGCAACATCTCATTGACAGGCAGGCTAGGAGAAAAAGGAAGATAGAAAGGAAAGAGAAGAAGAAAAAACAAAAAAAATAAAATATCAGCAGTTTGCTTAATACCATAAGGCCATAACCCGGCCCGGAATGAGGTGAGGGGGAAGACTCCCTCCCCTCATTCATAACAAAAATAATTGCATAGCCCATACAGAGGGCTATATCCCCACCACACAGAGCAGAAAAAAACTGCCTGAGTAGTAGGTGGGAGCGCAATGCATCAGCTCCAGCCAGTGACAGCACATAAAAAAAAAAAAACCCCTAGAACATTCAAATGTGCAGAAATCGCAGTAACATCTTTTATTATAGCATTCTAAAAGAACAAACTGGGGTAAACAAAGTAAATAGGGGTGAGGCCAAACTGACAAGGTTATTAAGTATCAGGTGCACTCTTGGTATAGAAACATTGTGCAGACCTCTAAACTAAACTCCATCAACTGTCATGTGTGAGAAGAAAAAGTCAGTTCAACTTCAAGATTGAGGATCAAACAACATTTTCTGCCTAAGTAACAAGGCAAAGAAAAGAAGATTTAAATACAGGTGTGTTATACGTCCCCACATCAGGGAGGGGAGTTATCCTTGACTTTCTTGTGTTTAGCCTTGTTCCATAGTTGAGAGGTTGGGCTTAGTGGAGATTGGCGTTTAGCAGATCCCTGCTGTGCGGTTGATGTATCCATCTCCGAATCGTGGGTAATGATCTTCAGATCCAGTAACAGGCGCTCTCCCTCTGGAAAACTGCGGAATGTCTGTTGTTTACCATTATAAGTAAATTTCAGAGCGAATGGAAAGGCCCAGCGATATTTAATGTCCTTCTTGGTGAGGGCTGTCAAAAGGGGTTTCAAGGATCGTCTTTTTTGGATGGTGTTTGGGGAAATGTCAGCAAAAATTTGTATGACTTTCCCTTGGTACTGTATCTGGTCCTGTTGGCGGGAACGTTTCATTACTTCTTCTTTTATTGAGTAAAAGTGCGGTTTTACTATAATATCCCTCGGAGATCCATCTTTCCTGAGAGGGCCTAGGGATCTGTGTGCCCTATCCAACTCCAATTTATGTGCCGGGACCGAAGGTATCAGGGATTTGATAACTTCTTGAACTGCAGCCTGTACGTCAGAAACAGTTTCTGGTATCCCTCTAATGCGAAAATTGTCCCTTCTCAGACGATTCTCAAGTTCGTCGATCCGAGTCTGCGCTGTGTCAAGCAGTTCTTGCATAAAATGCAACTGGTCAGAATGTTGGTTTGCCCTAGAAATGGTAACATCCAACTTGTGTTCTATATGATCAATCCTGGTTCCCAGATTTTGGAAATCTGCCCTGATTTCCCCTGTGATCCTTTCAGCATTCAGGGTTAAACCTTTATCCAACAATTCAGAAAGTTTAAAAAACAGGTCAGGAACATTGAAGGGAACACCAAGAGCCTGTGCTGCTTGTGTAGAAGCAAAGTCTGGGTGAGTAAGGGATACTGCGTTTTGAGGCAATGAAGTGTTGAGAGAGGTAGCTGCACTCTGTAACTGAGGTAAATATGTGAGGGTCGCAGGGAGAACAACTTGCCTGGCTGCTGTGGAGATTTCAGCTGCAGTCTGTGCACCTGTCTGAGGTAATGCCGCCATTTTAGATATGTCCCGCTTTTCAAAAAGCTCTAACTCAGGACCCGGGGTTCCTCTGGAATGTCTTTCCGGCATATGAAGAAGCCCTGTGATATCTGTTGCCTTCTCCTGTTATTTAGTGATATCTGTTGCCTTCTCCTGTTATTTAGGGAAATCCTGTCAGCCTCTTCTCGCTGCTTATTAAAGCTGTATGGCTAGCGCTGTGTGGAGCTCCAGGCTTACACAGCCATCCCGGGAGCCTCCACGCATGCACTCTGCATCTACTGGCCCGATCGGTTCCCGGTGGCGGCTCCTAATTCAGATTGATGACAAGCCTGGACTTTTGCACAGTGTCTCAATGCCTTTCACCCTACTAACTTTGTCAGTAACGTTCTTTAAGTGGAATACAAGTTGTTTTAATGCTACATTTGGCGCTGTGTATCTCTCTCTCCTCCGCTGTCACGTTGTATGTTGGGAGGGGGGTACAGAGCTGGGTTGGAGGTGCCCATCAAGTCCTGTAGTAGCACTGCATCTGGTGACAAGTGACTTGGCAGGTGACAGGCGACAGGGGCAAGTGATATGCGGCATCTGGTGGCAGGCAACGTGGCAAGTGACGCGCTGCATCTGGTGGCAGGCGACGTGGCAAGTGGCGCGCTGCATCTGGTGGCAGGCGATGGTGGCAAGTGACATGCGGCACCTGGTGGCAGGCGACATGCCAAGTGACAAGCTGCCTCTGCTGACAAGTGACATGGCAAGTGACGTAATGGCCAATTATAGCTCAGGGGGGTTTAGTACACGCCCCACACTATATAAGGCCGCCAGTGCGGCGGCCTTGTGTAGTGTTGTGCGGCGTTCATAGAGAGCAGGATAGGCAGGGACATTGTCAGCTGTGCTTTATACTTCTTTAGATAGCGCTGTTACAGTGAGTATAGTGTTCAGGGAGAGAGCAGGATAGGCAGGGACAGTGTCAGCTTTGCTTTGCTTCCTAACCTAGTGCTGTTACAGTGGGTGTAGTGTGCCTCCTGCACAGCATACACCTGAATCTACCCCCTCGTTGCTGGTGCTGTGTAGTTGATTTGTGCAACACAGGCATCTGCCTAATATTCAGTCAGTGTAGTGTGCCTCCTGCACAGCATACACCTCAATTTAAATAGCACTGATTGCTGTATAAATGACAATGGTCCCAAAAATCTGTCAAAAATGTCCGATGTGTCCGCCATAATGTCGCAGTCACAATAAAAATCGCTGATCGCCGCCATTACTAGTAAAAAAAAAAAAAATATTAATAAAAATGCTATAAAACTAGCCCCTATTTTGTAAACGCTATAACTTTTGCGCAAACCAATCAATAATCGCTTATTGCTATTTTTTTTACCAAAAATATGTAGAAGAATGTGTATCAGCCTAAACTGAAGAAAACATTTGTTTTTTTATATATTTTTCGGGGATATTTATTATAGCAAAAAGTTAAAAATATTGCTTTTTTTTCAAAATTGTCGCTCTATTTTGGTTTATAGCGCAAAAAATAAAAAACGCAGAGGTGATCAAATACCACCAAAAGAAAGCTCTATTTGTGGGAAAAAAAGGACGTCAATTTTGTTTGGGGGCCACGTCGCACAACCACGCAATTGTCAGTTAAAGCGACGCAGTGCCGAATCGCAAAAAGTGCTCTGGTCTTTGGCCAGCCAAATGGTTTCGGGCTGAAGTGGTTAAGTGGTTAAACAAAAGCAGTGTGAGCGCCTGAATGTGACCTGGTATCACCCTTAGCCATTCTTATAAAGCAGAGCTAGATCGTGAGATAAAGAAGCAGCACTAAGAGCCAATCAGTTCATGTGCTGACAATAGGCATGCTGATAGGAGGAGAAAGCAGGGAGACAGAGAGATGAGCTCATCATTGTGCTTCTTCACCTTTCACTGTCCAGTCACAGACTATGGCAGGTCCAGGATGACCTGTGATTAGAAGAAGCGGGTTGAAGTCATAAGACTGAGGATATCTAGTGGCAGAAAAATGCACTGCAGGGGAAATCTCTGGATTGAAGATGAATATTGCAGTAAAATCTTGTTTTATTTTATCTTTTAATTGGCTATCCATGCTTATCTTGGTATTTTTAGTTGGAGTTCTGCTTTAAATGTTCCTAAAGGTGAGTTGGCCTGTGAAGGGTAACTATAATTAAGAATTATTATCCTTTAACCCCCCCCCCCCCAAGCCTTATACTCACCTGTCAGGATGGCTATTACTTTGCACAGCCTAGGGCCCCTTCCAGTAGTGGAGGCTGCCATTGTCTGACACCATTACAGTTGTTTAGGTCCCCTTTGTCCTCCTAAAATTTTACTAGTGGCCCTTTTACCCGCTTGGTTCTTGTTATATCAGTTTGAGTGTTTTGATTAATGGATTTTATTACTGTATATAATGATATTCTACGGTTACATTGTTCCTAATGTTACAGTGATATTATTTTTAATAATATAATTGTCATCATCATTTTAAATACAAATTTTGTTATGCACCATACTTTCCCAACAGTTATTGTGTTTTGCCATTCTCCATGTTTTTTAACCACTTGCTTACTGGGCACTTAAACCCCCTTCCTGTCGCACTTTGAATGACAATTGCGCGGTCATACAACTATGTACCAAAATGAAAATGTTATCATTTGTCCCCCACAAATAGAGCTTTCTTTTGGTGGTATTTAATTACAGCTGGGGTTTTTATTTTTTGCTAAACAAACAAAAAAAAATGCAAAAAAATAAAATCATGTTTAATAGTTTGTTATAAAATTTTGCAAACAGGTCATTTTTCTCCTTCATTGATATGTGCTGATGAGGCGGCACTGGTGGGCACTGATAGGCTGCACTGATGGGCACTGATAGGCACAGATAAGTTGGCACTGATGGGCACAGATAAGGCAGTACTGATGGGCACAGATAAGGCGGCACTGATGTGCACATATAAGATGGCACTGATGGGTGGCACGGATGTGTGTCACTGATAGGTACCACTGATGGGCGGTACTGATAGGCACTTGTAGGTGACACTGATGGGCACTGATATGTGGCACTGAGGTGCAGCACTGTTGTTGAGGCAGATTGTGGGCACTGATAGGTGGCACTGTGGGAACTGATGGGTGGCTCTATGGGCACTGATAGGTGGTACTGTGGGCACTGATAGGTGGCACTATGGGCACTGATGGGTGGCACTGTGGGCACTGATAGGCGGCACTGCTGCCTATTCTTAGGTGGCACTGGGAGGGGGCACATGTAGGCACTGGCGATCTGGCCCCAGCTCGCCGTGATCGGCTGACAGCTGATCACGTGGTAAGGGGTCGGGATCGACCCCTTACTCGGATCTGTGATCCAGCGAGTCTCACAGACTCGCTGATCACAGAGCGTGCCTCGCGCGCCCTTCAGGGGGCGTGCAGGCCGCTCGTGCACGGTACGTAGTCCTGGCAAAGCAGGTCCGCGCTGTAGCCGCAATACGGCTATAGCGCGGATCTCTACTGGTTAATTTTAACATATCTTGCCCTTCAGCCTTGATGAAGGGGATGTTTTGAGCCCCTGAAATGGGCTGGCTATATCCCCAGATCTGTTGTCATGATAAAAAAATTCTGGACCCAATGCACACCTCTGGTGCTCTAATCCTTTTATAAACTATTTTGCTCTACTAATATCATTTTTGAAACTGAAGCAGATGGAAGCATTGCTAGTTCTGGGGCCAACTGTCCTTCTATGTGATGCTGCAGAAGTGTGCTATGCCCCATAACTACAGCCTTAGTGACACCCTCACCTGTGACAGATAATGGCTGTCTTAATGAGTCATTGTAAGAACTCCAGGTGAACAAATAAACCCCATTTGAATCCAAATATTTGTTCCCTGAATGTTGGTAGTATGGGGGCAATTTACAATAGCCCTGCAGTCTATTGTACTGATAGTCAGGTTAGGTGTCTAGGTGGAAAGCAAAGCAGCTACTGTAGTCTACTCTGACTCATTCCCTTTAAGGCTGAACTCCAAACAGATAAGTACACAGATAAAATCAATATATGGGAGCTGTTTTACCTACCAAAGGATTTTTATTTCTGTTTATTCATTCCTGAGATTTACACAGCTCTGCCAACCAGCAGACCCAAGAGGGTGAAACCACTATCTCTGTGTCAGGGCTGGGCTCTCAGCCCTTCCTTCTCTGTGCTCAGGTTGCTCAGCTTTCAGTGAATTGCCAGTACTCGTCGTTCCACAGTGGCTCACCTGTTGATCATCTCCTGCTCGTCAGTCAAACCCACAGCCAGCCCCTTCTGGCTATTTAAACTGCCTGGTTCATTTCTTCAATGCCTTTGTCTTGGTCAACATATCTGGGGCGTGTCCTGACATGAACGGCGGCGGACGCCTTTACTGAGAGCTCCAGACACCCTTGTATAATCCACTGCCATCCGCACATCCACATTTCCAAAAAAGACCTATAAAACAGGGAAATCACACCAGCTCACTGCTGTATCCTGGGCTGTTTTTTTGGAGAAAATCGGTCCGTGGACGCCCGTGTGTTTCTTTAAATATGGAAGACGCCTGCAGGGGGGCGTGTCCTGACATGAACGGCGGCGGACGCCCGCGGCCGCCGCCATCTTGCCTCCCTAAGGCCTCCCGGATAACAGTTTAAAAAGACAGTTTTAAGAGGTAAGGGACCTCCATCCACCCCCTCCCGCCACCCACCCACCTGTCTGGGGCATTCCGGGGGTAGTGGTGAGTCTCCGCGACGACCGTGGAGGCCACGGCCGGGCCCGGCCCGGTGCGGCCTAGCGAGACCTGAGGATCCCCGGTCTTTCCTAAAGCCCCGTGCCCGCGGGAGCGTTCCACGGCCGTTCCGGTCTCCCACCGGGACCGCAGATCTCTGAAAGGACCTTCACCCGTCCCCTCCCGCCACCATCCCACCTGTCTAGGTCGTCTTGGGGGTTGCTCTCGGCCTCCGTGACGCCAGTGGAGGCCGCGGCCTGGTGCGGCCTAGTGGGGCCTGAAGATCCCCGGTCTCCCCTGAAGCCACTGCCTGCGGGAGTGCTCCACGGCCGCTCCGGCCCACCATCTGGGCAGCAGACTTTCCTGTCCCTCCTGCTGGGTCACCCATCCAAGACCCTGTCACAGCAGTGGGTGCTGCTGGGTACTGCCCTATTGACCTGTGCCACCCAGGGCCTGGAGTCTCCAATCTGCCACCCCTGACTCACTGCCCCAGGCCTCCCCTGTATTGACACCGCCTGCCCCATATCATCCCCGCTGTGCCCCAACCTGTTTGCCCACTATACAGGGGGTGACTACTGGTTCACCTTAGCTGCCTATCTGCCTTGGGTCTCATCTGGACCAATAGCCCTTATATCACCATAGCCCCGGTCTGACTGTAGTTGCTGTGCCCAGAATCCACTTTGGCACACCTCATCTAACATTCGGGACTGCCAGCCCCCTTGGAACCCTATTCAGACCCAGCCCCTTTACCGGAGCCCCCCGTCGGGACAGTACGGCACTCCAACTTTGAGGGGGGTCCCCTCCCCATCTCAAACCAGTCACTTTATTTCCACACACCAGAGCATGGATACCGCTTACTGTGTGGAGGATTCAACAGGATGAACTAAGATCTCATTCCTAGCTAAAAGGGGGCGCATACTGGGCGAGATGCAGATCAGCTACAATATGTAGGAGCTCAATCGGAATAGCGAAGATTTTAAGCACACTGCAAGGGGATTAAAAAAAAAAGAAAAAAAAAGACAACAACAAATCATCACTATTTCAATCACCTCCCCTGCAGGTCTATTCAGTGCATGCCGTCAGGCAAGAAGGCGCCCCGTCGCCAACAACACTCTTTGACCACATATCTTCTGCGCAAGAAGGAGCAGAAGAAAATGGCTCAAAAAGGTGCCGGTACCCCAAAGAATATACAGTCTCCTGTAACGACGGGTGCCCCTCCACAGGAGATTGCTCCCACTCACAATAACAGTGTTAACCCCGCTCAGATTAAAAAACCCGATTTAGATGCCAGCCTAACTAAGATTTACGAAAAACTTGTGGATAAGATACAATGTGAGCTCCAAAAAACAACAAGCACACTTACTCAAGAAATAGCCACCCTCGGAGGTCGCACAGACGTGCTTGAAACCAAACATGATGAGCTATCACTCGCACACAACGATCTTAGGAAGGACTTTGAACTTTTAGCGGAAAACCACTCATATCTGCAATCTCAAGTAGAAGATCTGGACAATCGAAACCGTAGGAATAACCTCAGGATTCGCGGTATCCCAGAATCGGTTTCTGACCTAATGCCTGCTGTATCCAAATTATTCCACAATCTCCTCCCAGAGTTACCACCGTCTTCATTTGCCTGCGACAGAATCCATAGGGCCCTGCGTCCCAAACCACCACCAGACAAGCCCCCACGAGACATCATTCTGTGCATGAAAGACTTCATCACAAAGGAGACCATATTAAGAGCTTCCAGAAACATGCACAACATCGAATTAGATGGCACAAGAATCCAAATATTTCCTGACATTTCACAGGCCACCCTAGAAAGAAGACGCAAGATGAAGGAAATAACCTCTGTGTTACAATCGGCCCACATAAGATACAGATGGGGATTTCCCTTTAAATTAACAGTGCCCCACAATGGCACTACCTACACCGTCTTTAATGTCTCGGAAGGTAAAGACCTCCTGGTGAAGTTGGGACTCTTGGATGCTGCTGCGGAGGCAAGACCTACTACTCCCCATGCTTCACCCATATGGGCTACCCCTGCTACACGTCGGGATCAAAGAAGATGGCGACAATCCTTCAGGAATATGGATGCCTAAAGAAGCTGTCTCATTCACTCGTCTAACCTGCCTTCCTATCCTTTAATATACGACATCAAAGGAAAGACAGGAACTAAAATAAGATGAAGAACAAAGTTTTCCATTTACTCCATCTAGTTAAAAGAAAAGTTATTGAGATTTTCGAAGGTTGTAAGTTAACATAGAAGCTCAAAGTAAACAGTTGATATAACCCCCTGGAGGGTCACTTGTTGGTATTTTATATTACCTTTTATATAAAATTAAAAATATATTTTTTTTTTTTTTCACTTTTTAATATAGGATATACTGCATGCACATGCCTTTTCTGTTCTATAGAATCTTCGCTGAGGCTGATCTGCTCCGTCTCAGTTAGTTTGTCCCCCTACTCACAATGGGCTCCCAAAATATGGTTCAGTCCGTAGCGATTATTACGCAACTGATCATGTTATTTGTTATTTTTACAGACAGGGCTCCCGTTGTGAGTTTTGGACAATTATGTCCACACCGAAATTTTTTTTTGTCAAGTGGTGTCCCTCACCCTGACTCCCTACTTTATAGAAAATGTTCTTACAAGTTATCTTGCTTAAGAAGGTCATCCATAGTAAATATACAGTTAAGATTGTTATATCTAATAACGTTCTACACAAGTGACAATTTACACTATATCAAAGAAAAGAATAGTTTAATTCCTTTCACAGGTTCTACAAATATCCTAATGCTGACAGGGATGATGACAATAGTAAGTCTGTATCTTTATGCATGTGTACTGTGCCCTGGGCCTCGTGAGCTACTTCTATCACCCTATAACTTCCGCAGTTACCCACCACCTGTTCAATGGGGCTTAGGGTGATATCTCACAATGCCCAGGGCATTAACTCTCCTCAAAAGAGGAAAAAAGCTTTCCGTCACTACAAGAGATTAGGGGCTGACATTATTCTGTTGCAGGAAACTCATTTTGCAACAGATAAACATCCTAAATTTTTTGACAAGGGTTACAGTCAATTCTATTGCACGACTTATAACACTAAATCTAGGGGCGCAGCAATTTTTATAAGGAACTCAGTGGTATTTGAGACCCAAAGTGTTTTCAAAGACCCTGACAGTCGATATTTGATCTTGAAAGGCTCAATTAAAGGACGCTCGGTCACCATTGCCTCAATATATGCCCCAAATGACGCACAAACAAGCTTTTTTTCAAAATTCTTTGAAACCATAAATAGATTTCATTCCACACACTTAATAGTAGGGGGTGATTTCAACCTAGCTGCACATTCAGCACTAGATAGAAGTAGAGTACTTCCATCCTCTAAATCATTCCCCAAATCACTAAATCGATCATTATACAACCACCAACTGATAGATACATGGAGAGCCCACAATGTAGGTATCAGGGCCTACACATTCTACTCTCACCCACATGATAGTTATGCACGGCTGGATTATATTTTTTGTACCCCAGTGTTACTAGCCAACTCCTCAAAAGCAGAGATCCACCCATGTCCCTGGTCAGACCATCATATAGTTTCCTTTAACACCCCACATATAGGCCTAGCTACGACAACACACAAATGGCGAATAAATGATTCCCTGCTAACTGACCCAACAATCTCTCAGGAAATCTTATCTCACCTTGAACAATATTTTGCACTCAACGTAGCACCAGATGTACCACCCACAACTTTATGGATGGCGCATAAGGCGGTCATGAGAGGCCATTTGATAAATATTGCCTCAACCAAAAACAAGTCTAAGCTCGCTGATATAAGATCTCTTACTAGAGATCTAGATCTCTTATACCATAGGAACAATCAAAACCCCTCTAGCGATCTCTTTAAGCAAATTCAAGAGAAACGCACAGCATTAGACTCTTTACTTACATCAGATACAGAAAAAGCCCTTAGATGGTCTAAAGCCAGATTTTTGCTTAACAGCAATTCATACTCCACCATGTTCGCCAGGAAACTAAATCAAACAACAAAACCTGCTCACACCTATAAATTAAGAAACTCATCAGGCAACTTAGTATCCCACCCCAAAGAAGTTATGAACGTATTTTTAGACTTCTATAAAAAGCTTCTCTCTACTCCCCCGTCCTCACCCAAACAATCTTCCCTGAACTGGCTCGACGGTATGACACTACCCATTCTATCTGACCAACAAATAGAGTTGCTTAACGCTCCCTGTACTGACATGGAAATTAATAGAATTATTAGCTCATTAAAAACCTCTACAGCCCCAGGCCCCGATGGATTCTCCTCATCGTATTATAAAAAATTTGCCTCCACATTATCTCCACACCTTACAAAACTATACAATCACATCCTACAAGGAAACCAATTCCCACCAGAGATGCTCCTGGCAAACATGTCCCTTCTTCCTAAACCAAACAAAGATCATTCCATCCCACAAAACTATCGCCCAATTTCAGTCATTGATAATGATCTTAAAATATTT
This sequence comes from Lithobates sylvaticus, assembly GCA_028564925.1. NCBI lineage: Eukaryota > Metazoa > Chordata > Amphibia > Anura > Ranidae > Lithobates > Lithobates sylvaticus. The sequence goes on along the minus strand of CM053037.1, from coordinate 67,646,953 downwards.
GGCCGAATGCTTGCTGACAGACTAGCCGCAGTTATTTCCCCACTAATAAATCCAGACCAAACAGGATTTATCCCGAACAGACATATAACAGACAACATAAGACTGACTACAAACATCATTCAAGACTCCAACCTACACTCTAAATCTACACTCCTACTCAGCCTTGATATCCACAAAGCCTTTGACAGCGTCAGCTGGTCATACTTAGACATACTACTCCCCAGATACGGCATAAACAGAGAATTTTTACATGGTTTCAAAGCCCTCTACCATAACCCACAAACACGCATCAAACTCCCCGGCAACAATTCTGACTTTTTCCCTCTGAGCAAGGGTACCAGGCAGGGATGCCCACTTTCCCCGCTCCTCTTCGCCCTAGCAATAGAGCCCCTCGCCTGTGCGATTAGAAATAACACAGATATAAAAGGATACACTAAAGGGTCCAACGAATTCAAACTAAGCCTCTATGCCGACGACGTTCTTCTCTTCCTAACAGATCCCCTCATCTCCCTACCGAATCTGACCAAAACACTGGACATTTTTCACGACCTGACTGGATTAAGTGTAAACTTATCTAAATGCTCAGCCCTACCCATTAATATCCCACCAGCCTTAATAACGACACTCAAAGACAAATTTCCATTCAATTGGTGCACTGACTCATTTAGATACCTAGGAATTCATATTACACCCTCTTACAAAAAGCTATATCACGCAAATTACCCCCCAATATTTAATAACATCCAAAATATAATGAAAATATGGTCATCATACCAAATATCATTCTCGGGAAGAATAGTGGCAATAAAAATGGTTATACTACCCAAACTTTTATTCTTTTTCAGAGCCCTTCCCCTGACATTGCCCAAAAACACGTTAGATTCTCTCCAAAGAGAAATCAACAAATTCATTTGGCAAAAAAAAAAACCAAGGTTTAGTTACTCCTTAATGTTCAGACCCCAACTAAAAGGAGGTCTAAATATCCCAAATTTATGGATATATTATCTGTCAGCCAGATTCACCCAACTAGCACAATGGTATGCCACAGCCTCTCAAATCCCATGGCTCCTGTTCGAAGAACAATCAGTCCTCCCATACAACCTACAAGGACTACTCTGGTCCAAGTCTATTTTACCACAGAAAATAAGACCTCTAAATTTAATTGTTACACATACACTACAACTATGGAACAGACAAAATACCAAATTTAACATGTCCTCCAACACTCCTCCCTTGGCATCCTTTTTAGGAGACCCTCGCTTCACTTCCTCAGATAACAACCAAAACCCATTAACAATATGGAAAGGACATAATCTAACAAATTTAAAAGCACTTACCCATAACAATACATTTTACCCTTTCACAGAACTACAAATGAAATATGACCTTGCACCTACAGAACATGAAAATTATATGAAGATAAAACACTTCTACCAAAAATACTATTCACTCACTCTACATACCCCCTTCTCACAATTCGAACAGATTTGTATTTCCTCCCCACGAGACAAAGGACTAATTTCAAAAATTTATAAAAACCTAAACGAATTCAATATGCCTGAAAAATCACACCCCATGCTACAATGGGAATCAGATTTGAACGTTTCATTCTCCCCCGAACAATGGGATACCATTTTTTGAAAACCTACATAAATGCACCAAAACTACCACCATCAGGGAATCTGCAACCAAACTACTCTATAGGTGGTATCTTACCCCTGCCAAACTCAACTCATTCTACCCATCAACATCCCCTCTCTGTTTCAGGGGCTGCCCTACACATGGGACACTATTACATATATTTTGGGATTGCCCCCACCTTAAAAACATCTGGCACAATGCTAATCTCATGATTGACCGAATCTCAGGTAGAAAGATCCCACTAACACCCCAAATGTGCCTTTTATTCTCCCCCATACAAGATATACCAATAGCCAGTTCTAGACTAATCCACACCCTATTTAGCTCTATCCATTGGACCATCGCTTCCAACTGGCGCTCACCCAACATACCCTGGCCTCAGGTTCTCAACCGTATGGCAAACATCAAACTATCAGAAAGAATACACCACACGTTATATGATACCATGCACATATATCAAAAAAAATGGACTCTGTGGGATTCCTCACCACTGGTGTAATGTTCACTAATGTTATTTTACCTAAGCAGATCATGAATCCATCCACGCAAATGTTACATAGACTTAAGATCAAATAAGTGTATCCTGTCATGTGATATGTCTTTTCTCAGCTATAATGTATTACCTAAATGAATCCTTCACTTGTACATTTTCCACCACTGTCAAAATCTTGTACTATGACCTTACTCATAATAAAAACCGTTTGTAAACAAAAAAAAAAAAAACCAGGGGTCGCGAGTTCAAATCTCGCTGGGGCCTTCCTGCAAGTCTTGGCGACTGTATCTCACATAGCAGCGTAATAAGAATTTTTCCCCAAAGTCCCATGGAAACATTAGGGTGGAAACGTTTGAAGGCCTCTAGATTATGAAATCAAAACGTTAGGATGACTTGACTTTCCAGAGATCTTGAATTAGACAATATCTACTAGAAACACCCACTTTGTAATTCTGCATCCAAGGAAAAGTGCACTTGAAGCAAACGGCCATCTCTTGTTAACAGCAAGACGCTTGCTTTCTGCGTGTCCTTCTATTAAATCACTACTTTGCACTTTTAACATCCGGCTTTGTTCTTTCCTTCCAAGGCATTGGAAATAGTGAAGGTAGCAAGGAAGGGTGACAAGGGTAAAGCTGCTTCTATTGCAATTTCTCCATCCAGTAACCTTTAGCGGATTTATTTTACGGGCACATTAGAATCATTCCCTAAGCCAAGCATCACAGGTCAGGATGGCCGAGCGGTCTAAGGCGCTGCGTTCAGGTCGCAGTCTCCCCTGGAGGCGTGGGTTCAAATCCCACTTCTGACAGCTTTTAAGCTTTTCTTTGCTTGCGTTAACATTCTCCAGCTCGCCTACTGCTGAACCTCTAGCACAAAAAATAACTTGTGTTCCATGCCAACAAAAAGGGCTCCATAGCTCAGGGGTTAGAGCACTGCTCTTGTAAACCAGGGGTCGCGAGTTCAAATCTTGCTGGGGCCTTCCTGCAAGTCTTGGCGACTGTATCTCACATAGCAGCGTAATAAGAATTTTTCCCCAAAGTCCCATGGAAACATTAGGGTGGAAACGTTTGAAGGCCTCTAGATTATGAAATCAAAACGTTAGGATGACTTGACTTTCCAGAGATCTTGAATTAGACAATATCTACTAGAAACACCCACTTTGTAATTCTGCATCCAAGGAAAAGTGCACTTGAAGCAAACGGCCATCTCTTGTTAACAGCAAGACGCTTGCTTTCTGCGTGTCCTTCTATTAAATCACTACTTTGCACTTTTAACATCCGGCTTTGTTCTTTCCTTCCAAGGCATTGGAAATAGTGAAGGTAGCAAGGAAGGGTGACAAGGGTAAAGCTGCTTCTATTGCAATTTCTCCATCCAGTAACCTTTAGCGGATTTATTTTACGGGCACATTAGAATCATTCCCTAAACCAAGCATCACAGGTCAGGATGGCCGAGCGGTCTAAGGCGCTGCGTTCAGGTCGCAGTCTCCCCTGGAGGCGTGGGTTCAAATCCCACTTCTGACAGCTTTTAAGCTTTTCTTTGCTTGCGTTAACATTCTCCAGCTCGCCTACTGCTGAACCTCTAGCACAAAAAATAACTTGTGTTCCATGCCAACAAAAAGGGCTCCATAGCTCAGGGGTTAGAGCACTGGTCTTGTAAACCAGGGGTCGTGAGTTCAAATCTCGCTGGGGTCTTCCTGCAAGACTTGGCGACTGTATCTCACATAGCAGCGTGATAAGCTTTTTTTCCCCAAAGTCCCATGGAAACATTAGGGTGGAAACGTTTGAAGGCCTCTAGATTATGAAATCAAAACGTTAGGATGACTTGACTTTCCAGAGATCTTGAATTAGACAATATCTACTAGAAACACCCACTTTGTAATTCTGCATCAAAGGAAAAGTGCACTTGAAGCAAACGGCCATCTCTTGTTAACAGCAAGACGCTTGCTTTCTGCGTGTCCTTCTATTAAATGACTACTTTGCACTTTTAACATCCGGCTTTGTTCTTTCCTTCCAAGGCATTGGAAATAGTGAAGGTAGCAAGGAAGGGTGACAAGGGTAAAGCTGCTTCTATTGCAATTTCTCCATCCGGTAACCTTCAGCAGATTTATTTTACGGGCACATTAGATCAAGCTGTGAGCGTCGTCGGTCTCTCCCTAAGCCTAGCATCACAGGTCAGGATGGCCGAGCGGTCTAAGGCGCTGCGTTCAGGTCGCAGTCTCCCCTGGAGGCGTGGGTTCAAATCCAACTTCTGACAGCTTTTAAGCTTTTCTTTGCTTGCGTTAACATTCTCCAGCTCGCCTACTGCTGAACCTCTAGCACAAAAAATAACTTGTGTTCCATGCCAACAAAAAGGGCTCCATAGCTCAGGGGTTAGAGCACTGGTCTTGTAAACCAGGGGTCGCGAGTTCAAATCTCGCTGGGGCCTTCCTGCAAGTCTTGGCGACTGTATCTCACATAGCAGCGTAATAAGAATTTTTCCCCAAAGTCCCATGGAAACATTAGGGTGGAAACGTTTGAAGGCCTCTAGATTATGAAATCAAAACGTTAGGATGACTTGACTTTCCAGAGATCTTGAATTAGACAATATCTACTAGAAACACCCACTTTGTAATTCTGCATCAAAGGAAAAGTGCACTTGAAGCAAACGGCCATCTCTTGTTAACAGCAAGACGCTTGCTTTCTGCGTGTCCTTCTATTAAATGACTACTTTGCACTTTTAACATCCGGCTTTGTTCTTTCCTTCCAAGGCATTGGAAATAGTGAAGGTAGCAAGGAAGGGTGACAAGGGTAAAGCTGCTTCTATTGCAATTTCTCCATCCGGTAACCTTCAGCAGATGTATTTTACGGGCACATTAGATCAAGCTGTGAGCGTCATCGGTCTCTCCCTAAGCCTAGCATCACAGGTCAGGATGGCCGAGCGGTCTAAGGCGCTGCGTTCAGGTCGCAGTCTCCCCTGGAGGCGTGGGTTCAAATCCCACTTCTGACAGCTTTTAAGCTTTTCTTTGCTTGCGTTAACATTCTCCAGCTCGCCTACTGCTGAACTTCTAGCACAAAAAATAACTTGTGTTCCATGCCAACAAAAAGGGCTCCATAGCTCAGGGGTTAGAGCACTGGTCTTGTAAACCAGGGGTCGCGAGTTCAAATCTCGCTGGGGCCTTCCTGCAAGTCTTGGCGACTGTATCTCACATAGCAGCGTAATAAGAATTTTTCCCCAAAGTCCCATGGAAACATTAGGGTGGAAACGTTTGAAGGCCTCTAGATTATGAAATCAAAACGTTAGGATGACTTGACTTTCCAGAGATCTTGAATTAGACAATATCTACTAGAAACACCCACTTTGTAA
>CM053037.1:67313980-67636480 GCA_028564925.1 Lithobates sylvaticus | reverse complement strand
GGGGCATAATTCTGCATTGAAAGAACAGTGCACTTAAAGCGAATGGCCATCTCTTGTTATCAGCAAGATGCTTGCTTTCTGCGTGTCCTTGTAGTAAAACTCTACTTTGTACTTTTAACATCTGGCTTTGTTTTATCCTTCCAACGCTTTGGAAATGATGAAGGTAGCAAGGAATGGTGACAAGGGTAAAGGTGCTTCTCAATAATGTAACCTTCAGCAGAACAGCCACATGAACTAAAAATGTTGACATGTTGGCCTCAGCAGGAGTTATGGGCATATTAGATCAACCTGTTAGCATCATCAGTCTTACCCTAGGCACAAACTTGACAGGTTAGGATGGCCAATCTGTGTTCAGGTCGCAGTCTCCACTGGGTTTGAATCCCACTTCTGAGGTTAGCCTTTAACCACTTCAATACAGGGCACTTTCGCATCTTCCTGCCCAGGCCAATTTTCAGCTTTCGGTGCTGTCACTTTTTAAATGACAATTGTGTGGTCATGCTACACTGGACCCAAACTAAATTTGTATCATTTCGTTCCCACAAATATAGCTTTCTTTTGGTGATATTTGATTCCATCTGCTGTTTTTATTTTTTGCTAACCGAATAAAAAAAGACTGAAAATTTTGAAAAAAATATGTTTTTCTTTGTTTTTGTTAAGTTTTCTGATGGGCACTGATAAGCTGCACTGATGGGCACTGATAAGGCAGCACCGATGAGGTGGCACCAATGAGATGGCACTAATGAGGTGGCACTGATGGGCACTGATAGGCAGCACTGATAGGTGGCACTGATATGCATTACTGATGGGCAATGATAGGCGGCACTGATGGGCACTCATAGGTGGCACTGGTGGGCACTGATGGTCACTGATAGGCGACACTGATAGGCACTGAAAGGCTGCACTGATGGGTACTTATGGGTGGCACTGATAGACAGCACTGCTGGCCACTGATAGGTGGCACTGATGGGCACTGAAAGGCAGCACTGATGGCCATTAATGGGCACTGAAGCTTGGCACTGATAGATTTCACTGATAGGCATCACTGGTGGAACTGGCACTGGCAGGCATTTTTCATTGGCACTGATTGGCAGCTGCCTGGGCACTGATTTATATTTCCCTGGTGGTCTAGGGTGGCATAGCTGGTGGTCCAGCGTGGTGGCCATCCCTGGTGGTCCTAGCGGCATCCTGGTGGTCCTGGGTGGGCATCCAATGGGGGGCTGCGCTGATAAACAGTCGGAAGGAACTCCAGCAGACTCCGGTGCAGGTCCATATTCGCTCCCTGACATGGGGGAAGAGTCACAGAAACAGGTTCTCTTCGCTCCTTTTTAATAGTTGCGGTTCATTGGCTGTGGGGCACAGACCCTGGCTGGACATCTGTCCCTGTTGCTCTCTTACCAGAACTGACCCAATCTCCCACAGGGATATGTGGGAAATGAAGTCCAGTAGTCACTAGCCTCCATAACATGTGGTTCTATGCCCCTTTTAGAACTACACTCCCCAGAATCCACTGCCCTGCAAGCTCTCTCTTAAGCCTCGTACACACAATCGGATTTTCAGTAGGGAATTGTGTGATGACAGACTGCCTAAAATCCGACCATTAGTACACTCCTTCAGACAATTGTTGTCCAACTTTCCGCCAACAAATATTGAATGGCAGGCTAGTAAATTTTCGACAGACGACGGTCTGTTGTTAGATTTTCGTATTGTGCGTACACAAGTTTGTCACACAAAAGTCCAAAGTACAAACACGCATGCTCGGAATCAATGCTCACCAAACACGACATTAGCAGAAGGTGCCAAAACGGTGGCGCTCAAGAGCTGAAATTGCACATAGTATGTCACTACGTTCGGGTTTGTTGGCCAACAATTGTGTGCCGTTAGTTTCTGGCACACGCTCTTCGGACAAAAGTCTGATGCTCTGTTGGCCAACAATCCGATAGTGTGTACGAGTCTTTAGGCTTCCATCGGCTCTATCTCTGATTGAACCCACTCTGCACTGCTGGAAGGGAGGGGGCAGAGCAGAAAATGAGCAGGTTTACACAGATCCTGCTCTGTATTCACAGCAACCCTGCAGACACACACAGTTTCTCAGTCTATAGAGAGGAGCCGGCTCCAGCAGCAGTAGCCCACTCTCTCCATTTGCCAACAGCTTGGTAGGGAAGGTAGAAGTCTATGCATACACACCCACAGCAACCAGTGGGGGGGGGGGGGGAGACCACAGAGCCGGCGCTAAGGGGATGGGGTCCTGCTGCCGCTGCATATGTATAGCCTATAATACATATAATCAGATCCCTGCAACTATCATTTTGGACTTTATTAGAAATGTAACATAAATCTTCTAATCTTAAGAAAAAGGGTGTTGCAACAGACTGGTGCCCTCATTTTTGTTATATCCTCGGCCCCCTGTTCCTTCTGCAGCCAACAAGGTGCCAACCCTTATGTGAACACAAGTTTCTAACACAAGTTTCTAACACAAGCCTGTTAGAAACTTATTGGAACATATTGTAAGTTAGGAGCTAATTAAGTCCTGTAGGCCTGCTCTGGCCTTTCAAACTCTGTTCTGAGAACATTTGTCTAACTTGTTGATTACTGAATTGGCAGTGCTGCTGTACTGTGAACACAGGAGGTTGGCCACTCAACACAGGTACCATTCAGAGAATGATAGACACAATAGTATGTAATAAATATTCAGCACAAACATAAAAAATAATATACACTCAATTGCAAGCTGAACACTAAGCCTGGGTTCACACTATAGCGAATTTGCAGCGGGGCAAAATACTGTGAATTCGCAGGACATTTGAAATCCCATTGTTTTCAATGGGGCACGTTCACACATGTCCGGTGCATGCGCAATGCGAATTGACGAAAAGACGCAACCGTCTTTGGTGCGTTGCGGGACGAATCAGGTGCGAATTCAGGCTCATTATCTTCTATGGGCAAGCATCTGATTCGCATCTGGCTTGCGTCCTGAACAGAAATTCGCGCCACTCAAACACCTCCCCTTCTTCCTGTTCCTCCCCTGTGTCTTTTGAAATCCGGAATGGAACCAGCATGTCCAAAAAAGGACGAAAAGCGTCATCAAAGGAGAAAGAAGCAGTGGATTGTGAGGAGTTGATCAGACTTGTGAGGGACAAACCCGTGATTTATGACACCCGGCATCCTAAATATAAGGACAACGTTGCCAAAAAACATGCATGGCAGGAAATTGGCAGAGACCTTTTGCCAGAGTGGAACAGGTGCTCTTCCCAAGTTCAGGCTGACAAATGTAAGTTTTTTAATTACCTTTTACTACCTGTATATGCTGTTCTGTATTTTTTAGATGGTGGACATTAATTTAATTTATTTGATTTTACCCAACAGCATGTGGTCACCCCCAAATCTGTACCAGGCCACATGCTGTAAACATTGTGCACATAACAGCTTTATCTAGGGATGGTTGAGTCCCTAAATAAATGCATATTCTTATAATTTCTAAGGTCAGTAATATGACATACACCAGAAATGTGAGATAAAAAAGTTTTATTTTTCATAGCCAAAATTACATACAACACTTTTCATACAGCACACTTAGCATTATATTATCATGCATTTACATCCAGCAAAAAAATACATATTTATTTTTAGTCAATAGAATTCATCTGCCAAGGCACCTCCCCAGCTGGTGACAAAAAAAAATTCTTAAAGTTCTTCTCTAATAAGTGTACCAGTAGTGCTGCCCCTAGGAATATTGCAATGTGCTGCCTCCATGTTATGGGTCAGGGAATCTTCAAAAAGAAACCCATCTCTTTCACGCACATAGTTGTGCAGGGCACAGGCAGCTTTAATTGCACTGATCGCATGATCTATACTGAGGTTAATAGAGGTATGCAGGAATCTCCACTTATTGCAAAGAATTCCAAATGTACATTCTACTACTCTGCGTGCCCTAGTCAGCCTATAATTGAACACTCTTTTTTCAGTTGTCAGAGAGCGACTTGAATAAGGCCTGAGCATGTTCTGGGACAATGCGAAAGCTTCATCTCCCACAAATACATGTGGGAGGAGAGGCTCTGTAGTCCCTGGCAGGGCAGAATTATTGGGCAAGTCTAGAGTATTGTCACGCAGCATGCGGCCAAATGAGGAATGTGAGAATACACTAGAATCTGAGCTGCTGCCATAAGAACCTACATCAACATAAATAAATTTATAATTTGCGTCTGCCACTGCCATTAATACCAACGAAAAATATTTTTTATAATTAAAAAATTGGCTCCCACTAGCTGGAGGCTTGAGGATGCGTACATGTTTGCCATCAATGGCTCCAAGACAGTTGGGGAAGTTGCATCTCTCCCAGAATAGGTCAGCTATTATCAGCCATTCTTCTGGTTTGGGCTTCTTCATCACAATGTCCTTCAGTTCTTCCCATATGACTAGGCAGGTAGCATGAACAATGCCACTAATCGTTGATTTTCCAACCTTGAATTCGTAGTGCAAACTTCCAAAGGAATCCCCTGTTGCTAAGTTCTAAGATGACAAAAAATAAAACAAATCATTATGTTGTTCTTTATTTTTCAGTGCGCTACTTACAGACAAGATGGCGTAGCATACGTGATGCTTACAGAAAATACATGAGGCACCTCAGAGAAACAAGGAGTGGCTCGGGGGCAGCGCCTAGGGTACCCTATATGTATGCCAGGGACTTGGATTTTCTACAACCCATAGTGGAGATGAGGGAGTAAGTTTTCATTTACATCATCTATGTAACGCACAATCTGGTAATCATCAATATGCCGAGTTAATTTTTAAAATTTTTACTATATAAAACAGGACAGAATCTAGTTGGGAGGAGCAAGATGTTTTGGAGGAAGAACAAAAACAACAAACAGAGGAGGAAGCACCCATTGATATTCCAGAAGACACAGAGGATTTAGCACTAATCCAAACATCTTCCAGTCTCTGGGAAACTCAGCCAGAAGAACAATGTTCAGGGGCAGAGGAGGCTGTTCCTGGGCCATCCTCTGCTCCTGAACAAGTTGATCAGCCTGGCAAAGTGCCACGGAGGCGTCCAGCACTATCCCAACCTGACCTAAGTGAGCGCTTATTAGACATGTTAAAAAACATGACCGGAAAGGTGGAAGCATTTTTATGTCCCGATACAATCCTGGCGCTCAGTTTTGTACCCCTAATTAAAAAGATACCCCCAGAGCGATACTATGAAATGCGCAAAACTATAGAAAAAATGCTGCACTCCTTCTCCCAGCCACAGGAGGAAGCTGCATTTAAATACCCAAATGTGCCCCAACCATCACTACCCAAGATACCCGCACTACCCTGAGCAGCAACACTATCCTTACCCCTATAATCCACCATCATATCCCTCAAGTTATGACAGGCCAATCTCCAGATATGAAGGGCCACCCAGTAACCTTCCCTATCCCATCCCATCCCCACTTCCTTCAATTAGGGCCCCCCCAAACTCAGGGTATGTATGGGCAAAGTCAACATGGGGAGGCTAGGCCTGCTCCCCACACTGCCAGTGATGACCCAGCTTCCGCAACTCAATACTCCTATGAGGCCCCTTTCCAAAAAACATATCAGAATCTGTGATGAGGTCTGTTCATGGTTAAGGACCAACATGTTTTTTTTTTTTTTTCTTTTTTTTTTTTATTTCCTTGTTTCCCTATTTCTGGTTCTTCGTTGGCAATGGGCAGTGTAAAGGTGCTGTCCTTGAACGCTAAGGGACTAAATATACCGGAGAAAAGAAAGATACTATTAAATGACTTAAAAACAGCTGGTATTGATATTGCTTTTCTACAAGAGACCCATTTTAGAGACAATAAACTTCCGGTACTTAAAAATAGACTCTACCCAGTAATTTACCACTCCACTAATAAGATAGCCAAAACCAAAGGGGTATCCATTCTAATCTCAGGTAAAATCCCGTGGACATGCAATTTAACTATGTTAGATGAGGGGGGGGTTTTGTTTGTGAGAGGAACCCTGGGGGGGGTGAGCGTGGCGCTGGCAACAATTTACGGACCCAATGAAAATCAGGATACTTTTATTCGTCAGACTTTGAACAAATTACTAGATTTTACTGAGGGGCAACTAATATTGGGTGGAGATTTCAATATACCACTAAACCCTAAAATTGATACATCGTCAGGCTCATCTTCGGTCCCGATAAGCTCTTACAAGCGAATCACACAATCCATACACAAAGCTCAATTAATTGATGTATGGAGACTCCAACATTCAGGAGAAAGAGATTATTCCTTCTACTCGCCACCGCATAAGACTTATTCGAGAATCGACTATTTTCTGATCCCTCATGCTCAACTACATGCGGTACAAAAAACCTCTATTGGATCGATAACATGGTCAGACCATGCCCCGATTTCACTGACATATGCTTTATCACATAATACCACGCAAACATTAGGCACGTGGAAATTGAATGAAAGCCTCCTTCAAAATCCAGAGGTAATGGCGGAGATCGAGAAAGAATTAACGTCATATTTTGAAATAAATCAAACCCCAGATAGCTCATTAGATATGGTATGGGAAGCACATAAAACCATTATAAGAGGCATTCTGATTAAGTACGGGTCCAGATTTAAAAAAGAGAGGGAGAAGCAATTAAAATTACTGCTGACCAAGCTTCATACAATGGAGTCGCGACATAAACATATACCCTCCCCCAGTTTAGAACAGGAACTTATTTTAATACGAACCCAAATCAATGACCTATTGCGACAAAGAGCAAAAGCGGCTCTACAGAGAGGTAGGAAGATCGATTATGAATACGGAGATAAATGTGGGAAAACATTAGCTAGATCAGTAAGAGAGGATCGCCTCCGGTCATACATACCACAGATTTTGAACTCAAAGGCTCAAAAAGTGACCCTACCGAAGCAAATCTCAGAAACCTTCCAAGACTTTTACGCATCCTTATATAATTTACCGACTGAGAGGAAAGCACAGACACAAATAGATTAATATGTTCACTCCTCCAGGTTAGCAGGGATCACGCCGGAAATTAAGGCAGAACTAGATGCTCCAATAAACCTGGGAGAGTTAAAACGGGCAATAAGCTCAATGAAGTTAGGCAAAGCACCAGGACCAGACGGTTTTACTATTCAATATTACCGAACACTGTTACCTATTCTGGGGTCATATATGGTAGATCTGTTTAATGGACTGGGTAAGGACATTAATTTAACTAGAGATACTCTGAAGGCACATATTTCGGTAATTTTGAAAGAAGGAAAAGAACCGACCTTGTGTGGCAGTTATAGGCCAATTTCACTACTAAATGTAGATCTTAAATTATTTACAAAAATTTTAGCAACCCGTATAGCGGAACATCTACCGAGCTTAGCTCATTTGGATCAGGTGGGTTTCATCCCCTCAAGAGAAGCCAGAGATAACACGACGAAAGTTCTTAACCTGGTCCACATAGCCAACTCTACTAAGACACCTAGTATTTTCCTTAGTACAGATGCGGAAAAGGCATTTGACCGGGTAAATTGGGAATATATGTTCACAGTTCTTAGACAACTAGGCTTTGGGGAAATAATGATTAATTGGATAACTAAAGTATACTCTCAACCCACAGCTCAGGTCAAAATTAATGGAGTTCTGTCCAATCCCTTCTCTATATCAAATGGGACAAGACAGGGATGCCCACTTTCCCCGGTTTTATTTGCACTATCATTAGAACCCTTTTTAAATAGAATTCGCTTAAACCCTGATATACAGGGTTTGATTACGGGAGGTAAACAATACAAAATTTCTGCTTATGCAGATGATTTACTTTTCTCCCTGATAAACCCCGTGATCTCTCTTCCCAATCTCCTACGAGAGTTCGAAATATACGGAGCATTTTCCAATATGAAGATAAATTGGGAAAAATCAGAGGCAATAGGATGTGGGATACCCGATAAGACATTATCTAGATTTAAAGCGAATTTTAACTTTAAATGGACGACAAAAGCTATAAAATATCTAGGCACACATATCCCAGTGAACCTATCTCGGGTGTTCGAACTTAATTTCCCGCCATTGTTATCGGAAATCCGTACACTTCTGGACTCATGGAAGAGGGGCCTACACTCATGGTTTGGAAGAATTAATTTACTAAAGATGACTGTACTACCCAAAATCCTTTATTTATTCCAAGCCCTCCCAATTAGAATACCGTCGGGATACCTTAAGCAAGTCAATACACTTTTTGTTAAGTTTGTTTGGGCACATAAGAGAATACGTCTTTCATCGAAGGTACTCACTTTACCAAAACAATATGGGGGCTTGGCTCTTCCAGACGTGCGGAAATACCAACAAGCTGTCCATTTGGCCAGGATTGGTGTCGCCACAGTAAGTAAAAACTATGGACCCAGGTGGAACAAGCCCAGACACAGGTATTACTACCAGGGACTCTATGGTGCTATGACCAGCTTGAAACAAAACTGAAAAACCATCCTATAATAGGGACGACATTATATATAGGCTTTCAGGTTAGCAAGCAATTCTCCCTCACTTCACAAGACTCTCCACTGTTTCCGATCCTGGGAAACCCTAGTTTTCGCCCAGGCTTGGATTTTGCTACATTTAGGGCTCTACGAATGGGCGATAAAACTGGGGTTTCCCACTTTATAAGAGAAAACAGGTGGCCCTCTATAGAAGAACTGAAAGAGGAGTCAGGACCGTATGCACTGCCATTCTGGCCGGCATTTCAGTTGAGACATTTCCTGGACATGCTATTAGACCCCAGATGCTATAGGCGTCCCCTGACAAAGTTGGAGGAATACTGTTCCGAAGAAGGGGGTATAACACGAGTACTCTCTAAGATGTACTCATTGCTGAACCGTCCAATGGCAATGCCTCATTTGTCATTTATAGACAAATGGGAACAGGATCTTCAACGGAAATTCACAATAGAGGAAATACAACAAATAGTAAGACTCTCTTTAAAATCATCAGTCTCCACGAAGATGCAGGAGTCCAATTATAAAATTATGTCAAGATGGTATCTCACACCCTATCTTTTAAAGAAATATTACCCTGAATCCACAGACCGCTGCTGGCGGTGCTTGGAGGAAAGAGGGACCTTACTACACCTATTTTGGTCATGCTCCAAATTAACTAGTTTCTGGAACATAGTCTGGGAAGTAACACAAAAATTCACAGACTACAGGATAACTAAAGAACCGGCTTTCTTCCTTTTACACGTATCAAATATTCCAGTTAAAAATTACGAAAACTCGATAGTCAGACATTTGGTCAATGCCGCGAAGGCCTGCGTGCCACTTTACTGGAAAAAACAGAACCCTCCAACAGCGGTAGACTGGCTACATAAAGTGGAAGAGATAGGTAAAATGGAAGAAACAAGGTTAGAATCAAAACAACCACAAGAAAACTACCAGACAACCTGGAAACTATGGAAACAATTTGTAGTATCAGCAGAGGGCTTGACTATTTTAGGAAATAGAAACTAAGTAGATATAGATATGGAGAACGCCCTGATACGCTTGAAAGAAATCTGAATAAATAGACACAGAACGAATAAGTAGATGGTAGAGACTAAGAAATGGATTGTAATAATATGCATATTCTGTACTGCTTCGGTTTTTGTTGACTCATTTTTATGTTTGCCCGTAACTGGTGTTAATAAAATATAAATTTAAAAAAAAAAGGACCAACATGACACATTTTGATAGAACAGGGAAGAGGCCTACTTGACAGGCAAGTTTTTTGATTTTAAGTTATTGCAGAGTTAATTTATGTTTTATACATGGGTAAAGTTTATATTTTTATCATATTTTATGATACGTGAATAAATAATTATTCCTACATTTTTTGTGTGGTCATATTTTAACAAATACCCAGGTTAAAAAACATAAAAAAAAACAAAAACATGGTCAATATAACGCATGACAAATGACATGAGTGATGATAATTACCTTAATGTGATCAATAATCTTTCAGCAGGCTGGATACTTGGTCTGAAGCTCGTGTTCTGACACTGCAAGCGAGGGGAGATTAAGCCCAGCAATTCGTCAAAACTGAGTAAAAAAAAAAAACATCATAAATACATGTGGGAAAAACATTGGGGCATACTGTAAAAAAAAGTAAGGTAAGTGGTTAAGGACATTATTTAGGGTAACAAGGCAGGCATCCTTAGTTCCAATCTAATTAGGGCTAAATAAGTGACAGGAACAAAAAAAAAAAGGCATATGGGTCCTCATTTCAACAAAGAAGAAGCCACTGGCCTTTTAAACTAACAGTAACAATTGTCTGAGCCAAAAATGCTAAACAAAGCTGCGTGGCAACACCACCACCCACAAAGCAACTTGTGACTAGCAAATTTGGGCCAAGGTATTTGGGGGGTAAAACATCCAAAAAAAAAAACAGGAAATAGGACCTGGCTTACACCCGGAGGGGGGTGCAAGGTGAGGATAATTTAGTGCCCTTAAGGTTGCATGCTGAAATAATGTACAGTTGGTATTTGGGGGGGGGGGGGGCGACAAGGCTTATTAGTTACAATAATCCTAACATAACATAATCACACATAGGTTAGACTGGATGGACTTGGGTCTTGCAAATATAAAACACACTATACATCTAGGGCTACAAATTAAGTATGGTTTGGCAGAAACAGTACTCACCTACTAATTGACATGCGGGTGAAATTGAAAAATTTCCCTTCATGCCCACGGAGGTGCCCATACAATATCATGAACTGGCCTCTTTCTTCTCGATTTGCAATGATGGGATGAACCCAGTATCTTCTTCTTCTCCGCATCCTTCTGCGATTTTCTTCTTCCAGCAAGATTGCTGCTGTGGCAGCAACAACAGTTGGCATGATCATTGGCAGAGCAGCACACATCTTGCAACGAAACACACAAAACACAGGTACAGACTGCTGGACAACCAGAAAGTGTAGACTGAGCTACCAGGTTTTATAAGCAGCCGCACAATCAGCCAAAAAGCTTGGTCAGCACAAAATTAGCAACTCAAATTAGGCAGGAAGGGTTACTAATGAATTCGCTGCGGCTTCGCACAGAAAATGCGTACAATCTGCAGAACAGCCGGCGTTTCACTGCGCAGTCACGCAGGGCCTTGAAATCGCAACGCACTAGTCTGAACCCAGGCTAAAAGGTCAAAACACAATATCTCACTATAACGTAATAGACAAACACATATAGTCATAGAACAAATAGTCATACGCATATCCTCCCCTTGTACGCGTTACGTCCTTGGGCAGGACTTCATCAGCGGGAACAGACGTCACCAGCGGCCATCTTTCAGTTTGGATTACTGTATCGAGGGATTGCTTTATGCTGTACTTTTTTTTTATCTACCTTAAAAATAAATTTCATGAATGTACAGAGAGCCCTAGATGTTCTTTTTTATTTATTTATATACACATAGGAATCACCATCTGGGTCATGGATCGGTTATTGGAGGAATTTTACCCCGCTTTGTGGGAATGTGCGGATAGACCTTATTGGTCTCAGGTGAGCGGTTAGTGGTGTTGGGGGTGAAGGGGATGCACCGTGACACTCGCATATCTCCTGAGTACCTAATCTCACAGTGGCACATTAGTGTGGATGGATAATCATTTTATATGGACTTTATGTTTTTATTAAAAGAATATTTTTTTTATCTTTTGTTCTGCACTGTTTTGTCTATTACCATTCAGAGAATGGTTTGCATTTTCTCAATGAATGCAAAGCAATCTCTGGTTGAACGAGGTGGAAACATCACTGCCCCACCTTTCCCAGTCAGAGAATGCATTGCAAAGCATTCTCTGAATGTAGCCTATGGTCAAGCGGATGACTTCCTGTGTTCACAATGCAGCAGGGCAGCCTCTTGGCATGGAACCTGGAGGCTAGTGGAGGTGATTTCTAGCTTCTAGAAGGAATCCACAGGTATGGTATATGCATAGTTTCATTGGTCCAAGCTGCACCAATATAAGTATGGAAAAATGCTGTACCTGGAATTCTTCTTTAACATTACAGTACGTTGTACTGCATGTAATGCACTTCATTTTAAATGTGGTGTATAGCTAGGTTGTACCTATACCGTTTTTTTTTTCTGGCAAGTACAAGTACCGATACATTAGGTCAAGTACTGGCCATTATCGAGTTGCAATTTGAGCCCATACACAATGAATGAGCTTAAATTGCACTGCAAAGAATCACATGCATTTTGAACAGGCATGCGGTGCAATTCCAGTCCGAATGGCATGACATTTCCGCCATTACTCCTGTGTGAACCCAGGCTGAAATCATCACTATGACAAGCCTGGGTTCACACAGGAGCGATGTGGGTGTGGGAAACCGCATGCGATTCCTCTAGGAATCGCACCACATTCCTGTTCAAATCGCATGTGATCTTTTGCATTGCAATTTGAGACCATTCATTTTCTATGGGCTTAAATCGCACCGCAAAGGTATTGGTTTTGGTTATCGTAGCATTTTCATGAGAACAAGCAAAAATACTCGGTATCGGTGGAACCCTAACTAGATATGTAATTTTAAAATCACACTTCCCAAGACCACATGGCTTTTGATTACTCCCCAAAACTGCTGAAAGCAAGCGAGTGTGTCATTATCTCCTAGTTTGCATTAAAGACACCTGTATACCACAAAATAACCAAAATGGAGATATTAACCAGGTGTAATGCACTAAACTAAAATGAGTATAATGGTTTTCTGCCACTTACTGGATGCGGTTTGAATTACTTCTATAAATATTTTAAGAATTCATTGCCATTCTGTATGATGTTTTTAATTTATTTCTTCGTTTGCAGTAGACTTGTTGCCTTTTTTTTTGCCTAAACAAATAACCTGGTGCAATTTTGAAGCATTTTTATTGTGCATTCCTGCGTGTTTTTCTTTTGCGTGTGACATGCCATACAGGAGTTTCTTTGGGGCAGGATCGTGCATTTTTTGCCCTAAAGACTTATTATGGAATGGCCAGAAAACACTCATAACACATGTTTTTTTACGCACTCCCATTGAAGTAAGTGGGGCCAAAGATGCCCCATTCTGATTTAAAGGTAGCTCATATACCTTTTCAAGCTTCAGGCATTCAGCTTCAGGTCAAATGTGAACATGGACAATTGGAAAACATGGCATTTACTGAGCGTTTTGGAACCTCAAGCTTCAAGCTATAAAATGTTTGGGTGTGAATGGGACTGAATGCAGGTGTAGTTAAAATCTCTGTGGTAGAACTCATAGAAAATATTAGAGTAGGGCCCTGTGCAGACTTCCCAAGTCTCCCGCATCTCCGCTGCGGCTCCCTGACACCCGCAAGTGCCATGCGATATCCAGGCTGCAGGGCCGATCCTGGGCGGGTGCGAGTTGTGCTTTACTGCACTGTTTTCAGTGAAAATTGTTTTTGCAGGTTGGGATGTCTGCTGGTGTCCAACCTACGGCATTTTGGCATATGATGTGCAGCCCCTCAGACTTCAACAAGTCTTTAGTGGGAACATGATTAGGGTAATAGCATTGATCTCACTTGCCTCATGTAACATGTTTCCAGTTTCGTACTGTCTTCAGCAACATATCCCCAGCCAAAAATGTAACATTTCAACACACTCTGACCCTCATTTCCTTTATTAGGCCCCTTTCACACTGGGGTGTTTTTCAGGCGCTACAGCGCTAAAAATAGCGCCTGTACAGCGCCTGAAAAAATCCGGCCCCATTCACTCCAGTGTGAAAGCCGGAGGGCTTTCACACTGGAGCGGTGCGCTAGCAGGACGGTCAAAAAAAGTCCTGCTAGCAGCATCTTTGGAGCGGTGAAGGAGCGGTGTATTCACCGCTCCTATACCGCTCCTACCCATTGAAATCAATGGGACACCGCAGGGATACCGCGGCAATACTGCCGCAAAGCGCCGAATATGGCGGAATACCGTGGCTAAAACGACGGTAAAGCAGCGCTAAATATATCGCTGCTTTACCGCCGACGTGGCTCCCGCCCCAGTGTGAAAGGGGCCTTAGATCTAGATATAAGTATTCCATATATTAAACATTTTGTATGGCCCTTTGGTGATGTCAGGGGCTGCATTTGAGGCCCCATCTAGCTTACAAGTTGACAGCCACTGGTGTAGAGTATTCAAAAGACCACTGAGCATTAATTACCCTTTGGTGAATAATGTGTAATTTTATAAACAAATAGTATTAATAGCCACTAAAAAAGTGGTTGGCAACTTACAAGTAAAGGGGTCCTTAGCTGTGCCTCCTCCAATTATTAAAGGTATCCTGCATCCCTGTTCTGGCAATCTATAGAAGTCTATTGGACAGAGCCACTGTGTCCCAATATGACATGTGGATGCGTGCAGGTGCACACACACACGCATGTCATATTGGAACACTGTGTCTGTGGAGCCGCATGTCTCAATAGACTTCAATGGACTGCTGGTAAGGGGACGCACGCAACACCTGTGCATTCCCATGCTGGGACAACAGGGACCTGCATGCAGTCAAGCACCCTGTATGAATGGATCCAAAAGGAACACACATTTTTGTTTTAATGAAATGCTAGAGAGGAATGTCTGTAACGCACACCCACTAAAGCCGGGATCTCCAAACTTTCTAAATAAAGGGGCAGTTTACTGTGCTTCAGACTTAAAGGGGGCCGGACTAGGACCAGTGTGAGTAGAAAATACCTGGCATCAATGGGAGTAAACAATGTCTTATCATTGGCATTAGTGGGGGGGGGGGGGGGGGGGGAATAGTGCCCCATCATTGTGTCAGTGGGCGGAATAGTGCCCCATCATTGGTGTCAGTGGGAGAAATAGTACCCCATCATTGGTATCAGTGGGTGGAATTGTGCCCCATTGTTGGGTAAGTTGGAGGAATAGTATCCCAAGGACCAGATAAAGGCAAGCAAAGGCCCACATCTGCCTCCTGGGCTGAAGTTTGGAGACCACTACACTAGATTGAATGATTCCCTCTAGTGTAGTGGTTGAGGGAATAGTGGGAATAGTGTAGACTGCAGATATGATATAGAAGTCCATAATAGACCAGATTTGTGAGACTAGAAGAGATCACTACTATTATTCCTTTACAAATCAATGCTGTCAGTCCCACTGTAGACTGTTGGGGACCAAGGGCCACACATGTATCAAAAGACTGCATGTGGCCACAGGTTGGGCACCAAGGCAATAAACATCTAATAATATAGATTAGTAGTCTGCACAACAAAATGTAATTAATTGTTACCTTTCTTTTTTAAAATAGTGGTACAAACGTTTATATGTTTAGATCAAATTAAAACACTTAAAAGTGGGGTATGCCTGTATTAGAAATGATTTAGGTCAAATTAATATTAGAAATGATTTTACAAAATATCTTGGTTTTTCACTTTTTATAATATTATTAGATTTACTTATCCTATAAAGAATTTCTTGAAAAAAAATTGCAACATGGAATTGATAATCAGCACAATTTATTAACAGAGGAATATGAATTGTATGCATTCTCAAAATTAAAAAGGTGCATAAAGTAAACAACATTAAAATATACACAGTATACAGTACATAGTGTTAGCTTTCCCCAAATTTAAAGATGATTTTAATAAAGTAAATGGCTATGAAAAGCTAAAGTCTATAACATCAAGTGTTTTATGTCACATGAATGCCATGCAGTTGCAAACTTAGCCCTTCATCTGTGGTACAGAAACAGGGGTCGTTGGCTGTGACAAACTTACCCAAGTTCCTGGGACACATTGAATTAATTAAAAGCAGAGGCAAAGGGTAGTTTCTTCTTTTTGTCATTAGAAGGTCTTTATTACTTGTAAAACTGATGTCAGTTTTGGATCCTGCCGGAATATGGGTAGTTCTGTTAAGTCATCTGTCTTAGACAAGTGAAGAATAAGCACTGCCTGGGGTACTCATCCGTGCCATTATCCTTAATCATTATGTGTCCAAACTGGCACTATTAAAACAGATTTTTGTCCCATTAATGGTTGTGACGGAAGACCTGGAATGGTAAAAGTGACCGAAGAAGCAAAGAGTCACTAACAGGGTTTTTGTGCAATGTAATACAGAGTCATAATTGCAGAGTTGTTGACGGTATTCCAGAGTTGTTTTGAGACCATAGATGAAGATGTCTTTTTCATCTCAGTAGGGCTTTCTTTTCTTGAACTCTTTCACAAAGTTGGTGAGGATCTCCAGACCCTCCACAAGCCCGTCACCAGTGGTGGCACAGCATCCCTGGACATGCCATTGGTGTCCTCTTAGGCTCCTCAGCCCCAACTCCTCCACCAGTTCTGCCGGTCTCCTGGCACCAAAAACATCCTGCTTATTAGCCAGCACTAAGAAGGGTACTGCTTTCATTTCATCAGCTTCCAAGATAGATTCTAGTTCTGACCGGGCATCTTTGAATCGCTCAGGGTCAGCACTATCCACCACAAAAACAAGGCCATCTGTGTTTTGAAAATAGTGCTTCCACAGGACTCGAATCTTGTCCTGGCCTCCCACATCCCAAACAGTGAAGGTCACGTTCTGAATGGGTTCAACAGTCTCAACATTGAACCCAATAGTGGGGATTGTACAGACGGCCTCGTTCAACTTCAGCTTATAAAGAATTGTGGTCTTTCCAGCAGCGTCCAGACCCAGCATTATGATCCGAGCATTCGTGCCAGAGAAGGTCATTATTGCTTGGTGAAGCCTGCTTAGGAGGATACCCATCAATGCAGTTTTTCTTTCCAAAGTCAGTAACGTTTTGCTTTCTCTTATCTCTGTGGCTGTACATGCTTTCTGAAAAAACAGACTGCTATATATTCACAGTATTTCATATGCCAAACCTCCTGTAACTCAGCAACCAGAGAAACTCAGAAAGATCTTCCTGGTTGCACTGTCACACAGTGCCGTGTTGGAAGATTATTCTACAACCTGTTTTGACAATGCCAGGAATGAGAGCAGCACAGGAAATGACCTATGGATTAAAACAAAAATAACTTTATTGCAATGAACATAATCTTGCAATTACTTACACAACTATATTTTACTTGTAATAAAAAATCAATATATGTGCTTTAGTAGTTCATATACAGTGCTACGTGTACAAAATCATAAACACTAAAAGTAATTCCTATGGACGGGCACCGGAAGTGACGTCAGGCCGCGAGCTTGCTGCTAGTTCATGTTTTACCCTGTTTTAAACTGCTTTATGTGTTCAGCACAAAGTATGTAGACAAAAAACACACCGCCACCAGTAACATGCACCGTGAAGAATTAATATGCAAAGAATAATTGGTTAAACCCAATATTTTTTTCAGAATAACAAAGGCAATAAATTCAGGGGTTAGATGAAATGTTTGGTGCAATATAAAACTTGTGGGGGGAGGGGGGGGGGGGTGTCAAGGCACAAAATCGGAGATTACGGTACATCCTCAGCAGCACTCTCCTTTTCCTATGTGAGAGCAAACAAGACCTTTTGCCTAGATACAATTTCCCTTTTTATATGTCCAGCAGAGGGCAGTGCTTCTCAGAAAAGCCCGGGTAAACTCAAAGAGCAGGCTTAACCCTTATCTCTCCAGCAGCATCTTTTCTGCTGGGCAGCATTAACTAAATAGAGCAACTAAGATTAGATACCAAATATGTTTCTCACGTTGAGGCAACTGTTATCGACAACTCTAATGGTGTAATTTGTTATACTTACAGTTGAATTCACTATGCTCAAGTACATGTACAAATGTTATTATGATTGTACAAATGCTTTATTTTTGAACATATAATAAAAACTTTTATTGAAAAAAAAAAAAAACGAAATAGTGCAACGTACACAGCAGAAAATACACGCAACCATAGACCTAATGAACACAACCCACACAGTAATAGCTCAGTAAGCACCTGCTTAAATACCATTGAAAGTTTTTGTTGTACCTGTTCCATAACTGCAAAAAAAAATTACCTGTTGATTGTAGTAAAATCCATTGAGATTATATCTTACAGTAGCAAACAGACAACATCCCCAAAAAAGTCCTTCAGAACCCCCAGTGATATGAGGAGAGAAGGAGGTGTTCAGTATTTCTAAAACAACTTCATGTCCTTGGGTGACAGCGCTGCTCCTCCATAAATACGGTACGATGAGTGAACGTTGTCACCCTAGCACAGGAAGTGTGTTTTTTCCATTACTAGGTGAAAATGTAGGGGGAAAAAAAAGACTGATAAAAGAAAACAAATTTAGCCACCACATCTAAGGACTTCTTAGGTTTTGGTACACTTTAGCCCTAACAGATATTCCCTGGTGCTAAGCACTGGTAGAAGGAAAAAGCCAAAAAAACAGGAAGTGATAACAAACGCCTGACAAAGGTTCTGCCCACTCTGTTACAAATCTCAGAACAAATTGGCTGTTCCTAGTTCTCCTTAAATTTAAATATCTATTATACATTTGCTTATTTTTCTGCAGGTAATTATATATATATATATATATATATATATATATATATATATATATATATATATATATATATATATATAAATATTAATATATTAGGGCTGTGAAGATTAAAGATTAATTCCACGATTAATCATTCATTTTTAATTTTTTTGATCAATCAAAATTCTTTTGATCGGTACTCACCTCTCCGCCAGCTTCTGAGTCTTCAGGGAGTTCCGTCGGAGATCCGGGGACATCACGGACATCAACGTCACCGTACTCCACCCCCCTTCCCCAAGTGCCTCCGTCTGCTAACAAAGGGAAGGGGGAGGAGTCCGGTGACGTCAAAATTCTGATTGAACGTAGCGCATACGGGGGAGGAGCTATGCATGACATCACCCGCTGCTGCCCTATGGAACTAACACGATTTATGTGAGTAGTTTGTGTTTGAGCACAAAAATGAAATCTTATACTTAAGCGTGAGCACTTAGATCTTTTCTTTCTACCAATGACCTGGCGTCCTTGCTGAGATCTAAGGAGACGTGAGAGAAGTTTATAGTCCGTGTTAACCCTTTTGATACCCTCTTTGCACAGGGGTCCATGCCATAAGGTGAGAGTAATTAGTTAGACCGGAGGTGGAGGGATTGTCACGCTACTATGGAAAAAAATTACTTACCTCAGTGCTACAGTTTGAATTTAAAATGTATTTGTGTGAACTGTGAAGGTAAGTCATTGATTGTGGAAACTAACTAGTGTCGGGTGATTGTATATAGTGTATACCACATTTACCACTGACTAATGCAGAGTTGCAATGCAAGGAGATCAGCTAAAAGTAGTTGGATCTGTATGTGCGTTATAATTAATCGAAATTAGTTGATTAATCGATAAAAAGATCGATTAATCGAACACGAAATTTTTAATCAGTAACAACCCTAATATATATATATATATATATATATATACACAGTGGTGTGAAAAAGTGTTTGCCCCCTTCCTCATTTCCTGTTCCTTTGCATGTTTGTCACACTTAAGTGTTTCGGAACATCAAACCAATTTAAACAATAGTCAAGGACAACACAAGTAAACACAAAATGCAATTTGTAAATGAAGGTGTTTATTATTAAAGGTGAAAAAAAATCCAAACCATCATGGCCCTGTGTGAAAAAGTGATTGCCCCCCTTGTTAAAACATACTATAACTGTGGTTGTCCACACCTGAGTTCAATTTCTCTAGCCACACCCAGGCCTGATTATTGCCACACCTGTTCACAATCAAGGCATCACTTAAATAGGAGCTGCTTGACACAGTAAGGTCCACCAGAAGATCCTTAAAAGCTACACATCATGCCGAGACCCAAAGAAATTCAGGAACAATTGAGAAAGAAAGTAATTGAGATCTATCAGTCTGGAAAGGGTTATAAAGCCATTTCCAAAGCTTTGGGAATCCAGCGAACCACAGTGAGAGCCATTATCCACAAATGGCGAAGACATGGAACAGTGGTGAACCTTCCCAGGAGTGGCCGGCCGCCCAAAATTACCCCAAGAGCGCAGCGACGACTCATCCAAGAGGTCACAAAAGACCCCACAACAACGTCCAAGGAACTGCAGGCCTCACTTGCCTCAGTTAAGGTCGGCGTTCATGCCTCCACCATCAGGAAAAGACTGGGCAAAAATGGCCTGCATGGCAGAGTTCCAAGGAGAAAACCACTGCTGAGCAAAAAGAACATCAAAGCTCGTCTCAATTTCTCCACAACACATCTTGATGATCCCCAAGACTTTTGGGACAACATTCTGTGGACCGATGAGACAAAAGTGGAACTCTTTGGAAGGTGTGTGTCCAAGTATATCTGGCGTAGAAGGAACACTGCATTTCAGAAAAAGAACATTATACCAACAGTAAAATATGGTGGTGGTAGTGTGATGGTCTGGGGCTGTTTTGCTGCTTCAGGACCTGGAAGACTTGCCGTGATAAAAGGAACTATGAATTCTGCTGTCTACCAAGAGATCCTGAAGGAGAATGTCCGACCATCTGTTCGTGTACTCAAGCTGAAACGAACTTGGGTTCTGCAGCAGGACAATGATCCTAAACACACCAGCAAGTCCACCACCGAATGGCTGAAGAAAAACAAAATGAAGACTTTGGAGTGGCCTAGCCAAAGTCCAGACCTGAATCCTATTGAGATGTTGTGGTATGACCTTAAAAAGGCCGTTCATGCTCGAAAACCCTCTAATGTAACTGAATTAGGACAATTCTGCAAAGATGAGTGGGCCAAAATTCCTCCAGGATGCTGTAAAAGCCTCATTGCACGTTATCGCAAACGCTTGGTTGCAGTTGTTGCTGCTAAGGGTGGCCCAACCAGTTATTAGGTTTAGGGGGCAATCACTTTTTCACACAGGGCCATGATGGTTTGGATTTTTTTTCACCTTTAATAATAAACACCTTCATTTACAAATTGCATTTTGTGTTTACTTGTGTTGTCCTTGACTATTGTTTAAATTGGTTTGATGTTCCGAAACACTTAAGTGTGACAAACATGCAAAGGAACAGGAAATGAGGAAGGGGGCAAACACTTTTTCACACCACTGTATACACACACACACATACATACACACACACACAATATATATATATATATATATATATATATATATATATATATATATATATATACACAGCCCTCAAAAATTCCACTCGCCTGCTCACAATTTGCGAGTGGAATTTAATGCAGGGCGAGTGAGGAGCGGGCTGCGATTATAGGCATATTGAGGCTTCATTGATGGCACAGTGAGGCTGTGATTATGGGCACAGAGAGGCTGCGATTTTGGGCACAGCGAGGCTGAGATTATGGCACAGCGAGGCTGCATTGATGGGCACAATGAGGCTGCTATTATGGGCACAGTGAGGCTGCAAATTTGGGAACAGTGAGGCTGCGATTTTGGACACAGTGAGGCTGCGATTTTGGACACAGTGAGGCTGCATTGATGGGCACAGTGAGGCTGCATTGATGGGCACAGTGAGGCTGCGATTTTGGGCACAGTGAGGCTGCGATTATGGGCACAGTGAGGCTGTGATTATGGGCACAGTGAGTCTGCCTTTATGGGCACAGTGAGGCTGGGATTATGGGCACAGTGAGGCTGCATTCATGGGCACTGGTGAGACTGCATTGATCTCTTGTACCGTGTCTTCCGTCTCTGACCATCTCTTGTCTTATATCATGTCTGCAGTCTCTGACCATCTCTTGTCTTATATCATGTCTGCAGTCTCTGAGGGAGTCTGGAGAGGAGTCAAGAGTGGGAGTGCTACCAGGATGGGGGTCATGGGAGAAGTCAGATGTTTGTGGACTGTGGAAAGGAGACTATAGGATAAAACCAGAGTCACCAAGCTGGAGCCAACTGACTGAGCCCTGTACAGTGCACCTGAGAGGAGGGCATGGACAGCGCCGCCAGGCCAGTCTGAGGGGGGTCACTGATGTAAGGGGGGCGTAAATACAATAATGTAAGAGGACACTGATATAAAGGTTTCCCCCTTATATCAGTAACCCACCCCCGTTACCTTAGAGTCGCCCCCCCCCTCCCCTCACGTTCCCAGAGTTCCTGGGGTCCCCCTTGATGATTGACCACTGTTACCACTTTTAACTGGAATTTTCTTATTTTCTTATATATATATATTATATATATATTATATATCTCTAGCCCTATGTGCTTTCACATCTATATATAATACACTCTTCAAATGTGCTTTAAAATGCATAGTTTTCCCTTTCATGAACAAGAAAATAATGACGTTATGAATTTGGGCTGGTATAATAATGCTACTGGGCTGGTATGACATTTTTTCCAGGGCTGGTTTATATTCCCAGTCTGGCCCTGAATGCAGTCCCCCACATGTCATCCTAGTCATCTCTGTCCAACCTTGGGGCTACAGGCCAGGCCCGCCGGCAGGGCTCCAGCAGTGGGGCCGTTTTCTGGAAGAGGTCTTTATATAGGCTAGAAACTGGTTTAGGTAAAGATTCACTGTGTGTCAACAATTCTGCTGTCGGCTAATTGCCAGCTCCTATTTCGCCACAGTGACTCACCTGTTGATGATATCCTGCTCGTCAGTCCTGCCTACTTAAGCTGTCCAGCCTAGATGATCTCTCTGCCTTCACCTTGGTCACATCTCTAGAGATGCTCTCCTGTGTTCCTGTTAAAGAATTGCTTGGCTAACATTCCTTCTGGCTCCAGATCCTGCTTGCTGTTTTACTACACTCATCTCTGGCTCCCTGACGTTTTGGCTTGTCTGACTATCCGCTCTGGTTCCTGAATTCTGGCCATGTTTTGACTACGTTTACTCTGTTTACCTTTTTTTATTATTATTAAACAAGTGAGATTTAACTGTACTTCTGTCTCAGTCTGATTCATGGTTTCTGACAGTAGGCGAAGGAAATGAAATTCCGAACATGCAGTCAATACACTTGTTGGTAATATTTTTTCCAGATTGGATGAGCAGGATCACTGCATGGATCAGTTTGCCATGGCGTTATAAACGCTCCTGAGTCGCATTGCTCACCTGGAATCTCCCACTGTGACTGCTCTGGTACAACCTGTGTTGCAGGCCATCCCTGCTGCTGCTCCAGTCTGTGCAGGCACCCGCTTCGAGTGTTACCTCTATAAGAGGTATGTTTGGTTCCACTCGGCTTCCCCAGAGATTTGGGGGCAATCCAGTCCAATGCAGAGGGTTTCTCAACGAGGTTGAGATATACTTTGAGATGCTGCCCCAGGCGTTTCCCACGGACAGACCGAAGTAGGTTTTGTGATATCTTTGCTTTCTGATAGAGCCTTGGCCTGGAAAAACCCTCTATAGGAGATGCAAAAACCTGTTGTCTTGAGCTACCCTGAGTTTTTGGCTTCTT
Organism: Lithobates sylvaticus; assembly: GCA_028564925.1. Classification (NCBI taxonomy): domain Eukaryota; kingdom Metazoa; phylum Chordata; class Amphibia; order Anura; family Ranidae; genus Lithobates; species Lithobates sylvaticus. The sequence continues at coordinate 67,613,212 of CM053037.1, read as the reverse complement.
TTAAAAGGGTATTTGACGTTCCCGCACGCTCCGCTTCTACTGCCAAGTGCCTCATGTCCATCAAACAGAGTACGAGAATTGTTGCCGATTATGCCATTGAATTCCATACTCTGGCAGCAGAGGTTGCTTGGAACAATGAGGCCCTTGTGGCTGCTTTTTCTCATGGTCTCTCAGATACCATCAAGGATGAGATGGCAGCCCGAGATATAACCACTGAGCTGGAGAAGTTGATTACATTTGCCATCCTCATTGACTCCAAACTCTGAGAAAGACTCTCTTTTAAGCAGCGCTTGCAGAAGCCTCCTGTATATTTGTCTCCGAGCTTTGCAGTCCCACCCTTGCCTCCCTCACCTCCCATTCCTCCTGGTACCGAGGCGGTCAGTGAAGATGAACCCATGCACTTGAGCTTCACGCGTCTCTCTGCGGATGAGAGAACCTTAGGAGGAGGGAGAGATTGTGGCCAGGCAGGTCACTTTTTGAAGTCTTGTCCTACCCGTCCAGGGAACGCCTGAACCTTGAGGTCCTGTCACGGACACAGACCTTAGGTAGCATTGTTTCGTCCCCAGTTATCCAGAAGGCTAAGCCCCTGGTTTCGGTTACCCTTTCTTGAGCTGAGTCATCCATCGAGATGCAGGCTCTAATTGATTCTGGGGCTTCAGGCCTGTTCATTGAACCTGCCTTTGTATCGAAGCACTTGATTCTGCTGCAGCTGCGTGACACTCCACTTGCCATTAAGGCTCTTGATGGGAGACCCCTACAGCCTGTCCATGTGACTCATGAGACTGTTCCATTGTCCATGGCCGTAGGGACTCTTCCCCATGAGATAATCCAATTCCAAGTTATTTCCTCACCTAATTTTCCGCTGGTTATTGGTTATCCTTGGTTACAGAGGCACAACCCCTCTTTTGATTGGCTCCATGCTGAGGCTCTCTCCTGGTCGCCACAATACAGTAAGACATGCTTCCAGAAGGTAGCCAAGGTCCTGTGCACTTTTTCTCTCTCCTCCCTGCCGGAGGAGTACCGCGATTTTAGCGATGTCTTTGATGGGTCATATGATTGCGCAATTGACCTTCAACCTGGTGCCATACCCCATCGTGGCCGGGTTTACCCTTTGTCGGTCTTGGAGGATAAGGCCATGGAGGAGTATGTTGCAGACGCACTTTTTCAAGGTTTCATCCGCAAATCCTCGTCTCCTGCTGGTGCTGGTTTCTTCTTTGTGAAGAAGAAGAGTGGTGAACTGAGACCTTGTATTGATTATAGGGGTCTCAATCGTTTCACAATTAAGAATGCCTATCCGATTCCATTGATTATGGAGTTATTTGACCGCCTCAAGTGAGCAACGGTTTTCACAAAGATTGATTTGAGAGGGCATACAATCTTTGAGGATTAAGGAGGGCGACGAGTGGAAAACTGCGTTTAATACCTGAACAGGCCATTATGATTACCTTGTAATGCCTTTTGGCCTTTGTAACGCCCCAGCAGTTTTCCAGGAATTTATTAACGATGTCCTCCGAGATTTGTTGCAGTTATGTGTGGTGGTTTATCTCTACGATATCCTCATATTTTTCAAGTCCCTGGAGAGCCACCACACAGATGTCTGTCGTGTGCTTCAGAAACGAAGCGAAAGCAATCTCTATTGTAAATTGGAGAAGTGCGAATTCCATCGTAAACAGGTTAAACTCCTGGGTTATGTCATTTCCACTGCTGGCTTTTTGATGGACTCAGAGAAAATTTCAGCAGTCCTACAGTGGCCCCGACCCATGGGTTTACATCCTCTGCAGCATTTTCTTGGCTTTGCCAACTATTATAGGAAGTTTATTCGTAACTTCTCTGGTCAAGCCCCTGACTGATATGACCAGAAAGGACGGTAAGCCAGCCTGTGCCCACCAATGCAGCATGGTGTGCACAGGCTGCATTGGTGGGCACAGGCAGGCTGCATTGGTGGGCATGGATAAAGTTGTTGTTGTTAACGCCAGAAAAGCGCTGCAAAAACGTCAGTAAAGCGCCTCTAAAGCTAGCGGCGCTTTACTGCCGACGTCCCCACGCTGGCAGTGTGAAAGGGCTCTAAATGTGTGGAAGGCTGGCCAGAAGTGGTTAAAAAAAAAATTAAACATTCCCTGCAATAACAATACAGTATGGCATTGGCAGGTCCTCTTTATGGAGAGATATGGGGTCTAAAAGACCCCAAATCTCTCGTCTACAATTAAAAGCAAAAAAAAAAAAAATAGTTTTTCAGGCTTTCTAGTTTCCTTTTATTTTTGAATCACTTTAATATTATTTTATTATTATCAAATATATGTTTATAAAATACAGTAGGTGTGCTGGGTGCCATCTATAGACACTCCTTTTCTGTAATACTCTTTATATCTGTCATAAAGGAATTTCCTGCCTGTTCTGTCACTTCGGGCTGTGTTGGAAGTTTTTGTTATTATACCTGAACTGGAAGTTATTGTCTCTTGTATGAGGTCACCTCCTGTGCTATTGAGGTCATTGAACAATCCTCCAGCACAGAGCAAAGTGACAGAGCGGACTGGATGTTCTTGTATTATGTAGGCACAAATTACGGTCTCCCTAGTGAAAGAATCAAACCAGTTAAAAAGATTTAAACCCTAACTGAATGCACTATGTACCATTAACCATTGTCATGTTTTATATAAAATACTTTATTTATCATTTGTTTTATCTCAGTGCTGCTGGTCTACTGCATCCTCTTTGTAGCCACTTCATGTCTATTCCAGTAAATTACATATCTCACCACGGGTTTCCTGTTGATGACAACAGTGGACCATGCCTGCCTAATATATGATGGAAATGCCATTTGTACTCGCTATCAAAAGTCAGAGTGGCAGGATGACAACTCAGGATAATTAGGAGACAGGTCAGAGCGCTGTAACCTTATAACACAAAGCGCCTGAACAATCACCTTTATGGCAGGATCACCACATGCAAGTCCACTATAGGATTTTGTCTGGCCCAAAGCTAGGGTAAGTGGCAGTTAATATGCACAGATTGAGCATTAAAGGGGTTATAAAGGTAAGTGCTTTTTCACCTTAATGCATCCTATGCATTCATTGATGCCCAATGCTGGACTCAGGAGCGCGCTCGCAAGGTAACTCCCCGGGACAGCGCTTTTCCCAGGGGGTTATCTCATGCATGGAGGAGCTGAGAGAGCCGCCGAGGGACCCCAGAAGAGGAGGATCGGGGCCACTCTGTGCAAAACGAGCGGTAAGTATGACATGTTTGTTATTTAAAAAAAAAATACCTTTATGTCACTGTAGCGGCCATAACCCACAGAGGGGCGGCCTTGACTTTTGGGCTTACCGGTTACCTCCTCTTGGCTTGTCGGTGAATGTCCAGGGGTTCCCAGGGTTAGTACCCAAGAACTTTGGATGCTGACACATAAAAAGTCCTTTTGAAGGTTTTTATTTCTGCAGTGGTAACATCCAACATAACACAGTCTCAGATAGGAATAGAGGGCATGGGTGAAGAAACTCAGGCACCTTGAACTGCTGACATCCACAGAATATCTATAATCAAACCCAGAGAGTAGCCACTCGCAGCTGGGTACTTCAATGCCAGACAAACCTCTAGCCAGAGGTATGGCAGCCAACAATGTGATCCGGAAACTTGCAAAAAGTCTCTGACACAGGATAAACTTGCAACTGAAGATGAAAAGGAACCTTTCTCACAGTACCTAGAACTTTATCTGTCTCCTTGGCAGTACTGTGGAAGTGTGGATTCTTTAGTGTCCATACAACTCAGCTTCCAGGCTCTTACTGAGATGCCAGCTTGTTGGCCCTCCTCTGAAGAGTCCTCCCCTGGTCACTTGTATAAGCTGTGGTGCCCCTCCAAGACTGAGAGCACACCGGGACGCCTTGAATCCTCCTTCAGTTACTGGGCCTCGGGCTAACCGGCTCCGAGACTAAGGAACAGACGGATCCTTGCCCCAGACCATGTGTGTCTATGGGGCTAGTCAAACAGACCATGTCTGCGGGACGGCAAGTGCTCCCAGGCCCGGGACCCCTCGCGGGGCTACCCCGGTCCAGAACCAGGAAAGCAGGACTGCGGCCGAACCCCGAACACGTGACTTCAGCACCTTAAGTACCCTTCCCCAGACTACACAGCGGGGCCAGACGCGCCCACTGATTGGCTCCGGGGAAGACTGATACCTAAGACGTCCAACCAGGCCTGGTACTAGGCCTGTCATGGGTACCTCACTGCACCCATGACAAGGCAGAACCCTAGTACAGCCCAGCCAAACTGATGCCAAAGTTAACCTGCACAATTAACACTCAGAACCCCATTACTGTTCTGAGGGAAAAAACAAAATTTCCACGTATAGCGCACACTTATTAAAGTGTAACTGCTACATCACTTTAAGGTCGGCAGAGGCTGCCTATGGTCTCTGCTTCAACCCCCACATGTAATAGAAGACTCTGATGGGAACTCTCATGTAGATCGACTCTGATGTAAGGGGGACTCAGAGGGAGGCCCTGATGTAAGGGGGGCTCTGATAGGGTCTCTGATGTAAGGGGGGCTCTGATGGGGACCCTGATGTAAGGAGTGGGCTGTAATTTAAGGAGGATTCTGAGGGGGCCCTGATGTAAGGGGGGCTTTGATGGAGACCTTGGTGTACTGGGGGCTCTGTTGGGACTTTGATGTAAGGGGGGTTCTGATGGGGACCTAATTAGGAACCTGATGTTAGCAGGACTCTGAAGGATAATTAGGAACCTGATGTTAGCAGGACTCTGAAGGATACCTCTACATACCTCCTAACTTTCTGAAATGGGAATGAGGGACACCTATTAGCAAAAGTATGTAGGCATAGGACATGCCCCTGCCACGCCCCCTTAAAGGAGACTTGTAAAAAAAAATGATTGGTTAAACCCACAAGTGCTTTTTCACCCCTACTATTCCTTTATACTGGCTTTTGGAATTTACAAATGCAGCAATTTAGAAACTGGATGAAAGGTTTAGCACTGGGAAACACTTTTTGAAAGATAAAAAGTGCATTTTATATACAATTATATAGATCAGACCAAAATGAGGGACAAATGAGGAGGAAAGAGGGACATTGTTCCGAATGAGGGACAGTCCCTCGAAATAAGGGACAGTTGGGAGCTATGCCTCTATGTAATGGGGGCTCCGATAGGGGCTCTGATGTAAGAGAGAGTCTGTGGGAGATCCTGATGTAAGGGGGGTCCTGATAGGGGTTGTAATTTAGGAGAAGATATGATGGGGACCCTGATGTAAAGAGGACTCTGATGGGGACTTTACAAGTAGAAAGGTAAGCTGCTGTTTCAATTAGGAAGGTTTCAATGTAAAAAGATTTCAGCAATGTACAAGTAATTGAAAAAAATATGTTTTAGTTGGAGTTACACTTGATCCTGTTCCTTTAAAGCATGTTATACAGCATAGTTTTTGTGCTGTGTAATTTTCTATCACCTAAAATACCTGGCTGATTCTGCCTGATATTGCCCTCCCCTCTGTAAACTGACCATGTTTATCATGGCTGCTGAACCCTGACACAGTGGTCAGTTTATGTGCCTCCGTCACCCTGCTGTCTCTCCTCTTTCCCCCCGTTGCTAATATTAATGTTTTCTTGCTATAATCCGCAGTATTAGATTACATTATGCACACCAATATACGTTCTTTATAAAGAAGAATGCCACTGTATAGCTAATTTCAGAGTGCCGCTGACCTGACTGCCTGCTGCTCAACTCCTCCTGGCGTCAGCAAGGGATTCTCAGCCCCTCCTGCTGTAGCTGCCGGATCGGGGGAAGACAGCGGTGGGCGGTCACGTGAGCGCCGAGCGGTGTTTTGAAATAGGTATACAGCAGCATTTGATTTTATAAACAACATACATTGGGGCACATAATGTAATCTAATACTGCAGATTATAGAAAGAAAAAAAAATTGGCTTTACAACCTTTTTAAGTTCTGAAAAAGATCCTAAAATTATCTTATTCATAACACTATTAAACTCAATTTTACCTAAAAAATTGAATAATGTGTGTTTTTTAATTGTAACTGCAAGCACATTGGTCTTTGCAATCAAATATCACATTAAAATGTTGTTTTATGTCATTCTAATGAGGTATGTGTCTGTTTTTACGTGAAGTGATCAGTTGCTTCTGTTCTGAATGCTGTACTGACAAGGTCACTTCCTGTGCTGCAGCCACTTCCTCATTGTCACAACAGGTTAGCGAAGAATCCTCCAACACAGCACAGAACTACAGAGCAACCAGGAAATTCCTGTCTTGCGTCTTGGGTTGCTAGAGGATCTGGGTTTGGCCAGTGAAGAAACCTTGCTTATATACATTATAAATGAATGGAGCTTACTAGAAGTATATAAAGGTACAGACATCAGAGCAAACAGATTCCAAACAGACAAGGAAGATCCACATCTGCAGGTATTGGTGCTCTCCTCAGCAGCCTTTACTAAACTCTTATGGGCTTCTCCAGCGCCGAGGCTCGGATCCTGATGGTGGGTCTGGATGGGTCTGGAAAGACCACGGTCCTCTACAAGCTGAAGCTGAATGAGACGGTCTGTACAATCCCTACCATCGGATACAACGTTGAGACTGTGGAGCCCATCCATAACGTGACATTTAATGTCTGGGATGTGGGTGGTCAGGACAATATCCGAGCCCTGTGGAAAATCTTCTCTCCCAACACAGATGGCTTGGTCTTTGTGGTGGACAGTGCTGACCCAGAGAGGTTTCTGGAAGCCAGGGAAGAGCTAAATGCAATCCTAGAGAATGATGAAATGAGAGGTGTGCCTTTCCTGGTGATGGCCAATAAGCAAGATCACCCATGTGCCAGGAAACCTATGGAGCTGGAGGAGAAACTGGAACTTACCAAGATAAAGGGACACCAGTGGCACATTCAGGGGTGCTGTGCCACCAACGGGGAAGGACTGGTGGAGGGGCTGGAGGTCCTCGCCAACTTCATAAAGCCATTTTAGAAGAAAAGGACATTATGAGAGGCTAAATTCATGTCTATCCATATTATTTATTTTTCCACCCAAGGAGCTAGAAAAGTATACAGCACAAATACTGTATAATATCAGCTTGCTCTTCACAAGCCAAAGAGTGGAGGAACTGTGCGAGGTGGTTGTCACCACCAAAAAAGGTTTTGTAACTGCATTAAATATGTCAAGTAAAATGTTTAAAGGACTGATTGCAAAGGTTAAAATAGATTGTAGTTAAACATTTTTAGAATGAATGATTTTACTGATAAGTTTAATAAGAGAGGGTCTTATTGAGTAGATAGAAAATGGTTTATCCTCTTTTCACATGTACAAGATATGCATCAATTGTTTTAGACGTTGTGTTTATAAATTTCATTTTCATTTTATTAAAATGAGCTATTTCTTGAGTAAATAACTGTTGTATTATTTAAAGTGTCATTAAACCCAGACTGTGAAAAACTCTCATCACATGCTATTTAACAGATTGTGCATACTCTCAAAGCTACTAAAGCATTTGTTTTGTGTAGAGTAAAATATACATGGCTGATCCTGCCTTCAGCTGTCCCTCCCCATTTGTAATGTGTCCCCATTGCAACCTGAGACTGTGTAGAACATCTAGTGTCCTCTATTGAGCATGCTCAAGTTCATTTCCCTCCTAAGCTCTTAAAGGGGTTGTAAAGGTACATGTTTTTTCACCTTAATGCATCCTATGCATTAAGGTGAAAAAACACCTGGCAGTCACCGGCCCCCTAGCCCCCCCCCCCCCCGTTTTACTTACCTGAGCCCCGAATTTCCGTCGGCCCATCCCCGCCGCCCCTCTCTCTACGGGTTCCCGACTCTTGATTGGATAGATTGATAGTAGCGCAGCCATTGGCTCCCGCTGCTGTCAATCAAATACAATGACCCTTTCGAGTCCTGCATTCGGCCTCTATGGACGCTGAATGCTGGACTCGGGAGCGCGCCTTCAAGGTAACCCCCTCGGGAGAGCGCTTCCCCAAGGGGGTTATCTAATGTGGGGAGGAGCCGCAAGAGCCACCGAGGGACCCCAGAAACGGATGTTCGGGGCCACTGCAAAACGAGCTGCACAGTGGAGGTATGACATGTTTGTTATTTAAAAACAATAAAAAACAATCCTTTAGTATCACTTTAATTTCCTCCTTTCTCTTATATGTGCAGCCCACATGACTATAGAGTCACACATGTGGGTGTATACACAATGGTAAATGACACTCCTACTCCTCCATGTCCTCCTATTGATAAACATATGGGGGTGGGATATAGTGTGCTGATTGATCACATTTACTAGGAAACTCACAAAAATCTTAGTTTTAATATAAATCAGTATATATATATATCAAATAAAGTAAAAAATGGGCATTGAATGTAGATGCTGTCTGAAAAAAATGAAAGCTAATGCATACCTCCCCGCTTTACCCCCCGCTAGCGGACGAGAAAGGGTTAAAACCGCCTGCAATACGCCGCAATAGCGGCGTTTTGCCGGCGGTATTGCAGTGCTGTCCCATTGATTTCAATGGGGAGCAGCGGTGGAGGAGCAGTAAACAACGCTCCTTCACCGCTCCAAAGAAGCTGCTGGCAGGACTTTTCCTGACGTCCTGCCAGCGCACCGCTCCAGTGTGAAAGCCCTTGGGCTTTCACACTGGAGACAATGGAGCAGCAGTTTGAGGGCGGATTGCAGGCACCCTCGGTGTGAAAGGGTCTTAGTCTGTGTATGTCCGGCCCGCCTCTCTTCTCTTACGTGTCTCCTGACGTCAGCCCCACCTGCTTCTCTTCTGATCTGATAGCTACAGTCGGTGGGTGGGGCTGAGAACTCCCACTGACGTCAGGAGAGACGTGAGACTGAGAATAGAGAAACGGACCGGACCTGGCAGTCACATAAGCGGCATATACAGTTATACACAGACTAAGAAATGAGGTAAGAAGCTGCATATATTTTAAAATGCACATACAGCGGTGGGCCCTTAATGGATTATAACTCTGCATTTATTATCACACAGGTATTTTAACATTTCAAATGTGTTTGTACTCTACATACACTGGCTCCTACACGTGCTCTGTGGTGACATTTCCCGGCTCCCCCGTTTGCACATTCCACTGTGTTAACTCCTAGTATGCTGGAAGGTGCAAACGGGGGAGCCCAGAGAAATGTCAGCACAGAGACAGTACAGGGAACTTCACAGGGCTGTTTGTCAGTTGTGGATTCTAATCCCTCCTGACCTCCCAGCAGCCATGTGTGAGAATTCCTGTACCCTGTAGTGCACCGGATTAGTGCACTTCTTAAAGCGGAGTTCCACCCGTTTTTTAGTTTATTAAAAGTCAGCAGCTACCGCACGGAGCCTCACTCCTCTCCCCCTCCTCTCCTCGGTGCTGTCATATCTACTGTGGGCAGTGGCAGCTTACGGCTTCATGGCCAGGCGCACACTAGGACCTGTGACCTGTGTTGTGTCCCAGAAGATCGCTGGAAAGGAGGGGCCGCTAGGGCGAGAGGAGGAGTCACCTAGATGGCCGGGACAGGAAGTCCCACTAAAAAGAGGACACCCCCCCCCCCCCAAAAAAGGACATGCCAAATGTGGCATGTCAGGGGGCGAGGAGTGCTTAAACCGGAACTCCACTTTAAAGGAGTGAGGTTATTTTTAATTCAAAGGAAAAGTTCCAGTAGATTTTCTGTTTATTAAAAGTCAGCAGCTACAAAAAAAGTGTATCGTCTGACTTTTAATAAAAAGACACTCACCTGTTCCACAATCTAGCAACGTGGCCACCCAAAACCTCCATTCTCTCCCCCGCCAGTCCACGCCGTTGGCAATACTACTGTGGGCATCAGGCATTGCAGCTTTACAGTCGAATGCGCATGTCTCACTGCGCTGTCCTGCACAGCCGGGCAATCTTCTGGGACCTGTGATGTGTCCCAGAAGATTGCAGGGAGGAAGGGCCGCCTAGGTGGCCAAAGCGGAAGTGCGTCAGTAATGGTGATGCATCGTGATGCATTGCGGAATCGAATCGAATCATTGACCAGATAATCATAATCAAATTTAATCATGAGACCAGTGAAGATGCGCAACCCTAGTAGACATAGGACACACCCCCCTGCTAACAAGTTAAACCCACACGTATTTTTTTTTACCACTACTATTCCTTTATACTGGCTTTTGAAATGTACAAATGCAGCAATTTACAAATCGGATGAAAGGTTTAGCACTGGGAAACAATTTTTAAAAGATAAAAAGTGCATTTTAAATACAACTATATAGATCACACCAAAATAAGGGACAAATGAGGAGGAAAGAGGGACAAAGGGACTTTGTTCCAAATCAGTGACAGTCCCTCGAAATCAGGGACAGTTGGGAGCTATGCTAGTGTCAATCATTTTTGACTCTGCTTACACCATATTATAGGGATGTATAGGGAGCTATATAACAGTTTTTTTTATACTTATAATGTAATTTGAATTGCTCTTTTGAAACGCTTTTTTTTTTAGATATGTGACTGGTACAGCACCAATCAGGGCTGTGCAGACAGACTCAGGGGGAGATTTACTAAAACTGGTGCTCTTAGAACCTGTGCATTGCAGCCAATCATCTTCTAACTTCAGCTTGTTCAATTAAAGTGGTTGTAAACGTTCAATTTTTTTTATAAAATCACAAACATGCCTATACTTACCTGCTGCAGTGCAGATTTTTCATCTTAATGCATAGAATGCAGCTATAACAGGTATAACAGCTTCAACTCTTCTGAGAAGGCTGTCCACAAGGTTTAGGAGTGTGTCTATGGGAATGTTTGACCATTCTTCCAGAAGCGCATTTGTGAGGTTAGGCACTGATTTGGACAAGAAGGCCTGGTCTCCGCTCTAATTCATCCCAAAGGTGTTCTTTCGGGTTGAGATCAGGACTCTGTACAGGCCAGTCAAGTTCCTCCACCCCAAACTTGCTCATCTGTGTCTTTATGGACCTTGCTTTGTGCACTGGTCCAAATCATTTGGTGGAGGATGGATTATGGTGTGGGGTTGTTTTTCATTGGTTGGGCTTGGCCCCTTAGTTCCAGTGAAGGGAACTCTTAAGGCATCAGCATACAAAGACATTTTTGACAATTTCATGCTCCCAACTTTGTGGGAACAGTTTGAGGACGGTCCCTTATTGTTCCAACATGACTGCACACCAGTGCACAAAGCAAGGTCCATAAAGACATGGATGAGCGAGTTTTGGGTGAAGGATATTTACTGGCCTGCACAGAGTCCTGACCTCAACCTGATAGAACACCTTTGGGATGAATTAGAACGGAGACAGTGAGCCAGGCCTTCTCGTCCACATTAGTGCCTGACCTCACAAATACGCTTCTGGAAGAATGGTCAAACATTCCCATAGACACACTTCTAAACCTTCCATAGATAGCCTTCCCAGAAGAGTTGAAGCTGTTATAGCTGCAAAGAGTGGGCCAACTCAATACTGAACCCTACAGGCTAAGACTGGGATGCCATTAAAGTTAATGTGCGTGTAAAGGCAGGTGTCCCAATACTTTTGGTAATATAGTGTATCTTAAGTTGGGTATATAATACGTAGTAGAATTTCAAACAAAAAAAATCATATGAAAATTCTTAGAAAAAGTTGTATAAAAACTCATTGATTCATTGATCAGTTGCAATAAAGTTGTTTCTGTTATGAATGCTGTACCGACAAGGTCACTTCCTGTGGTGCAGCCACTTCCTCATTGTCACAACAGGTTATCGAAGAATCCTCCAACACAGCACAAAACTACAGAGCAACCAGGAAATTCCTGTCTTGCGTCTCAGGTTGCTAGGCAATCTGAGTTTGGCTAGTGAAGGAACCTTGCGTATATACAGTATAAATTAATGGAGCTTACTAGAAGTATGCAAAGCTACAGACATTAGAGCAAACAGATTCCAAACAGACAAGGAAGATCCACATCTGCAGGTATTGGTGCTCTCCTCAGCAGCCTTTACTAAACTCTTATGGGCTTCCCTAACATCAAGGCTCGGATCCTGATGGTGGGTCTGGATGGGTCTGGAAAGACCACGTTCCTCTACAAGCTGAAGCTGAATGAGACGCTCTGTACAATCCCTACCATTGGATACAACGTTGAGACTGTGGAGCCCATCCATAACGTGACATTTAATGTCTGGGATATGGGTGGTCGAGACAATATTCGAGCCCTGTGGAAAATCTACTCTCCCAACACAGATGGCTTGATCTTTGTGGTGGACAGTGCTGACCCAGAGAGGTTTCTGGAAGCCAGGGAAGAGCTAAATGCAATCCTAGAGAATGATGAAATGAGAGGTGTGCATTTCCTGGTGATGGCCAATAAGCAAGATCACCCATGTGCCAGGAAACCCATGGAGCTGGAGGAGGAACTGGAACTGACCAAGATAAAGGGACACCAGTGGCACATTCAGGGGTGCTGTGCCACCAACGGGGAAGGACTGGTGGAGGGGCTGGAGGTCCTCGCCAACTTCATGAAGCCGTTTTAGAAGAAAAGGACATTCATTCAGTTCTTCCTTTTCCATCTAAGGAGCTGGAAAACTATACAGCACAAATACTATACAAGCTAAAGAGTGGAGGTGCTATGTGGTTGTCTCCACCAAAAAGGTTGCATTAAATATGTCAAGTAAAATGTTTAAAGGACTGGTTGCAAAGGTTAAAATAGATTGTAGTTAAACATTTTTAGAAATTAATGATTTTACTGATAAGTTTAATAGGGGAGGGTCTTATTGAGTAGCTAGAAAATGATTTATCCTCTTTTCACATGTACAAAATATGCATCAATTGTTTTAGACGTTGTGTTTATACATTTCATTTTTTTTTAATTAAAATTAGCTATTTCTTGAGTAAATAATTGTTGTATTATTTAAACTGTCATTAAACCCAGACTGTGAAAAACTCTCATTACATGCTATATAACAGAGTGTGCATACTTGCAAAGCTACTAAAGCATTTGTATTGTGTAGAGTAAAATATACATGGTTGATCCTGCCTTCAGCTGTCCCTCCCCATTTGTAATGTGTCCCCATTGCAGTCTTAGATAGTGTAGACCATCTGGTGTGCTCTATTGAGCATGCTCAAGTTCATTTCCCTCCTAAGCTCTTAAAGGAGTTGTAAAGGTACGTGTTTTTTCACTTTAATGCATCCTATGCATAAGGCCGCGTACACACGAACTGACTTTTCCGCGGGATTGTCCGCCGGACAATTCGCCCGTGTGTGGGCTCCGGTGGACTTTTTCCTCCCAAAAGTCCGGCGGATTAAGTTTTAAGTTCAGACTTAAAATTGTCCGCTGGACTCGGCAGTCCGGAAGACAATCACGCCGTCTGTGTGCTAGACCGCGGGACTTTTGAAATGAACAGACTTGCCTCGCACACGGAGGAAAGTCCGTTCATTTAGAACATGACTCCAGGTAGACGGGGCTAGCGAAGGCAGTGAATGCCGCCGCGCTAGCCCCGTCACCTGGCATGAATTTAAAGGGGAATCCCTACACCGAAAAAACGGTAAATCCATCCATCTCAGACCCTTACCCGAGAACGCAGCCCGGCCGGTCAGGAAAGGGGGTGGGGACGAGCGAGCGTCTCCCCTCCTGAGCCGTACCAGGCCGCGTGCCCTCAATATGGGGGGTGCCCTGAGGAAAGGGGGGCCCTGCGGCCCCGCCACCCCAAAGCACCTTGTCCCCATGTTGATGAGAACAAGAGCCTCTTCCCGACAACCCTGGCCGTTGGTTGTCGGGGTCTGTGGGGGGCTTATCGGAATCCGGGAGCCCCCTTTAATAAGGGGGCCCCCAGATCCAGGCCCCCCACCCTATGTGAATGAGTATGGGGTACGATGTAACCCTACCCATTCACCTAAGGAAAAAAAAAAGTGTAAATAAAAAAAGGCCCAATTTTTTAAAATATTTTATTGAACAGCTCCGGGGGTCTTCTTCCATCTTGGGGTGTCTTCTCGCCGGACTCCTCCGCTATCTTCTGCTCTTTTACCTAGCTCTTTCACTAGCGGAGGAGCCCGGCTTTCTTCTTCATCGCCGCCGTCGTCTGGGGGTCTTGTTCCGACTTCGGGGGTCACTTCTGTTCTTGCCGGTGGCCGGGACTTCTGTTGCCGTCGTCGCTGTCGCTGCCGCCTTCTGCTTCTGCTTGTTGTTCTTTCTTCATCCGATGTTGACACAACGCTCTCTCTGGCCGTAATGGCAGAGACACGCTGTGATGTGACTTATATAGGGACAAGGGGCAGGTCACATGCTCATGTCACATGGTGACCCCGCCCCCATATTATGTCACAGTCCAAGCATCCTCAGGGACTGTGACATCATATGGGGGCGGGGTCACCATGTGACATGAGCATGTGACCCGCCCCTTGTCCCTATACAAGTCACATCACAGCGTGTCTCTGTCATTACGGCCAGAGAGGGCGTTGTGTCAACATCGGATGAAGAAAGAAGAACAACAAGCAGAAGGCGGCAGCGGCAGCGGCGGCGGCGGCGGCGGCAACAGAAGCCCCGGCCACCGGCAAGAACAGAAGAGACCCCCGAAGACCCCGAAGTCGGAACAAGACCCCCAGACGACAGCGACGAAGAAGAAAGCTGGGCTCCTCCACTAGTGAAAGAGCTAGGTAAAAGAGCAGAAGATAGCAGAGGAGTCCGGCGAGAAGACCCCCCAAGACGGAAGAAGACCCCCGGAGCTGTGAAATAAAATATTTTAAAAAATTGTGTCGTTTTTTTTTTTATTTACACATCCTTAGGTGAATGGGTAGGGGTACATCGTACCCCATACTCATTCACATAGAGTGGGGGCCCGGGATCTGGGGGCCCCCTTATTAAAGGGGGCTCCCGGATTCCGATCAGCCCCCCGCCCGCAGACCCCGACAACCAACGGCCAGGGTTGTTGGGAAGAGGCCCTTGTCCTCATCAACATGGGGACAAGGTGCTTTGGGGTGGGGGGGGGCCGCAGGGCCCACCTTTCCCCAGGGCACCCCCCATGTTGAGGGCACGCGGCCTGGTACGGCTCAGGGGGGGGGGGCGCTCGCTCGTCCCCACCCCCTTTCCTGACCGGCCGGGCTGCGTGCTCGGATAAGGGTCTGAGATGGATTTGGAGGGGACCCCCACGCCGTTTTTTCGGCGTAGGGATTCCCCTTTAAATCCATGCCAGGTGACGGGGCTAGCGCGGCGGCAATCACTGCCTTCGCTAGCCCCGTCTACCTGGAGTCACGTTCTAAATGAAAAGAATTTCCTCCGTGTGTGGGCAAGTCCGTTCATTTCAAAAGTCCCGGGGACTTTCGCCAAAGCTCCGGCGGATTGTCCGCCGGAAAAGTCTGGGCAAGTCCACACGTTCGGAAAGTCCCGCGGACCTCCGCTTGAAAGTCCGGCGGTTTGTCCGCTGGACTTGGTCCGGCGGACAATCCCACGGGAAAGTCAGAGCGTGTGTACGCCGCATTAAGGTGAAAAAACACCTGGCAGTCACCGGCCACCTAGCCCCCCCCCTCCATTTTACTTACCTGAGCCACGCATTTCCATCGGTGCATCCCCGCCGTCCCTCTCTCCACGTGTTCCCGGCTCTTGATTGGATATATTGATAGCAGCGCGGCCATTGGCTCCCGCTGCTGTCAATCAAATCTAATGATGCCAGGGGTGGGGCCGACTCCTGCATTCAGCCTCTATGGAGCGCGCCCGCAAGGTAACCCCCTCGGGGAGAGCGCTTCTCCAAGGGGGTTATCTAATGTGGGGAGGAGCCGCAAGAGCCTCAGAGGGACCCCAGAAATTGATGTTCTGGGCCACTCTGCGCAAAACAAGCTGCACAATAGAGGTATGACATGTTTGGTATTTAAAAAAAATTAAAAATGATCCTTTAGTATCACTTTGATTTCCTCCTTTTTCTTATATGTGCAGCCCACATGACTATAGAGTCGCACATGTGGGTGTATACACAATGGTAAATGACACTCCCCTCCCTCCCTCCTCCTCCATGTCCTCCTATTGCTAAACACTATGGGGTGGGATATAGTGTGCTGATTGATCACATTTACTAGGAAACTCACAAAAATCTTAGTTTTAATATAAATCAGTATTAAAAATATCAAATGTAATTGTGAATACCTGTATAGTAAAAACTGGGCATTGAATGTAGATGCGGTCTGAAAAAAATGAAAGCTAATGCATACCTCCCAACTTTTTGAGATAGGAACGAGGGACACCTATTAGCAAAGGTATGTAGACATAGGACACACCCCCCTGCCAACAAGTTAAACCCACACATATTTTTTTTTTACCACTACTATTCCTTTATACTGGCTTTTGAAATGTACAAATGCAGCAATTTACAAATCGAATGAAAGGATAAAAAGTGCATTCTATATACAACTATATGGATCATACCAAAATAAGGGGCAAATAAGGAGAAAAGAGTAGGGATGAGCTTCGAGTTTGAGTCGAACTCATGTTCGACTCGAACATTGCCTGTTCGCCTGTTCAGCGAACAGCGAACAATTTTGGGTGTTCGCCGCAAATTCAAAAAGCCGCGAGCACCCTGTAAAAGTCTATGGGAGAAATCTCAAGTGTTAATTTTAAAAGCCTATATGCAAGTTATTGTCATAAAAAGTGTTGGGGACCTGGGTCCTGCCCCAGGAGACATGTATCAATGCAAAAAAAAGTTTTAAAAACGGACGTTTTTTCAGGAGCAGTGATTTTAATAATGCTTAAAGTGAAACAATAAAAGTGTAATATTCCTTTAAATTTCGTACCTGGGGGGTGTGCATAGTATGCATGTAAAGGGGCACATGTTTCCCGTGCTTAGAACTGTCCCTGCACAAAGTGTCATTTTTGCAGTAAAAAAAGCTTTTTAAAATCACTCGCAGCTATAATGAAGTGCCGGCTCCCGTAATACAGAGAACAGTCATTCATTGGCGTGGGGGTTCCCCCAAATTCAATTACCAGGCCCTTCAGGTCTGCTATAGATTTTAAGGGGAACCCCGCACCAAAAAAAAAAAAAATGGCGTGGGGTCCCCCTCAAAATCCATACCAGACCCTTATCCGAGCACGCAACCTGGCAGGCCGCAGGAAAAGAGGGATAAAGCAAGAGCGGCCCCCCTCCCTCCTGAACCGTACCAGACCACATGCCCTCAACATTGGAAGGGTGCTTTGGGGGTCTGTGACCCCTCAAAGCACCATATCCCCATGTTGAAGGGGACAAGGGCCTCGTTCCCACAACCCTGGCCGTTGGTTGTGGGGGTCTGCGGGCGGGGGGCTTATCGGAATCTGGAAGCCCCCTTTAACAAGGGGACCCCCGGATCCCGGCCTCGCCCCCTGTGTGAAATGGTAAGGGGGTACAAAAGTACCCCTACCATTTCACTAAAAAAGTGACAACATTTTTTAAAATGACAGGAGACGGTCTTTGACAATTCCTTTTCTTAAATTCTTCTTTCATCTTCTTTCTCCTGGTCTTCTTCCTTTCTTCATCCTTTGGTTTCTTCATCTTTTTCTTCCATCTTCTTCCATCTTATTCTTCCATCTTCTTCCATCTTCTTCTTCCTCCGATCCGCTTCTTCTTGCTCTGGTCTTCTCGTCCGGCATCTTCTTCCATGTCGGTGTCTGACGCATGGGGACGTCATGGGGACTTCCCTATGGGTTTCTGCATGACGTCAGAGGGGGGCGGGGAAGGCCCCCGCCCCCCTCTGACGTCATGGGCAAAGCCATAGGGAAGTCCCCATCAAGTCCCCCTGCGTCCGAGGGGGCGGGGTCACCAGGTGGCCCCGCCCTCCATTATAAAAGACCTGTCAGACGGAGCGAAGCCTCACACAGCAGGAGCCTCCCATTGCGCGGAGCGGCCCGACACAGAAGAAGAGACGCCGACGCCGTGGAAGAAGATGCCGGACGAGAAGACCAGAGCAAGAAGAAGCGGATCGGAGGAAGAAGAAGATAGAAGAAGATGAAAGAAGATGAAGAAGAAGATGGAAGAAGATGGAAGAAGAAGATGGAAGAAACCGAAGGATGAAGAAAGGAAGAAGACCAGAAGAAAGAAGATGAAAGAAGAAGAATTTAATAAAGGAATTGTCAAAGACCGTCTCCTGTAATTTTTAACATTTTTGTCACTTTTTTGGTGAAATGGTAGGGGTACTTTTGTACCCCCTTACCATTTCACACAGGGGGGGAGGCCGGGATCTGGGGGTCCCCTTGTTAAAGGGGGCTTCCAGATTCCGATAAGCCCCCCGCCCGCAGACCCCCACAACCAATGGCCAGGGTTGTGGGGACGAGGCCCTTGTCCCCATCAACATGGGGACATGGTGCTTTGAGGGGTTACAGACCCCCAAAGCACCCTCCCAATGTTGAGGGCATGTGGCCTGGTATGATTCAGGAGGGAGGGGGGGGCGCTCTCGCCCCCCCCTCTTTTCCTGCGGCCTGCCAGGTTGCGTGCTCGGATAAGGGTCTGGTATGGATTTTGAGGGGGACCCCATGCCATTTTTTTCTTTTGGTGCGGGGTACCCCTTAAAATCCATCCCAGACCTGAAGGGTCTGGTATGGATATTTAGAGGGAACCCCACGTCATTTTTTTTTTAATTTGATGCAGGGTTCCCCTTAATATCCATAGCAGACCTGAAGGGCCTGGTAATTGAATTTGGGGGAACCCCCACGCTTTTTTTTTTTTATTTTATTTTTTTTATCAATGACTTTCAATGAATGACTGTTCTCTGTATTATGGGAGCCGGCAATTCATTAGCGAAGTGATTTTAAATAGCTTTTTTCCCTGCAAAAATGACACTTTGTGCAGGGACAGTTCTAAGCGCGGGAAACATGCGCCCTTTTACAGGCATACTATACACACCCCCCCCCAGGTATGAAATTTAAAGGAATATTACACTTTTATTGTTTCACTTTAACCACTTGCCTACCAAGTACGAACACCCCCTTCCTGACCAAGCCATTTTTCAGCTTTCAGCGCTGTCGCATTTTGAATGACAATTGCGCGGTCATGCAACGCTGTACCCAAATAACATTTTTATCATTTTTTCCCCACAAATAGAGCTTTATTTTGGTGGTATTTGATCACCTCTGATGTTTTTATTTCTTGCGCTATAAACAAATTAAGAGGGACAAGTTTGAAAAAACGCAATATTTTTTACTTTTAATTATAATAAATATCCAATTTTTTTTTTTTTTTTTTTTTAAACAAATTTTTTCCTCAGTTTAGACCGATACGTATTCTTCTACATATTTTTGGTAAAAAAAAAAAAAAATCGCAATAAGCGTCTATTGATTGGTTTGCGCAAAAGTTATAGCGTCTACAAAATAGGGGAAAGATTTATAGCATTTTTATTATTATTTTTTTTTTTTACTAGTAATAGCGGCGATTCGCGATTTTTATCGTGACTGCGACATTGCGGCGGACATATCGGACACTTTTGACACATTTTTGGGACCATTCACATTTATACAGCGATCCGTGCTATAAAAATGCATTGATTACTGTATAAATGTGACTGGCAGGGAAGGGGTTAACACTAGGGGGCGCTGCAGGGGTTAATATGTTCCCTATATGAGTGATTCTAACTGTGGGGGGAGGGGACTGACTGGGGGAGGGGACCGATCGGTGTCCCTATGTACAAGGGACACACCATCGGTCTCCTCTCCTCTGACAGGACGTGGATCTGTGTGTTTACACACACAGATCCACGTCCTGCTCAATTACCGGGCAATCGCGGGTGCCTGGCGGTCATCGCGGCCGCCGGGCACGCGCATCGGCTTCCCAGCTACACGGCGGGCACGCGCGCGCGCTTCCCGCGGCGCGCGTGCGCCCCCTAGTGGCCAAAAAGCGAGCGCCGTCATATGACGGCGGCCCGCCCAAGAGCTGCACTGTCCCGCCGTCATTTGACAGTGGGCGGTCAGCAAGAAGTTAAGCATTATTAAAATCACTGCTCCTGAAAAAACTTCCGTTTTTAAAACTTTTTTTTGCATTGATACATGTCCCCTGGGGCAGGACTCAGGTCCCCAAACACCTTTTATGACAATAACTTGCATATTAGCCTTTAAAATTAGCACTTTTGATTTTGAACGTTCGAGTCCCATAGACTTTAATAGGGTTCTAAAGTTCACACGAGCTTTAGGTCTGTTCGCAGGTTCTGGTGCGAACCGAACAGGGGGGTGTTTGGCTCATCCCTAGAAAAGAGGGACAGAGGGACTTTGTTCCAAATCAGTGACAGTCCCAGGAAATCAGGGACAGTTGGGAGCTATGCTGGTGTCAATCATCTTTGACTTCACTTACACCATATTATAGGGATTTATAGGGAGCTATATAACAGTTTTTTTTTTATATTTATAATGTAATTTTAGTTGCTCTTTTGAAACGTTTTTTCTTTTAGTCATGTGACTGGCACAGCACCAATCAGGGCTGTGCAGACAGACTCAGGGGGAGATTTACTAAAACTGGTGCACTTAGAACCTGTGCATGGTAGCGAATCAGCTTCTAA
Organism: Lithobates sylvaticus; assembly: GCA_028564925.1. NCBI lineage: Eukaryota > Metazoa > Chordata > Amphibia > Anura > Ranidae > Lithobates > Lithobates sylvaticus. The sequence goes on along the minus strand of CM053037.1, from coordinate 67,592,779 downwards.
CTTCAGATTGTTCAATTAAAGTGGTTGTGAACGTAATTTCTTTTTTATAAAATAACAAACATGCCTATACTTACCTGCTGCAGCACAGATTTTTTATCTTAATGCATAGAATGCAGCTATAACAGGTATAACAGCTTCAACTCTTCTGGGAAGGCTGTCCACAAGGTTTAGGAGTGTGTCTATGGGAATGTTTGACCATTCTTCCAGAAGCGCATTTGTGAGGTTAGGCACTGATTTGGACAAGAAGGCCTGGTCTCCGCTCGAATTCATTCCAAAGGTGTTCTATCAGGTTGAGGTGCAGGCCAGTCAAGTTCCTCCACCCCAAACTCGCTCATCCATGTCTTTATGGACCTTGCTTTGTGCACTGGTCCAAATAATTTGGTGGAGGGGGATTATGGTGTGGGGTTGTTTTTCAGGGGTTGGGCTTGGCCCCTTAATTCCAGTGAAGGGAACTCTTAAGGCGTCAGCATACCAAGACATTTTGGACAATTTCATGCTCCCAACTTTGTGGGAACAGTTTGGGGACCAGTGGCGGCTGGTGCTCCAATTTTTTTGTGGGGGGGGGGGGGGGGGCCCAAACTGAAAAATTAAACTTTTAGTAATGCAGGGCTGTAAATAGCCATTTATCAGGTGATTATGTATCATTGCCACAGTAATCAATTGCAGCCTCACTGTGTCCATTATGAGGGGTTCCCACCATCCCTGTGCCAAATTCCCGGGTCTGTACACCCACTGTGCCCATTATGAGGGGTTCCCACCATCCCTGTGCCAAATTCCCGGGTCTGTACACCCACTGTGCCCATTATGAGGGGTTCCCACCATCCCTGTGCCAAGTTCCCCGGTCTGAGTGTACACCCGCTGTGCCCATTATGGGGGTTCCCACCATCTCTGTACTGAGTTCCTGGGTCTGTAAGCTGATGTGCCTACTATTATTATTATACAGGATTTATATAGCGCCAACAGTTTGCGCAGCGCTTTACAACATGAGGGCAGACAGTACACTTACAATACAAATCAATACAGGAGGGATCAGAGGGCACTGCTCGTTAGAGCTTACAATCTAGAAGTTAGGGGTTCCCACCATCCCTGTGCTGAGTTCCCGGGTCTGTAAGCTGATGTGCCTATTATGAGGGGTTCCCACCATCCCTGTGCTGAGTTCCGGGGTCTGTACACCTGCTGTGCCCATTATGAGGGGTTCCCACCATCCCTGTGCTGAGATCCCAGGTCTGTAAGCTGATGTGCCTATTATGAGGGGTTCCCACCATCCCTGTGCTGAGTTCCAGGGTCTGTACACCTGCTGTGCCCACTATGAGGGGTTCCCATTATCCCTGTGCTGAGTTCCGGGGTCTGTACACCCGCTGTGCCCATTATGAGGGGTTCCCACCATCCATGTGCTGAGTTCCCGGGTCTGTAAGCTGATGTGCCTATTATGAGGGGTTCCCACCATCCCTGTGCTGAGTTCTCAGGTCTGTACACCCGCTGTGCCCATTATGAGGGGTTCCCACCATCCCTGTGCTGAGTTCCGGGGCCTGTACACCCGTTGTGCCCATTATGAGAGGTTCTCACCATCCCTGTGCTGAGTTCCCAGGTCTGTACACCCGCTGTGCCCATTATGAGGGGTTCCCACCATCCCTGTGCTGAGTTCCGGGGTCTGTACACCCGCTGTGCCCATTATGAGGGGTTCCCACCATCCCTGTGCTGAGTTCCCGGTTCTGTACACTCGCTGTGCCCATTATGAGGGGTTCCCACCATCCCTATGCTGAGTGCTTCTTTACAAGTGTGGTCTCAGATCTGGGCATTCCTCTTTAGGGGTCCAATCACTGACTGACACCCTCTCCATCCCAGATTACTTTTTATCTCTTCCAAATTGTTGAACAGATCAGTACATTCTCTGCACTCATTTAAGGTGGCCATAGAATAGATGATTCCTTTTTAATTTCATTCCTACGGCCATCTTAAAGAGGGAGTCCACCTAAAAAAAATGTATTAAAAGCCAGCAGCTACAAATACTGCAGCTGCTGACTTTTAATAAATGAACACTTACCTGTCCCAGGGTCCAGTGATGTCAGCAGCCGAATCCGAGCATTCGCTCGGTTCTCGGCTGCTGCTGCTGCCGCCGCCATTCTCATTGAGGGAATCGGGAAGTGAAGCGTTGAGGCTTCACTTCCCGGTTCCTCGGTGCGCATGCGCGAGTCGCGCTGCGCGTCGTAAGTGGTCCCCGCTATCTCCTGGGACCAGTGTGTTTCCCAGGAGACAGCGGGGGGTGCGGGAAGGGACGTGACTCCTGCAGAAGTCTATTCCCGTAGGTGGGTGCAGATACCTGTATTATACAGGTATCTGCACCCCCTCCCCCCTGAAAGGTGCCAATTGTGGCACTGGAGGGGGGAGGGTTCCGATGAGCGGAAGTTCCACTTTAGGGTGGAGCTCCGCTTTAAATGAGTGCAGAGAATGTACTGATCTGCTCAACAGTTTGGAAGAGATAAAAAGTAATCTGGGAAGGAAAGGGTGTCAGTCAGTGATTGGAATGGGGAGCAGTGAAGATCTATGCAAACAGAAGAAAGTGAAGGGGGGAGGGGAATCAGTGTGATAGGGAAGGTGTACAGACGTGGATTACACGGAGAGAGGGTTGTTAAAGTTGTAAAGTTGCTGCTGTAAAGTCACTCAGGACACTGAGCCCCTTCTGCCCCCCTCCACTCCTGGCATGGACTATACCTGGAGATTTCTGTGTGATCCCTCTGTGTGCACTGCTGGATACCGAGTCTGTGTCACAGGGAGATGAATGGACAGCTGCGTCTGCACGGACCTATCGCTCCTTTTCTGCCCTAAGCTGTTCTTCTTCTGCTCACTTGCTGAAGGAGACAGAGAGCCTGTGAGCCAATGACGCCGCAGGTACGATTAAAGCCCCACCCCACAGACCCAATCAATTACAACCACTGGAAACCTAATGCCAGATGTGGAGTTTTTGGGGCGCAGAGCTTATAGCCCCGAGCACACTCTAAAGTATGCCAATAGAGCTTCTTAGCCCCAATCATGTGTTTACACACCAGTCATGCCTCCAATAGCACCCCTGTGCCCGGCACCCTTAACACACCCACTTAAGGGACACTTTAACCACTTCAGCCCCGGACCAATTGGCAGCCAAAGGACCAGGCCCCTTTTTGCGATTCGCCACTGCGTTGCTTTAACTGACAATTGCGCGGTCGTTGCGACGTGGCTCCAAAACAAAATTGGCGTCCTTTTTTTCCCACAAACAGAGCTTTCTTTTGGTGGTATTTGATCGCCCCTGCAGTTTTTATTTTTTGCGCTATAAACAAAAATAGAGCGACAATTTTGAAAAAAATGCAATATTTTTTGCTTTTTGCTATAATAAATATCCCCAAAAAATATATAAATTTCAGTTTCGGCCGATACGTATTCTTCTACATATTTTTGGTAAAAAAAATCGCAATTAGCGATTATTGATCGGTTTGCGCAAAAGTTATAGCGTTTACAAAATAGGGGATAGTTTTATAGCATTTTTATTAATATTTTTTTTTTTACTAGTAATGGTGGCGATCAGCGATTTTGATTGTGACTGCGACATTATGGCGGACACATCGGACATTTTTGACACATTTTTGGGTCCATTGTCATTTATACAGCAATCAATGCTATTTAAATGCATTGATTCATGTATAAATGACAGTTGTAGTGAAGGGGTTAACCACTAGGGGGAGGAGAGGGGTTATGGGCTGTGACGTGTGTGTTTTTTTTTACATTAGGGGGCGGGGCTGACGTCTGACGTCATTGATTGGCTTTCCCGATGAGTAGGAAGCGCGGGGAGAGGTTTGTTTACACATACCTCTCCCAGTTCTTCAGCTCCGTAACCCGATCGCGGGACACCAGCGGCGATCGGGTCCGCTGGTCCCGCGGCCGGGGTCACGGAGCTCCCGACCGGGTCGCGAGCGCGCCGCTGGCGACGCGCGCGCGCGACCCACGGGCAGGCATTTATAGGATCACGTACCCATACGTGATTTTGCCTTCCCGTGCCATTTTGCCGCAGTATATCTGCGTTAGGTGGTCGGGAAGCGGTTAACTGGTTCCCGACCAGCGCACGACGATGTACATCGGCAGAATGGCACGAACAGGCATAAGGGCATAGAGGTACGTCCCCTTTAAGAATGCCGCCGTGCCATCTCGTGCGCGCGCGTGCCAGTCGGGACCCTCGTAAGTCCGGTCGCTGGTCCCGCGGACTCGATCGCCGCGGGGATACCCGCGATCGTCTCACGGGAAGGCCTAGCAACAAGTGACACTGATCTCTGCTCCCTGTGATTGGAGCAGAGATCAGTGTTCACTAACACACAGCCCCCCACAGTTAGTAATACGCCCCTAGGAACACTTAGCCCCTACACTGCCACCTCCTGGTTAACCCCTTCACTGCCACTGTCATTTACACAGGAATCAGTGCATTTATATAGTACTGATTTCTGTATAAATGACAATGGTCCCAAAAATGTGTCAAAAATGTCCGATGTGTCCGCCATAATGTCGCAGTCACAATAAAAATCGCTGATCACCGCCATTACTAGTAAAAAAAAAAATTATTTATAAAAATGCCATAAAACTATCCCCTATTTTGTAAACGCTATAACTTTTGCGCAAACCAATCAATAATCGCTTATTGCGATTTTTTTTACCAAAAATATGTAGAAGAATACGTATCGGCCTAAACTGAGAAAAAAATTTTTTTTTATATATTTTTGGGGGATATTTATTATAGCAAAAAATAAAAAAGAATGTGTTTTTTTTCAAAATTGTCACTCTTTTTTGTTTATAGCGCAAAAAATAAAAACCGCAGGGGCGATCAAATACCACCAAAAGAAAGCTCTATTTGTGGGAAAAAAAGGACGTCAATTTTGTTTGGGAGCCACGTCGCACGACCGCGCAATTGTCAGTTAAAGAGACGCAGTGCCGAATTGCAAAAAGTGGTCTGGTCTTAAAGCGGGATTCCACCCTAAAGTGGAACTTCCGCTTTTTGGAACCCCCCCCCCCCCCCTCCAGTGTCACATTTGGCACCTTTCAGGGGGGAGGGGGGTGCACCCACTTCCGGGCATAAACTCCCACTGGAGTTTACGCCACTTCCTGTCCCGGCGCTCTTTCTGCCGGGACACACACGGGTCCCAGCAGACAGCGCGGACGATTCTCATTGCGCTGCGTGACTCACGCATGCGCAGTAGGGAACCGGGAAGTGAAGCCGCAAGCTTCACTTCCTGATTCCCTCACCAAGAATGGTGCCGGCAGCAGCAGAGAGCCGAGCGATTGATCGGCCTCTGCTGCCGACATCGCTGGAACCTGTGACAGGTAAGTGTCCATTTATTAAAAGTCAGCAGCTGCAGTATTTGTAGTTGCTGGCTTTAAAAAAAAAAATTTGCAGGTACAGTCCAGCTTTAAGCCAGGAAAATGGTCCAGTTTGAAAGTGTTTTTTTTTTTTTTTTAAATAAGTAGCTTTGAGGGGGGGGGGGCGGTGCCCCTGCGCCCCCCTATTGACGGGCCGCCACTGTTGGGGATGGTCCCTTACTGTGCCAACATGACTGCGCACCAAGCACAAAGCAAGGTCCATAAAGACATGGTTGAGCGAGTTTGGGGTGGAGGAACTTGATTGGCTTGCACAGAGTCCTGACCTCAACCTGATAGAACACCTTTGGGATGAATTAGAATGGAGACAGCGAGCCAGGCCTTCTCGTCCACATCAGTGCCTGACCTCACAAATACGCTTCTGGAAGAATGGTCAAACATTCCCATAGACACTCTCCTAAACCTTCCATAGACAGCCTTCCCAGAAGAGTTGAAGCTGTTATAGCTGCAAAGGGTGGGCCAACTCAATACTGAACCCTACAGGCTAAGACTGGGATGCCAGTAAAGTTCATTTACGTGTAAAGGCAGGTGTCACAAAACTTTTGGTAATATAGTGTATCTTAAGTTGGGTATATACCGTATTTATCGGTGTATAACACGCACCTTTTCCCCTTAAAATCAGGGGAAAATCGGGGGTGCGTGTTATACGCCGATCTCCCGCCGTTTGTACCCTCTTCTGCCGTTCTCGGCAGGTTTCAGGGGTATCTTCGGCCGTTCTCGGCTATTTTCGGCTGCACTCGGCAGCTTTCGGAAAGCCGAAAGCTGCGGAGAACGGCCGAGTGCGGGCAAAAATAGCCGAGAACGGCCGAAGATAGCTGAGAATACCCGAAAGCCGCCAAAATACACAGGACATCCGCTCTGTATCTCGGCGGCGCCATTTTTAAAAGAAAAAAAGACACTGACAAGGCTGCAAATGACATGAAAGGCTGCAAATGACTGACAAGGCTGCAAATGACACTGATAAGGTTGCATTAATGGGCATTTAAATGTAAGTTTTTTTTTCCTTAACCGCTTCCCGACTGGCGCACGCCGATGTACGTTGGCAGAATGGCACGGACAGTCATAAGGGCGTATATATAAGTCCCTTTTTAAATGCCGCGGGACCCCCGCGAGGCCGGTCGCGGGTCCCGCGGACTCGATCGCCGCGGGGACACCCACGATCGTCTCACGGGAAGGCTGAACGGGGAGATGCGGAAATAAACAGCATCTCCCCGTTCTGCCTAGCAACTAGTGACGCCGATCTCTGCTCCCTGTGATTGGAGCAGAGATCAGCATTCACTAGCTGACAGCCACGCCCCCGCACAGTAAGAAACACACCCCTAGGCATACTTAACCCCTACACTGCCACCTAGTGGTTAACCCCTTCACTGCCAGTGTCATTTATACAGGAATCAATTCATTTAAATAGCATTGATTGCTGTATAAATGACAATGGTCCCAAAAATGTTGTTACACAGGGATGTGTAAATAAGACAGGTATTTACACCCACCTCCGGGCATAAACTCCCACGGGAGTTGTACCCTCTTCTGCCGTTCTCGGCGGCTTTCGGGTATCTTCGGCCGTTCTCGGCTATTTTCGGCTGCACTCGGCGGCTTTAGGAAAGCCGAAAGCTGCCGAGAGCGGCCAAGTGCACTCGGCCGAAAATAGCCGAGAACGGCCGAAGATAGCCGAGAATACCAGAAAGCCACCGAGATACACAGGACATCCGCTCTGTATCTCGGCGGCGCCATTTTTTAAAAGAAAAAAGACACTGACAAGGCTGCAAATGACATGGAAGGCTGCAAATGACTGACAAGGCTGCAATGCAATGCTGCAAATGACACTGATAAGGTTGCATTAATGGGCATTTAAATGTAAGTTTTTTTCCTTAAACTTCCCGCCTAAAAGTTTTTTTCTTTTAAATTCCCTCCTAAACTTGGGGTGCCTGTTATACGGTAATAGTAGTATTTCAAACTAAAAAATCATATGAAAATTCTTAGAAAAAGTTGTACAAAAATTCTCTAAACTTCCGGATGCCCTTTCGAAAGAAAAATCTACTGAGCACATGTCTTACTGTAGCAAATTGTAGCAAACCTGCCAAGTTCACCTTTTGGACTTCAGAACACCCCCCTATGGTGCTATGGATATGAGGAGAGCGGGAGGTGTTCTGAAGTTCTAAAGTACTTCCTGTCCTTGGGTGATAACACTGCTCCTCCATAAATACAATGATGTCTTGGGTTTAGGTACACTTTAAGCCAGAGGTGTCCAAACTTTTTTCAAAGAGGGCCAGATTTGATGAAGCGAACATGCGTGAGGGCCGACCTTTTTTCCTGACATTGTTTGAACCATTAAAATTCAGTCTGTGTGTTCGTTTGAGTACTGACACACTGCCCAACAAGAATTATCTTGCCTTTGTGGCTGTGTGTGAGTAAAGAGATGATCTCAGGCATGTTATTTGGATATACCGTATTTATTGGCGTATAACACGCACCTTCACTTTAAGAGGGAAGATTTAGGAAAAAAATAAAATTTTAAATAAAGAAATATGAAGCAAAATAAGGGTCAGTGCCCATCTGCAGCACCACCATTGCCAGAAATGTCAGAAATGCAGCCCCCATCATTGCCAGAAATGTCAGGAATACAGCCCTCATCATTGTCAGGAATGTCAGGAATGCAGCCCCCCATCATTGTCAGGAATGTCAGGAATGCAGCCCCCCATCATTGTCAGGAATGCAGCCCCCCATCATTGTCAGGAATGCAGCCCCCATCATTGTCAAGAATGTCAGGAATACAGCCCCCGTCATTGTCAGGAATGTCAGGAATGCAGCCCCCATCATTGTCAGGAATGAAGCCCCCATCATTGTCAGGAATGTCAGGAATAGAGCCTCCAACATTGTCAGGAATGTCAGGAATACAGCCCCCATCATTGTCAGGAATGTCAGGAATACAGCCCCCATCATTGTCAGGAATACAGCCCCCATCATTGTCAGGAATGTCAGGAATACAGCCCCCATCATTGTCAGGAATGTCAGGAATGCAGCCCCCCCATCATTGTCAGGAATGCAGCCCCCCCCATCATTGTCAGGAATACACAGTCCCCATCATTGTCAGGAATGCAGACTCACCATTGTGCAGTGCAGCCTGACCTATGCCCCTCCATCTGCCGCCTCGGAGGGTACAGGGGGGGGCGGGACGAGCGCCAAAAGATAACATACAGGAGAAACTCCTGTTTTCTCTGCGGCCTCTTTAATACAAGGTCCCGCCTCCTTTGATGGACAGAACAGCCGTCCAATGGCAGTGCTGGAGACGGGACTTCCTATTACAGAGGCTGCCGTGTAAACAGGAAATACTCCTGTGTGCACGGCTCTTGTCCCGCCTCCTCCCTGTCCCCTCCAAGGCATCCGGACATATATATCTTTTTGTGGCCCCGGCGCTGGGAGATTGTTGGGGGCCACAAAAGATATACATGTCCAGATAACCAGGCGGGCCGTTCAAAACCGGAACGCGGGCCGCGATTGGCCCACGGGCCGGACTTTGGACATGCCTGCTTTAAGCTCTGGCAGAAGATGTTTTCTGGTGCCTAGCACTGGTGGAAGGAAAAGCCACTAAGACGTGAAGTGATAACAAACACCTGACAACGGATCTAACCCTTCCCTCTCTGTTTAAAACTTCAAGACAAATTGGCTGGAGTTTCCCTTAAATATAAATATCTATTATACATTTACAGGTAGTTATGTTTTTTTTTATATTTATATATATCTGCTGTATATATATATATATATATATATATATATATATATATATATATATATATATATATAACATGTCAAGCTTTAAAATTGCACCAAACTATGGTTCTAAACTGAGGGAAAAAAATGTTTTTTTATATATTTTTTGGGGATATTTATTATAGCAAAAAGCAAAAAATATTGAATTTTTTTTTAAAATTGTCGCTCTATTTTTGTTTATAGCGCAAAAAATAAAAACCGCAGGGGCGATCAAATACCACCAAAAGAAAGCTCTATTTGTGGGAAAAAAAGGACGCCAATTTTGTTTTGGAGCCACATCGCACGACCGCGCAATTGTCAGTTAAAGCGACGCAGTGCCGAATCGCAAAAAGGGGCCTGGTCCTTTGGCTGCCAATTGGGCCGGGGCTGAAGTGGTTAATGTGCACAGATTGAGCATTAAGATCAGCCGAAGCTGCCTATGGTCTCCGCTTTAACCCCCACATGTAATGGAAGACTCTGATGGGAGCTCTCATGGAGATCCTGATGTAAGGGGGACTCTGGTGTAAGGGGAACTCGTACACACGGTCGGAATTTCCAATGGAAACAGTCCGATGGGAGCTTTTCATCGGATTTTCCGACCGTGTGTATGCCCAACGGTCTTTTTCTGTCAGAATTTCCGACGGCCTTTGGATTGAGAACCTGTTCTCAATTTTTCCGACGGAAAACCTTTCTATCGGATTTTCCGATCGTGTGTATGCAATTCCGACACGCAAAATTCCGACGCATGCTCGGAAACAATTCGACGCATGCTCGGAAGCATTAAACTACCCTTTTATAGTGCTGTCGAACGTGTTTTATGCCGCTGTGTTACAGACCGTCGGAATTTGGTGTGATCGTGTGTAGGCAACACAGCTTGAGCGGAATTCCGTCGGAATTCCGTCGGAAAAACCTACGAGAATTCCGGTCGTGTGTACGCGGCATAAGGGAGACCCTGATGTAAGGGGGGGGGGGATCTGATGGTGACTCTGGTGTAAGGAGATTCTCATGGAGACCTAGATGCAAAGGGGAGGGCTACAATTTAGGGGGATTCTGATGGGGACCTTGATGAAAGGGGGACTCTGATTGGGAATTTGATGTAAGAGGAACTCTGAAAGAGACCCTGATGTAAGGGGGGGCTCTAATTTAAGGGGGATTCTGATGGGGACTCTGGTGTAAGGGGGACTCTGATGGGGACCACTATGTGAGGAGGACTCTGATTGGGACCCTGATGTAAAGGGGGGGTCTGATGGGGATTCTCATGGAGACCCCAATGTAGGGGGGACTCTGATTTAAGGGGGGACTCAGAGGGAGGCCTTGATGTAAGGGGGGCTCTGATAGGGACTCTGATGTAAGGGGGGCTCTGATGGGGACCCTGATGTAAGGAGGGGGGCTGTAATTTAAGGGAGATCCTGAGGGGGCCCTGATGTAAGAGGGGCTTTGATGGAGACTTTGGTGTACTGGGGGCTCTGGTAGTGACTTTGATGTAAGAGAGACTCTGTGGGAGATCCTGATGTAAGGGGGGTTCAGATAGGGGTTGCAATTTAAGAGGGGATCTGATGGGGACCCTGATGTAAGGAGGACTCTGATGAGGACTTTACAAGTAGAAGGGTAAGCTGCTGTTTCAATTAGGAAGGTTTCAATGTAAAAAGATTTCAGCAATGTACAAGTAATTGAAAAAAATATGTTTTGGTTGGGGTTACACTATAAAGCGGTTGTAACCCCAAACAAAAATTGATCCTGCTCCTTTAAAGCATGTTATACAGCACAGTGCTTGTGCTGTGTAATTTTCTGTCACCTAAAATACCTGGCTGGTGCTGCCCTCCCCTCTGTAAACTGACCACATTTATCATGGCTGCTGAGCCCTGACACCGTAGTCAGTTTACGTGCCTCCCTCATACTGATGTCTCTCCAGCTGTGTCAGTGTCTGACCTCCCCCCGCTGCTAAAGTCACTGTGTTTTCTTGCTAAAATCCGCAGTATTAGATTACATTGTGTGTCCCAATGTATGTTCTTTTAAAAATATAAAATAAATGTCGCTGTATACCTAATTTCAGAGCGCCGCTCACCTGACCGTCCGCCACTCTCCTACTTCCAGCTGACGTCAGCAGGGGCTTCTCAGCCCCTCCTGCTGTAGCTGTCGGATCGGCTTCCTTCCAGTCTCCTTTGTGTAAACACGGAAGCGACGTCACAATGTCACTTCCAGTTTACTCGGCTGCGAATGGCGCAGTTTAAAAAAAAAAAATAACATTATTCGGAATCGCTGTTTTTGGTGATCTGAATACTTTGAAGTGCAGTGGAGGTATTTGGGGTCTTTTAGACCCCCAGTCCCTCCATAAAGAGTACCTGTCACCACCTTTTACTGTCACAAAGGATGTTTACATTCCTTGTGACAGCAATAAAAGTGATCAAATTTTCTTTTTTTTTAAGTGACATGTAAAAAAAAATGAAAAAAAAATTGAAAACGCCCCCTGTCCCTGCGAGCTCATGCAGCAAAGAAAACGCACATGTAAGTCGCGCTCGCATATGTAAACAGTGTTCAAATCACACATGTGAGGTATCGCCGCGATCGTCAGAGCAAGAGCAATAATTCTAGAACTAGACTTCTTCTGCAACTCTAACCTGGTACCATAGATTGTCACCATTCCAAGAGTGTGCGCAATTTCAAAGCATGACATGTTAGGTATATATTTACTCAGCGTAACATCATCTTTAGTTTAGTTTAGTTTCTTTCTTTATTCATGAAAGTGTATTTTTTCCTAAAAAAATTGCGTTTGAAAGACCGCTGCGCAAATACAGTGTGACATAAAATGTTGCAACAATTGCCATTTTATTCTCTAGATTCTCTGCTAAAATATATATATATATATATATATATATATATATATATATATATATATATAATGTTTGGGGGTTCTAAGTAATTTTCTAGCAAAAAATACGGATTTTAACTTGTAAGCAACAAATGTCAGAAATAGGCTTAGGTATGAAAGGGAAAAAAGAGTGTCCATACTTACAAAGCTACTACAGCATTTGTTTTATGTAGAATAAAATACACCTGGTTGATCCTGCCTTCAGCTGTCCCTCACATCTGTAATGTGTCCCCATTGCACCCTGAGATTGTGTAGACCATCTGGTGTCCTCTATTGAGCATGCTCAATTTCAGTTCCCTTCTAAGCTCTTAATTTCCTCCCTTTTCTTATATGTGCAGCCCACATGACTATAGAGTCGCACATGTGGGTGTATACACAATGGTAACTGACGCTCCCCTCCCTCCCTCCTCCTTCATGTCCTCCTATTGCTAAACACTATGGGATATAGTGTGCTGATTGATCACATTTACTAAGAAACTCACAAAAATCGTAGTTTTAATATAAATCAGTATTAAATATATCAAATGTAATTGTGAATACCTGTAAAGTGAAAAATTAGCATTAAATGTAGAAGCTGTCGGAACAATATGAAAGCTAGTCATCTTTGACTCCACTTACACCATGTTATAGAGATTTATATTTATAATATTTTGTATTTCTCTCCTAACACCCAATTTCCATTCCCTGTTTTAACCTGTCCTAGCAATAGAAAAGCACAGGAGGTCACACATTGCAATCTGATTGTACAAAGTCTGTGCTGTCACTTGTAGATCTGCCAACAACTGTGTAGCATGATGGGCTTGCTAAAAATTTTTACTCAGTCAGCAGCCATAAAGACGGACCAATCAGTGGCTCTTTACCAAGTAATTACCTGTGTCCAATCACAGCTGATCAGGGATGTAAATAGAAGCAAGTTATCGGCACTCCTTTCCTCGCGGTTATCGGCACTCCTTTCCTCAATACTCAGTCTGCAGCCAGTAAGACGGACCAATCAGTGGCTCTTTATCAAGTAATTACCTGTGTCCAATCACAGCTGATCACGGATGTAAATAGAAGCCGGTTATCGGCACTCTTTTCCTCACGATAACAGCATGAGGAGAGGAGAAGAGAGACGATAACTGGCTTCTCTAAAAGGGACATGTACACTGATAATCAGTGCACTGATTATCAGTGCAGTCCCAACAGTGCCCTCCAGTGCGGCTAATCTGTGCTCACCAGTGCTGCTAATATGTGCCCACCAGTGCTGCCAATAAGTGCCCAAGAGTGCTGCCAATAAGTGCCCAAGAGTGCTGCCAATCAGTGCCTCCTCATCAGTGTCACCTATCAGTGCCGCTTACCAGTGCCGCCTATCAGTGCTGCCCATCGGTGCCCATCAATGCCACCTATCAGTGCAGCCTCATAAGTGCCCACCAGTGCCTCCTCATCAGTGCCCACCAGTGCCGCCCTATCAGTGAAGCCTCATCAGCGCACATCAGTGAAGGAGAAAAATTACCTGTTTGCAAAACTTTATAACAAACTAAAAAAGTTGGTTTTTTTTTTTTCCAAATTTTTAGTCTTTGTTCTTTTATTTAGCAAAAAATAAATACCCCAGTGGTGATTAACCACTTAAACCCCCTTCCTATCCAGACCAATTTTCAGCTTTCGGTGCTCTCACACTTTGACTGACAATTACTCAGTCATGCAACATTGTACCCAAATGAATTTTTTGTCCTTTTTTTCCCACAAATAGAGCTTTCTTTTGGTGGTATTTGATCACCTCTGGGTTTTTTATTTTTTGCGCTATAAATGAAAAAAGATGGAGAGATGGCACTAATACGTGGCACTGATGACAGACGGCACTAATACGTGGCACTGATGACACGTGACACTGATGACAGATGGCACTGATACGTGGCATTGATGACAGGTGACACTGATAACAGATGGCACGTGACACTGACAGGTGGCACTGATGACAGATGGCACTAATACGTGACACTGATGACAGATGGCACTAATATGTGGCCCTGATGACACGTGACACTGATATGGCACTGATGACAGATGGCACTATGTGGCACTGATGACATGTGGCACTATGTGGCACTGATGACATGTGGCACTGATGGCAGGTGGCACTGGGGACAGGTGGCACTGACAGATGGCACTGATGACAGATGGCACTGACAGATGGCACTGGGGACAGATGGCACTGGCAGATGGCACTGGGGACAGATGGCACTGGCAGATGGCACTGGGGACAGATGGCACTGGCGACAGATGGCACTGGCAGATGGCATTGGGGACAGATGGCACTGACAGATGGCATTGGGGACAGATGGCACTGGCAGATGGCATTGGGGACAGATGGCACAGATGGCACATTTATTTCGTTTTTTTTTTTTTTACACTTACGGCGCTGCAGCCGTTCATCTCCCCCTCCTCACACGCTGTCTCTGTGTGAGGAGGGGGAGCGGCGCTGAGAGATGATCTCATATGTTTACATATGAGATCATCTCCCATTGGACACGCCGATCGCACTGTAAACGGCCGCTGTGATTGGCCATTTACAGCGATCTGTGATTGGCTGTGTCCGAGGGACACGGCCAACACAGAACTTCCCTGCTGCGCGCTCGTGAGCGCACACAGGGAACGAGGAAAGGGGAGGCCGTCATATGACGGCCTCCCGGGAATTGACATCCGCGCTGAGGCCGTCATTCGGCTACGGCCGGATGTGAAGTGGTTAAATACCACCAGAAGAAAGCTCTATTGGTCTTAAAAAACATAATACAAATTTCATATATGTACAATGTTAAATGACCGCGCAATTCCTCGGTTCACACTGATGAAAATTTACAGCGGCTTTGATGCATTTAGGAACACACAGATTCGCAGGTCATGTAAAAAGCATAGTATTCCATGGCTTTGGTTCACTTGTAAGGGTTGCGAATTTGGTGTGAGAAAAAAAAGGGTCCTACGCGTGATGACTGCGGGTGGATGAGAATTGCTATGGTACAGTGCAAATTTTATCTTCATAGGCTTCAATTGAACTTGGAGTAAACTCGCAGCATACAGTTCACATCTCTGTGAATTGATCTCTGTCTGCCTCCTGAAATTCACGGTAAAATCTATGTAAATTTGCACCTGTCCACCTCAAAACGCAAGGCAAATTCGCCCCTCATGCAGGAAAAAAAAACATCAATTAGTGTGAACCTAGGCAAAGTACGACAGCGCTGAAAGCTGAAAATTGGCCTGGGCAGGAAGGGGGTAAAAGTACCCAGTAAGCAAGTGGTTAACATTTAAATATGTGCCAGACTTTCTGCTTGAAGCGGTTGTAAACTGCTGGGTAAGTTTTTTTCTTCTTACCTGCAAGGTAAAGGCATAATGTGCTAGTATACATTACATACTAGCACATTATGTGAAACTTACCTGAAAACCAAGCATCCCAGCAATGTGATGTCACCGATGGAGGCTGCTTATATCTTCACCTATCTTCCTTCCGGATCTGCGTCTGTGCGACTGGCCGGAGCCACAACGACGTCATTGCCACGCATGTGCGCGAGGGAGCCGTCATTTACGGCACAGGGCTCTAAAGGAACAGCCCGGGTGGCCGTTCGTTTACAGCACATGCGCCGATTACATCCTTGGTTGCATATATATTAAATATCTCCTAATCGGTGCAAGTTTAGGAGATATTTACAATACCTATAGGTAGCCTTATTATAGGGTTACCTATAGGTACAAATCAGAGATGGAAGTTACTTCCACTTTAATGGGAATATGACGTTTTGTCCATTAAGGCAAAGTACCAGATTCTCTTAAAGCGATTGTAAAAGATGTATTTATTTTCTTTTTTAAATAACAAATATCTCAGGGTCTCAGCAGGAGCGCTGGGCCCTGTACTAACGATCGGGACCCAGATCTCCCGATCACCTGATCACTGTGATAGCTTCTTATTGGCTATCACAGTGATCAGTTACTGTGAAGCCTGCCCCCCCCCCCCCCGTGTGTTTTTTTTCTCTATGAATGGAGGAGAGAGATACTTAGTATCTCTCTCTCTCTCTTCAGAGAAGAAAAAAGTGTGTAAAAAATAATATTATTAATCACTTCAGCCCCGGAAGATTTGGCTGCTCAATGACCAGGCCATTTTTTGTGATACGGCACTGTATCATTTTAACTGACAATTGCGCGGTCGTGCGGCTTTGTACCCAAACAAAATTGACGTCCTTATTTTCCCACAAATAGAGCATCCCTTTGGTGTTAATTGATCATCTCTGCGTTTTTTATTTTTTGCGCTATAAACAGAAAAACAGTGACAATTTTGAAAAAAAACACAATATTTTGTACTTTTTGCTATAATAAATATCCCCAATTTTTTTTTTTAAAAAAGGTAATTTTTTCCTCAGTTTAGGCCGATATGTATTCTTCTACATATTTTTAGTAATAAAAATCGCAATAAGCGTATATTGATTGGTTTGCGCAAAAGTTACAAATCCTTTTGTACTCTATTCTATTGTTTTATTTTATATTCTATTCTATTCTTTTTTTATTCTATTCTTTCATTTTCTATTCTACTATGTTCTGTTTTACTCTATTCTAATCCTTTCTATTCTTTTCTTTTCTATTCTATTCTGTTAATTTCTATTATATCCCTTTATTTTCTATTCTATTGTTTTCAAATTCAATTTAGATTTTTTTTTCAAATCCAATTAGAATTGGATTTGATTAGAATTTCAGACAAATTTTGTTTCGTTATTTTGGATTTGATTAAATCTGTTACTATTGTAATTTGGACTTTTGTATTTCAATTTGGTACTAAACGAATTGCCATGACCCTGAAACTGAGATGCAGCCAAGACCATACAGCGGTTTAAAAAGGGCAGGTTCCACTCAGAACAGGCCTCGCCATGGTCGACCAAAGAAGTTGAGTGTACGTGCTCAGCGTAAAATCCAGAAGTTGTGTTTGGAAAATAGACGTATGAGTGCTGCCAGCATTGCTGCAGATGTTGAAGGGGTGGGGGGTCAGCCTGTCAGTGCTCAGACCATATGCCGCACACTGCATCAAATTGGTCTGCATGGCTGTCATCCGAGAAGGAAGCCTCTTCTAAAGATGATGCACAAGAAAGCATGCAAACAGTTTGCTGAAGATATGCAGACTAAGGACATGGATTACTGGAACCATGTCCTGTGGTCTGATGAGACAAAGAAAAACGTAGGTTCAGATGGTGTCAAGCGTGTGTGAGGCATACAAAGACAAGTGTGTCTTGGCTACAGTCAAGCATGGTGGTGGGAGTGTCATGGTCTGGGGCTGCATGAGTGCTGCCGGCACTGGGGAGCTACAGTTCATTGAGGGAACCATGAATGCAAACATGTACTGTGACATACTGAAGCAGAGCATGGTCACCTCCCTTTGGAGACTGAGCCGCAGGGCAGTATTCCAACATGATAACGACCCCAAACACACCTCCAAGATTACCATTGCCTTGCTAAAGAAGCTGAAGATAAAGGTGATGGACTGGCCAAGCATGTCTCCAGACATAAACCCTATTGAGCATCTATGTGGCATCCAAATGGAAGGTGGACAAGCGCAAGGTCTCTAACATCCACCAGCTCTGTGATGTCATTATGGAGGAGTCGAAGAGGACTTCAGTGGCAACCTGTGAAGCTCTGGTGAACTGCATGCCTAAGAGGGTTAAGGCAGTGCTGGAGAATGATGGTGGCCACACAAAATATAGACACTTTGGGCCCAATTTGGACATTTTCACTTAGGGGTGTACTCACTTTTGTAGCCAGTGGTTTAGACATTAATGGCTGTGTGTTGAGATATTTTGAGGGGACAGCAAAATGTCACAGTTATACAAGCTGTACACTCAATACTTTATATTGTAGCAAAGTGTAATTTCTTCAGTGTTGTCACATAAAAAGATATAATAAAATATTTTCAAAAATAGTGTTTCAAAAAAGGGGTGTACTCACTTTTGTGAGATACTGTATTTAGTATATCTAAACGTAATAAGATTGAAATACAAATTTAATACAATGCTCAGCACACGTATAGACACAATCAGGGCAGCCATCAGAAATTTTGAAAACCATTACATAGCTTTAGGCCTGGGCCCCCCCGGGCCTGACCAGCAACATTCCCCAGGGCTCGCCCACTGGCCATCCCACCGAATCCGCCCACTGGCCATCCCACCGAATCCACCCACTGGCCGTCTCACCGAATCCGCCCACTGGCCGTCCCACCGAATTCACCAACTGGCCATCCTACCAGCTTCCTTAGTGTACCCACCATTATTTTAACACTCTTACAACTTAAAGCGGAGTTCCACTCAAAATTGGAATTTCCCCTTATCCATCTCCTCCCCCCTCCGGTACTACATTTGGTACATTTTCAGGAGGAAGGGGAAAACGGGTACCTGTTTTTGACAGGTACCTGTGCCCCATTTCCGGGAGACAGGGCTGTGGCCCAGTCTCTTAGAAGTTCGGCCCCCTCCTTCTGCCTCCGCCGCCAGACCAATTAGAAAGCGCAGCGCACTTCGCACATGCGCAGTAGGGAACCAGCTGCGAAGCCGAAAGGCTTCACTGCCGGGTTCCCTTAACGGGTATGGGGGCGGCTGCCCCCGATAGCTGATCGGCTGGGGTGCCGACATCGCAGGCTCCCTGGACAGGTAAATGTCCATATATTAAAAGTGAGCAACTGCAGTATTTGTAGCTGCTGACTCTTAATTTTCCGTGGGGAGGCTGGACTATGAAAATGAAAAGTGTATTATTATTATTTATTATTTAAGGTAATTTACGCAGCACTTTACATATACAGTGCATTGTACATTCACATCGGTCCCTACCCTCAAGGAGCTTACAATCTAAGGTCCCTAACCCACATTCATATACTAGGGCCAATTTAGACAGAAGCCAATTAACCTACCAGCATGTCTTTGGAGCATTCCAAGGAATCAGTGCTTTCAAAATTTACAGTAACAGTAAGGAATTATATTTTGGCCAAAAAATATGAAGCCTGCCCCCACGCCATGGCAGACTGTTTTGAGCAGGACCCTACACTAACACTAATTGTACTACCTTTTCAATGCCCTCGACACCTACCCATCTCTATATAAAACCCCCTGAAACTAACCGACCTCTATATAAGACCCCCCGAGACCCTGACCTCTATTTAAGACCCTCTGACACAATCACCTTTATATAAGTCCCCTGACACCTACTGACCTCTATATAAGACCCCTGGACACCTACCAGCCACTCTATAAGATCCCCAATACCTACCAACCTCTATATAATACCCCCAGGCACACTGACCTCTATATAAGACCCAACAAGGAGAGGGGCGCCTCTGAATATATATCAAAATATCATTTATTACAAAGAAAATATTCACTCACATGACAAACTGCAACATAGCGTTCAAACACGTCTCTGGACAGGAAGAGAGGAGGTGGACTACAAGTCACAGCAGGTCCATGTATGGCTGGCAGCACATCAAATCCAATAGGGATGGAGTCAGATGGTTCAGCACAGCAGTTACTCCTTGAGATCTTCCAATGATAACACACCAAGTGGAGAATGAAGTCAGCAACGAGTTCATCAGGTGTGAGTTCCGAGAGTAAGGGGGGGTTGTTCGGACGCCAGCACCTGTCACCAACTGTGTTGCGGCATCGAATTCGCCTGGACGGCTTCCGTGTTGTTGATGATACACGGCCGTGTGTGGGAAGCCAGAACAAAACTTGGGGAGCACAACAGAGCGTGAAAAATATGCGACGCGTTTCAGAGTATACACGCTATTGATAACATGAATAGCGGCACTCATTTCTCAAGCATAGGAAGTGTGGGCACGGGGCGATTAGTCTGTCAGGGGGTGGGGCCAAAAAGAATATACACATCTTTTAAAAAACACACACAAGCGCTAGAAGATAGACAACACATTAATGGAAACGGATAAGCAAAAAAAGGAGTTGATGAATAAAAATTAATTAGTGAATAAAAAATGAATTAATTGTTAGTGGAATAACAATTAATTCATTTTTTATTCACTAATTCATTTTTATTCATCAAATCCAAATGGACTGCAGGGTGTGATCAGAGGGGACCCCAACGTAGACCCCCTTTGCACACCTCCCGCCAGGAGAAGGAGACCCCCAGCTAAGAGGACTGCAAGGGGTCCTCAGAGGGACACAGACCCCTCCGCTCCCCCCCTCCAAACACTTCTCCAGTAAAAGGAGACCCCAAGCTAGGACTGCAGGGGGCTATCAGTGGGGAACCAAAATAGACCCCCCTCCTGCCGTCCCCTCACTCCAGGAGAATGAGGCCCCAAGTTAGCAGGACTGCAGGGGGATGATCAGAGGGGACCCCAACACAGACCCTCCTGTCCATCCTTCTCCAGTAAAGGGAGACCCGCAGCTAGAAGGACTGCAGCCAACTGCCTTTCGCCGCCCCTCCCCCTGGATAGAGATAGTGACAGATAGTGTGCCATGAGCAGACAGATCGGGAGCTGTACACTATACAGACACTGGAGCTAGTCACAATGTAGAGGAGAGAGGGAGACTCTCAGTACCAGAGCAGGAGGAAGAAATCCTGCTGCTCTGCTGCAACTGGTCACATCCACTCTCCCCGCCCTTACTGTAAACATGACAGCCAATCCCGGTGGCTGGTGGGTCCAGAGGAAAGTAGTTTTCTATACTACTTCCTCCACTGGCATCTGTGTACTAGCGCCGGCATCCATGGCAGGTGCCCCACATCTGTTGATTGGTGGCCTGCCAACATCGCAATCCTCGGCATCCTTTTATTGTGAGAATTCCCTCTTACAGCTCTGATAGGCTGGGCTGCACAGACAAGACGGCAGTGGGCTGAAAAATAAGCCCACTCTACCGAGCAGAGCAGTGGATGCACCGCTGTAATGCACCTGGTGATTACTGTGAAAATGTGTAAGGGAAGGGGGGTCAGTTGTGCAGAGAGACAGCTGTGGAAAGGTTGGGGAAATCGTGTTGTGGTGAGAGCTGGGGGAAGTTGTATAATGTTAAGAGAGCTGTTGGGGCACCTGGGGGTGCAGAGGTGAAAGCTGGGGGGTTGCAGAGGTTGAGAGCTGTGGATAGGGGTGTGCTGTACATGGGGATGCAGAAGTGAAATGTAAATGGGGGCAGAGATAAACTGTGAATGTGGGTGCAGAGGTAACATGTTGGCAGGAGATAAAAAGATGAGTTTTGAATAGGGCGCACACTAAAATGAACTGTAAATGGAGGGGAGGGGAAGGTGAGCCGTGGACAGAGGGCAGGAGAAGTTGAACTGTGGGTGGAGGGCAGGAGAAGGCGAGCTGTTGATGGAGAGGAGGAGAAGGTAAGCAATATAGGGGAGGAGAAGGTGAGCTATGGATGAAGGGGAGGAGAAGTTTAGCTGTGGATGGAGGGGAGGAGAAGTTGAACTGTGGATGGAGGGAGCAGAAGGTGAGCTATGGATGAAGGGGAGGAGAAGGTGAGCTGTGGATGGAGGGGAGGAGAAGGTAAGCTTTGGATGGAGAGGAGGACAAGGTAAGCTTTGGATGGAGGGGAGGAGAAGGTGAGCTGTAGATGAAGGGGGGGGGAGGTTAGCTGTGGATGAAAGGGAGAAGTTGAACTGTGGATGAAAGGGAGGAGAAGGTGAGCTGTAGATTGAGGGGAGGAGACTGTTAGCTGTGGATGGAGGGGTGGAAAATTTGAACTGTGTATGGAGGGTGCAGAAGGTGAGCTATGGATGAAAGGGAGGAGAAGGTGAGCTGTGGATGGAGGGGAGGAGTAGGTAAGCTTTGGATGTAGGGGAGGAGAAGGTGAGCTGTAGATGAAGGAGGGTGGAGCAGGTTAGCAGTGGATGGAGGGGAGGATAAGTTTAGCTGTGGATGGAGGGAAGGAGAAGTTGAACTGTGGATGGAGGGGAGGAGAAGTTGAACTGTGGATGGAGGGGAGGAGAAGTTGAACTGTGGATGGAGGGGAGGAGAAGTTAAACTGTGGGTGGAGGGAGGAGAAGGTCAGCTGTGCGTAGGGGGGGGGGGGGAGAAGGTGAGATGTGGATGGAGGGGAGGAAAATGTGAGCTGTGGACGGGGGAGAAGAGGTGAGCTGTGGATGGGGGAGAAGAGGTGAGCTGTGGATGGGGGGAGAGATGGTGAGCTCTGGAGGAGAAGGGAGAAGGTGAGCTGTGGAGGGGGGGCACAAGTAAAAGCAGAGGTGTACAGAGGTGAGCAATACATGGTTACTTTGGGGGAATTACTTGAGAGAAGGGGGATTTTGCTTGGGGAGCACAAGGAAAATTTGCTGGGTGGAGTTCAGTGAAGCATGGTGTGCAGAGTGGAATGGTCAGGATTTTGTAACATATCTTGAACTGCTATAGTCTGGATGCTGTGCTAAATATTACAGACCTTTTACAGTTGCAAATGAATGGCCCCTGACAGTACTCTTGCCCCCCCCCCCCCCCCCCCCCAGCTGTGATCTTTCCGTACTTTGAGGGCTAATAGAGCCAAGGGACCTGTCACAGGGGAACGTTTTCATTGAAAACAGCAGCCAACAGCACAAGGGATGCTTCGCAATGAATGCAATTACTGTCCCATGTGCTGATTTTTTTTCTGTGTGATACACACTCCTCAGCACAGCACGGCACAATATGCGAATGCCAGTGGACATCCATTGACATCCATTAGTGGTTTTGGTAAGTCATCTGTCTTAGGTGTCATCAGGACTGAAAAGAAAGCATTTCCTGGTGTCCTCATCCATGCTATTATCCCTAATCACATGTATCAACTGATATATTGTATAGGACATATGATTGTGAAAGAAAAATTCAAAGACCAGAAATGATCATAACAGTGACTGAGGAAGCCAAGAGTCATAAACGGGGTCTTTGTGTAATGTGATACACAGTCATAATTGCAGAACTGTTGAAGGTATTCCAGAATTGTTTGGAGACCATGGGTGAAGATGTCTTTTTTCATCTCAGTAGGGCTTTCTTTTCTTGAAGAGGAGATCCTGCTCTCAAATTTTCAGACAACAAAGTCCGATCGGACTTTTTCCAAACGTGTGTAGATCGTGTGTAGAGAATTCCGATGGACAAAGTGCCACGCATGCTCAGATCAAATTACGAGACCAAAGCTATTGGCTACTAGCCTCTACGTAGTTCCGTCATACGCAACGAACGTCACCACGTTCAGAATGATCGGATTTTCCGACAACTTTGTCCGACCGTGTGTATGCAACACCAGTGTCGGATAAAATCCGTCGGAAAAAATCTGATGGATTTTGTGGTCGGAATTTCCGACCGTGTGTACGGGGCATTTCACAAAGTTGGTGAGGATCGCCAAATACTCCACAAGCCCATCACCAGTGGTGGCAAAGCATCATTGGACATGCCACAGGTGTCCTCTTAGGCTCCTCAGCCCTAACTCCTCCACCATTTCACCCAGCCTCCTGGCACCAAAAACATCCTGCTTATTAGCCAGCAACTTCAGCTTATATAGAACTGTGGTCTTTCCAGCAGCATCCAGAGCCAGCATTATGATCCGAGCATTAGTGCCAGAGAAGTTCATTAGTACTTGGTGAAGGCTGCTTATCAGGATAACCATTGATGCAGTTTTTCTTCCCAAAGTCAGAAACAATTTTTTTCTCTTATCTCTGTGCCTGTAAATGCTTTCTGAAAACCAGACCGCTATACAGTATATTCACAGTAATTCATCTGCCAGACTCCTGTAACTCAGTAACCAGATAAACCTAGGAAGAATTCCCTGGTTGCACTGTCACACAGTGTTGTGTTGGAAGATTCTTGTACGACATGTTTTGACAATGTCAGGAATGAGAGCAGCACAGGAAATGACCTCAGGATCAAAACAAAAATAACTTTATTGCAATGAACATATTCTCACAATTTTACGTACATAACTATGCCTTACCTGTGTTAGGTATATTGTAAATGTGGTAACACAATACCCTTGAGATAATTCATCCAAATAAAATAGGAATTAAAGTGTAACTACAGTAAAAAAAAAAATGAAACTACAAATATGCTTAAAATTTAAATTCTCAATTGTTTCATCCTGGTTGTTTAAAATTCTGTGTACATAGTCCCTATAAGTACCTAAGAATCATTCCAGGCATCCCCCCTATCTGCAATTATTTTCCTGTATCTAAAATTCATAGTATCTCCCTTTGTGGCCACCCATTCAGATGCACTGAGAGCAGAGAATGTACCTGATGATAAGTAGTAAACCTAAGTGAAAGAACACATCCCCGTCAGTCCTGTAGACAAACATGTTCCTTCCTTTTGGCCACTGAATGGTGCAGATTTATGTGTGTTTTGCTGATCAGTTGCTGGTTTAATGTTCATGAAGCAAGTCTTTCACACGGTCGAACATTAAGACAGAAAAAGTCAGATGGGAGCTTTTTATCGTATATTCTGACCGTGTGTATGCCCCATCTGACTTTTTCCGTCGAAAATTCAGATGGACTTAGATAGAGAACATGTTCTATATTTTTCCGACAGAAAAAATTACTATTGTCTGTATGCTGTTCCGACGCACCAAAAACGTTGCATGCGCTGAAGCAAGTACGAGACGGAAGCTATTGGCTACTGGCTATTGAACTTCCGTTTTGTAGTCCTGTTGTAAGTCACCGCGTTCTAGACTGTGAAAATGCCATAGTTTTATGGTCAAGAACAGGAGAGAGAGTGGGAGAGGGAGAGAGAGGAGGAAGAAGGGAAGGGGAGGGGAGAGGGACTTTGTGATTTTTTCCTTTTTTTTTTCTGCCTCTTTGGTTTTTCTTTCTTTTTTCTTTTTTTGACTACCTTCCACTCGAAGAGGAGTATATGGGACTACGGATATATTTGATCCGCACCACAGGAAACAGCATACGGGGTACAGGCATTTAAAATTTGGAATCAAAGTGGGCACAAGTAGACTGCCTATTGCCCCACCACTTCATACCCTGATAGAGCCCGAGTGAGTAAGCTCATCAGGAGAACCTGGCTACTATCCCCTTCCCTTTGTGAGGTCAACTCTCCGAGACATAGATTTCTTAACCTGGTCATCCCTTCCCTTCCCCCCTAGGAACATCAGTACCCTAAGGCTTCTCCCCACGCATTCCTACATTGGTTGCTGACTGCAACAGAACATAGTAACTATTCCAGGGATATAATAAAATTAAGTATACCCTAGGGGTAGTAGAAAAGTGTGGGTAGAGAAGAAGAGCTAGGGCTGAGGAGGAGATCAAGAGGGGTGAAGTGAGAAATCATGAGTAAAACCACAACCAAAGCGCCCAAAAAAGGGGCTCCTAAAACACCGAAAGAAGATACGAGTACTATTCAACAATATTTAAAACAAGGAGGGATCCCAAAAACCCCGGAGACTAACCATCAGCCCAAGGCTACTATGGAGAAAAATAAAGGTACTTCTAGGAAAACGGAAGGGGCTCATGATCAATCTAGAGACGATTACATAAATGAGAGTGAAGTGGAGACCAGTAGAGTGGAAGACCACGATAGGGGCGACCAACTCCCAACAAAAAGGGAAATGGAGGCAATGTTATTAAAAGTGGAAAATGTGATAAAAATGGAAATAAATACTTTGAGAGAGGATTTGGGCCACTTATTGACCAGAGTCGAGGTGGTAGAGGAGAGAGTAGAGGAAATGGCCAAGGAAATCAACAACATAAAGATCTCACTCAAGAGGAGCCAACTGAATCAGAGAGAAATGTTACAGAAAATAGAAGATCAGGAGAACAGAGACAGAAGACAAAATGTCCGCCTTAGGGCGATCCCAGAACAAAAAGGGGAGGACCTAGAAAAAATAATCAGAACACTTTTCTGCCCCATAATAGGACTAGAAGAGGGGCAATTCCCGGCGATTGAAAGAGCTCATCGCATAGGAACGATGGACCGATTAGAACACGGAAGAGCAAGGGATGTAATAGTTAGGTTCCGGAACTTTAGGGACAAAGAAAATATCTGGCAGAAGGCACGAGGTAACCCCCCTTTACAATACGAAGGCACTGAGATACAGCTCTATGCGGACCTCTCGGCACGAACATTGGAAAGAAGACGGCATCAGAGACCGCTGTTGGAAGCGATGCGCAAAGAAAACATAAAATATGGATGGGGGTTTCCATCGTGCCTCATCGGTATAAAAGAAGGACGATCAGCCAGACTTAGGGTGCCAGAGGAGCTGCAGGACTTTTGTAACAACCTTGATATCCCTATTCCCGCTCTTCCTGGATGGACAGAGAGCTGGGAGAGCGACCTTGGGGCGGGTCAGGGGTAGCGGGGGGGGGGGGGCGGGGTGGAGCACGGGGGGAGCTAAATTTAGAAAATAGATGAGATTTCAATCAACATCCACCTGGCCCACTATATCCCGAGTCCAACTGGGAAAAAGAAAGTGGGAGGGGACGGGGAAAGAACCCCACCTCACCTTAGCTGTTCCAAGGGACTCTAAGAAATGAGTCACCAACGGAATAGAGACCCGAGAGGGGGGGGGGGAGGGGGGGGGGGGAGGGGGGAGGAGGAATGGGGGGAGGGGGTGGGGAGGGGGGAGTGGGGGGGGGGGGGCGGGGTGGGGTGCAAGAGGGAGGGAAGGGGTTCGGGGAGGGAGACTCTCATCGCTGCCCTACTTGTGGGTAACTTCAGTATTAATTGAATAATGACTACCGATTTGAAATTCCTAACCTATAACGTTAAAGGATTGAACTCTCCTAGCAAACGGCATATAATTCTCGAAGAGATAGGGAGATATGGGGCCAATGTGGTTTTCCTTCAAGAAACACATCTTGCTCACAACACAAATGTGAAATTGTTTACAAGAACATACCCTACCTGGTTTTATGCCGATACTTCTTCAAGTAGATCAAGAGGGGTGGCTATTGGCTTTTCAGGAGATATGCATTTTAAGCTGGAAGACAGAAGGGTAGATCCAGAGGGGAGGTATCTGTTCCTGAGGGGAACCCTATTTGGAACAACATACACGTTGGCTAATGTTTACGCGCCAAATAATTGTCCCATCAAGTTCATGAAGGGGATATTGCGAAAGTTGGGGGCTTTCAGAAAGGGATATGTAATTCTTATGGGTGATTTCAACTTTATTTTGGATCCCAGCTTGGATAGTACGTCCGGTGGCCAGGGGACAAGAAACGAACAGTTATCCTCGATAAAAAACGAATTATATAATAAACAATTGATGGACGTGTGGAGGGTCCAGCATCCCCAAACAAGGGACTATACGTTTTTCTCCCCTGTCCACGGGACGTACACCAGACTGGATTATATATTTGTAGAACACGGAATCTTAGATAGGGTATCACAAACAAAAATAGAGACAATGACGCTCTCCGACCACGCCCCTGTCTCCGTGACCCTCGCAGTCCCAGAATATAAACCCCCATCATGTGGGTGGAAACTAAACGAGGAGTTACTGCGAGACGGGGAAGTGGTGGAGTGCGTAAAAAGAGAATTGGAAGGTTTTTTTACTAACAACGATAACGGGGAAGTGAATGGAGCCAATCTATGGGAAGCACACAAAGCTTTTATTAGAGGGATATTGATAGGGAAAGCCGCGTGGTCTGAGAAAGAGAGGAGGAGGAAAGTTCAGGAATTGATGAATGACTTATATAACTTGGAACAAAAACATAAGGCAGCCTCGGCCCACAATCAGGAATTATTCCAAGACCTAATAGCAAAGAGGGAAGAACTAAAAGACTGTATAGAACACGAAGCAAAGCAGATCTATAACAGGACAATAAAAGAACGGTACATCTGGGGGAATAAATACAGCAAACACCTGGCGAGAATAGTCCAAAAACAAAAAACAAAAAACTATATAGAAAAAATCCAAGCCAAAAACGGGGAGCTTAAATATGTCTCCCAGGACATTGCTTCATCCTTTAGGGAGTACTATGAAGAGCTATATTCTGTAGATCACAAGGAGGCGAAAAAGGGGGACCAATTAAAAAAAAATAAAAAAATTTCAGAATTTCTTAGCAGAGCTGGGCTGGAATCTCTGGGTCAGGAGGATAGAGAGGCACTTGAACAACCAATTTCGGAAGCGGAAATATTGTGGGCCCTGAAGAACTCCTCTATAGGGAAAAGCCCGGGCCCAGATGGTTTCTCCATCTTTTACTACAAAACCTTTAAGGAGATTCTGATCCCTAGACTACAACAATACATGAATGGGCTGGGAATAGAATATGCCATGGGAGAAGCCTCTCTGTTAGCAACTATAACGGTACTTCCTAAAGAGGGGAAGGATCGATCTAAGTGTTCTAATTACAGGCCTATCTCTCTGCTGAATGCAGACACTAAACTGTATGCAAAAATCTTGGCTGAGAGAGTGAAAGGGCATCTTGAGGCATTGATCCATCCGGATCAAGTAGGCTTCGTCCCAGGGAGGGAAGGGAGGGACAATGGAGTCCGGACTCTATTGGCCCTCCAGAGGATGAAGGATTCGCGGACCCCCAGTCTGCTCCTGTCTATAGATGCAGAAAAAGCATTTGACAGGGTAGACTGGGGGTTCATGTTTAGTACCCTAGAGTACATGGGGTTTGGTCCGAGATTCCTCAGTCGTATCAAAGCCCTATATGGGCGCCCAAAGGCAAATATCAAAGTAAATGGAGTCCTATCTGCTCCTTTTGAAATGAGGAACGGGACGAGGCAGGGTTGTCCCCTGTCTCCTCTGCTTTTCGTCCTGACCCTAGAGCCCTTATTGTCATCAATAAGAAAAAACCCAGACATAGAGGGATGTAAAGAGGAGGGGGAGCCACATAAGCTGGCTGCTTTCGCAGACGACATTTTGTTTTATGTAAGTAACCCTCGGAAGACGATGCCCATTCTCTTGGAGACCCTTAAATCATATGGAGCCCTTTCAAATTTCCGTGTCAATCCAGCAAAATCTCATATACTAAATATCAATGTAAATAAAAACGAGCAGCAGATTATAAAGAAAGTACATAAATTTGAGTGGAAGAAGCAAATAAAATATCTTGGGATAGACCTAGCCAACTCAACTGGAAAACTCTATAGAATTAATTACCTCCCCTTGTTAGATGAAGTGAAAAAAAAATGCAACGAATACATTAATAGGCCCTTGACCTGGATTGGACGAATAAATACAGTAAAAATGATGATACTCCCTGTAATAACGTACAAGCTCCAGATGCTCCCTCTCCCCTTACCTCACCAATACTTAAGGAAGCTCAACTCAATACTGATGAATTTTGTGTGGAAAAATAAGAAACACCGCACGTCGTTGAAACTTTTGAAACAGGGCAGGAATCAGGGGGGACTGGCGGTCCCCGACATAATCAGTTATTATCACGCAATTGCACTAATTAGAATTCCAGAGTGGGGGAAAATAAACTCAAATAAAAGATGGGTTCACTTGGAAAGGGCAATGAGTAAGGTTCACTTGGGAAGGATCATTTGGAACCCCCCAGGGTTTAGAGCACTAGATGACCACACACACACTATCACACGTCACACGTTTAAAATTTGGGACAAAGTACACAAGCAGCTGAACGGTAATTATAACTCACCTTTATTAGCACTCAAGGAGAATGATTATTTCCCCCCTGGGAAAAAAGAGATAGGAGGGAACTGGATAATCA
This sequence comes from Lithobates sylvaticus, assembly GCA_028564925.1. Classification (NCBI taxonomy): domain Eukaryota; kingdom Metazoa; phylum Chordata; class Amphibia; order Anura; family Ranidae; genus Lithobates; species Lithobates sylvaticus. Next base: position 67,563,177 of record CM053037.1, on the reverse strand, counting down.
AAGAGGAAACACAATTAGGGGATGTAATATTTGCGGGTCAACCATTGGCACTAAATGAACTAAAAAAAAAAGTGGATTTATTTAAAATCGATGAGTGGCGGTACCTCCAGATATGTCAGTTCGTGAAAAAACTTCCACAACCAATCAGGTCACGCGGAGACCTGACGAAGATAGAGCAAATATGCACAGCAGAAAACACCAAAAAGTCTATATGAAAAATTTATAAGTTGTTGATCGAGACGGATAGGCTGGAGGTCCCCCCTTTCATTGAAAAATGGGAGAGAGAATTAGGGACACAGATTAACACGGGGATGGTTAAAAAAATATTGAAGCTTTCACACAGCACGTCAGTAGATATGCGAACAGCCGAAATGAACTATAAATGTTTAGTTAGGTGGTACACACCCCCCGACATAACAAACAAATTTCAGGAGGGGAGATCCCCCAACTGTTGGAGAGGATGCAATATGAGAGGAAATATGAGCCATCTATGGTGGGAATGTCAGAAAATACAAAAATACTGGGAGGAGGTCCTGAAGTACATCAAAGAAATCACCCAAATAGAAGTAAAAAAAAATCCATGGGAGGTATTGATGCACGCAACAGAGGAGGGAGTGAGGCAATATAGGAGCACATTGGTCCCACATCTGCTTAATGCCGCAAAAAGACTAATCCCAAGGAAGTGGCAAGAACAGGAAAGCCCCTCTATAGGGGAATGGATAGTTGAAGTCGAGGCGATTTATAGGCTGGAATGCTTGAAAGAGAATCTCGAGGAGGACACCCAGCCAAAGGGGAAGTGGGAATGCTGGGAAAAATTCAAAAGAACGTGGAGTTACGCGGAGTTGTTACAGACATAGGGAATATAAACACGGAGTATAGAAAACAACACACAAAAAAAAAAAAAAAAATAGGGAAGGGCAGCGATGAGAGGTAGGGATTTGGGGGGTGGGGGGTGGGGGGGGGGGGGGGTGGGGGGGGGGGGGGGGGGAAAAAAAAAAAAAAAAAAAAGCTTAATAGCTGCTGAATAAAAAGTGGAAGTAGGATCAAGAGAAAGTTCAAAGAGGTTAAGCCCCTATGATGATAAGTCTTGATGGGACAGAGGTTAAGACCTCACTGACATAGTCCTACTCCAAAGATTCCTCTGAGGCGCAAAAGAAAAAAAAAAAAAAAAGCTATTGGCTACTGGCTATTGAACTTCGGTTTTGTAGTCCTGTTGTAAGTCACCGCGTTCTTGACGGTCGGACTTTGGTGTGACCGTGTCTATGCAAGACAGCTTGAGCGGAATGCCGTCGGAACTCCATCGGAAAAACATTCAGAGTTTATTCCGACGGGAAAACCGGTCGTGTGTACAGGGCATTATAATGTAACCAAGCAACTGATGGGCAGACCCCTCCCTGGAATATGTACATCTAAAGGGTGCCCGGGATGTGTTCTTTTGCAATCAGCAGGAAGTTGATGTATCACTCACCCTGCTGGCTGTTATGAAGTGCCAGAAATACAAAAGAAAAACTGCAGCTAGAGGGATGGGCTGAGGTAATATATACATTTTCAAAGTAAGGAAAATTCTTTCAAAAATACTAATACAGAATTTTGAGTCAGTGACTAGTGCTCTTTATTAATACTTAATGTAATGAATGTGACTGTAGTACTCTTAACTCTTGTATACCTCCCAACTTTCTAAAATTAAAAAAGAAACACTTTTTAGCACAAAGTATGTAGACAAATAAAACACTGCTACCATGTGCAAACATTGACTGGTCAACTAAACCAGGGGTCTTCAAACTACGGCCCTCCAGTTGTTCAGGAACTACAATCCCCATCATGCCTAGTCATGTCTGTGAATGTCAAAGTTTTACAATGCCTCATGGGATGTGTAGTTCCGCAACAGCTGGAGGGCCGTAGTTTGAGGATCCCTGAACTAAACAATACAAAAAGGTGTGCTCAGCTGCAAATGTGGGAAATCAAAAAAACTGCTGCAATCTAACACTCCTTGAATAATGAGGAGAAAAAAAACATAAAATAAGATGCACTGTTTTTGACTAAAATATTATCCTAAAAACGATTAGGTAACAGATGCAATAAGCAATGTGCAAAAAGGAAAATCAAACAATAGCGAATGTTCAAATGACGGTGTCACTTAATAAATGAAACTCTAGTTGCCTAGAATGGTTTACATCAAAAATAATTTATTTTGTGAATAAATAGCCATGATCTGGTCACAAAAAATGGCAAATAATAAATGGTGCAAAAAGTTCATAAACAGTCCAATGCTCCACAATTTAATGTGCTTAGTGAAGAGATGATGCTCCAACTTTCCCACATGCAAATACATCAAACTAATGCAGCTGAAATAATCCACAATAGAAAGTGTGTCACCGCTGTGCGCTATACGACCCCTTTCATACTGGGGCGCTTTGCAGGTGCAATAGCGCTAAAAAAAAGCGCCTGCAAAGCACCCAGAAACGGCTGCTGCTGTCTCTCCCATGTAAAAGCCCCCGAGGGCTTTCACACTGGAGTGGTGCGCTTGCAGGACGCTAAAAAAGTTCTGCTAGCAGCATCTTTGCAGCGGTGGAGGACCGGTGTATACATCGCTCCTTCACTGCTCCTGCCCATTGAAATCAATGGGGCAGCAGGGCTATAAAAGCGGTGGTTTTAACCCTTTCGTGGCTGATTTTAAACCCTTTCTCGGCCGCAAGTGGGGGTTAAAACCCCCAAATAGCGGTGCTAAAACAGGGCCAGATTAAGAACATGATGGGCCTGGTGCTGAGGATTTTGGTGGGGCCTTTTATAAACAATAAATAAATAAAAATGCAAACTATTTTTTGTTATAACAAATTAAATTAAAGAGAGAGAGAGAGGAGAGGAGAGAGAGAGAGAGAGAGAGAGAAAGGGGATGAAAGAGGTGTGAGGGGTAAGGGAGGGAGGATGAGAGAGAAAGGGGGGATGAGAGAAAGAGGATGCACATGAGCATGTGTGGGAATGACATCAACGCAGCCTGGCCAAGGCAAGTGACCGAAGGCACAGAACCCAGAAGGAAGACCGGGTGAAGATGGAAGTGCCCGGTCCTCGCCGGATTGATCACAGCACAGCACTGGAGGGCTCAGTCTGACAATTTAAGTGTACCCTAATGTGCTAATATGCTGTGCATACTTTTACATTATGGCATAACCTACCTCAGGGCCTCTAAAAAGTTGTAATGTTAGAAAAGTTTACTACCGCTTTAATATCACAGGAGCCTCTCATGGGGCCCCCTACTGACCCTGTGGCCCTTGGGAAGTGCCTAAGTGCATAGTTGTCAACATTTCAAAAATATTTTCAGGGACGCTTTTTTTTACAGGTGTTATATTTAGAGTAGCTGACATCCCCTATGTTCCTCTATACATCACAGTAGTAATTACAAAATCAAATAAGTACTAATAATGGGGCAGAACAAATATGAGGACTGTGAGATTTCCTTTAGTTGAACTAACAAAAGTGTGCCCATTCTAGAGCTGGTAACATTGAGGATATTCAGTATAATTTTAAAGAACAGTTTTTGTGGGTAAGAGGCATAGGGGAGGAGTATGGATGGTATAAAAGTGGGAAGTATGTGCAGATGAGGGAGAGGAATGTGGAGGGTCTAACAGTGGGCACTATGTACATGAGAGGAGTGCAGAGGGTATGGCAGAAGGCACTATGTACAGGAGAGGAGTGTGAAGGGTATGACAGTGGGCAGTATGCACAGGAGTGTGGAGGGTATGACAGTGGGCACTATGTACAGGAGAGAAGTGTGGAGAGTAGGACAGTAAGCAGTAATTACAGGAGAGGAGTGTGGAGGGAGGGTATGACGGTGGGCACTATGTATAGGAGAGGAGTATGGAGGGTATGACAGTGAGTAGTATGTACAGGAGAGGAGTGTGGAGGGTATGACAGTGGGCACTATGTATAGGAGAGAAGTGTGGAGGGTATGACAGTGGGCTCTATGTATAGGAGAGAAGTGTGGAGGGTATGACAGTGGGCTCTATGTATAGGAGAGAAGTGTGGAGGGTATGATAGTGGGGACTATGTATAGGAGAGGAGTATGGAGGGTATGACAGTGAGTAGTATGTACAGGAGAGGAGTGTGGAGGGTATGACAGTGAGCACTATGTATAGGAGAGAAGTGTTGGAGGTATGACAGTGGACACTATGTATAGGAGAGGAATATGAAGGGTATGACAGTGAGTAGTATGTACAGGAGAGGAGTGTGGAGGGTTTGACAGTGGGCACTATGTATAGGAGAGAAGTGTTGGAGGTATGACAGTGGGCTCTATGTATAGGAGAGGAGTGTGGAGGGTATGACAGTGAGTAGTATGTACAGGAGAGGAGTGTTGGAGGTATGACAGTGGGCACTATGTATAGGAGAGGAGTGTGGAGGGTATGACAGTGAGCAGTATGTACAGGAGAGGAGTGTGGAGGGTATGACAGTGGGCACTATGTATAGGAGAGGAGAGGAGTGTGGAGGGTATGACAGTGGGCACTATGTACAGGAGAGGTGTATGACAGTGGGCGCTATGTACAGGAGAGGAGTGTGTAGGATATGACAGCGGGCACTATGTATAGGACAAAAGTGTGGAGGGTATGACAGTGAGCAGTATGTACAGGAGAGAAGTGTAGAGAGTATGACAGTGGGCACTATGTATAGGAGAGAAGTGTGAAGAGTATGACAGTGGGCACTATGTACATGAGAGGAGTGCAGAGGGTATAGCAGAAGGCACTATGTACAGGAGAGGAGTGTGAAGGGTATGACAGTGGGCAGTATGCACAGGAGTGTGGAGGGTATGACAGTGGGCACTATGTACAGGAGAGAAGTGTGGAGAGTAGGACAGTAAGCAGTAATTACAGGAGAGGAGTGTGGAGGGAGGGTATGACGGTGGGCACTATGTATAGGAGAGGAGTATGGAGGGTATGACAGTGAGTAGTATGTACAGGAGAGGAGTGTGGAGGGTATGACAGTGGGCACTATGTATAGGAGAGAAGTGTGGAGGGTATGACAGTGGGCACTATGTATAGGAGAGAAGTGTGGAGGGTATGACAGTGGGCTCTATGTATAGGAGAGAAGTGTGGAGGTATGACAGTGGGCACTATGTATAGGAGAGAAGTGTGGAGTGTATGACAGTGGGCACTATGTATAGGAGAGGAGTGGAGGGTATGACAGTGAGTAGTATGTACAGGAGAGGAGTGTGGAGGGTATGACAGTGGCACTATGTATAGGAGAGAAGTGTGGAGGGTATGACAGTGGGCACTATGTATAGGAGAGGAATATGAAGGGTATGACAGTGAGTAGTATGTACAGGAGAGGAGTGTGGAGGGTTTGACAGTGGGCACTATGTATAGGAGAGAAGTGTTGGAGGTATGACAGTGGGCTCTATGTATAGGAGAGGAGTGTGGAGGGTATGACAGTGAGCAGTATGTACAGGAGAGGAGTGTGGAGGGTATGACGGTGGGCACTATGTATAGGAGAGGAGAGTGGAGGGTATGACAGTGGGCACTATGTACAGGAGAGAAGTGTGGAGGGTATGACAGTGGGCACTATGTACAGGAGAGAGTGTGGAGGGTATGACAGTGGGCACTATGTACAGGAGAGGTGTATGACAGTGGGCGCTATGTACAGGAGAGGAGTGTGTAGGATATGACAGCGGGCACTATGTATAGGACAGAAGTGTGGAGGGTATGACAGTGAGCAGTATGTACAGGAGAGAAGTGTAGAGAGTATGACAGTGGGCACTATGTATAGGAGAGAAGTGTGAAGAGTATGACAGTGGGCACTATGTATAGGAGAGGAGGATGAAGTAATCTGGGAAGGAAAAATGTAAAGGTTTGTGGAAGGATGTTTAGGGACTGCGTAGTGGTTAAGCGGGCCATACATGGATTGAAATTACACCAATTAAGCAGAGACCAGCCATAGTCGATCTATGTATGGGCTAGCTGGTTTTACACAAGTCAACCTATTAACCGACTTGAGTACAACCAGCCTGTCAGGTGTTCCCCAAAACAATCAGTGCTGCCAGCTATAGTTAGCAACACTAATCATTGTATTCACTGGCAGAACACAATAACACTGCGGGAGTGATTCCCCCATTCACAGGTCTGCAGGTGAGAGGGTGTGTGGGGACAGGCTGGGGAGAGATACTAGTCAGTGGCTGGGTAGGCACTGGTTAGTATCAGAGCCAGATACACACAGGTTACATATGCCACGATTGTTAGAGCGAGAGCAATAATTCTAGCACTAGACCTCCTCTGTAACTCCAAACATGTAACCTGTAAAAAAAATTAAAGCATCGCTTAGTACACAACAACATTTTTTTTATGAATGAAACAGTTTCTTTCCAAAAAAAAGTTTGAAAAATTGCTGCGCAAATATCGTGTAACATAAAAAGTTGCAAAGACCACCATTTTATTCCATAGTGTGTCTGCTAAAATTATATATAATGCTTGAGGGTTCTGAGCAAATTTCTAGCATAAAAAAAAATGATGATTTTTACATGTAGGAGAGAAGTCTCAGAATGGGCCTGGGTGGCGAGGGGTTAATTATCATAAGCAATATACAAATTATTATTATAAGCACTGTGAGTTCATCCTCTCAGTCTGCTGCAGTGTTCCAGCTTGTATTTAAACTGGCCGCTCTGTATGTAGCTTCTGACCGGCTGCGCAAGCAGCCCTGTATTTCCGGAACCATAGATGATAGCAGCCCCATATTTTCACCAGTACTGGAGTGGGTCTTTAGCTACCTACCCTCCAAATGTGGGGTCTCTGTGACTCCTGATCGCCGAGCTACAACCCTCGAAGTCGATCTTTTTTTTTTGTTTTTAACGTTATTTTTTTTCTTTTTTGTTCTTTGGGCAAATGGGCCTATCTTGAGAAAGGGGCCTGGAGCTGCAGCTCCAATAGCCCCTATGTTAATCCGGCCCTGGATTAAGAACATTGTGGGCCTGGTGCTGAGGATTTTGGTGGGGCCTTTTATAAACAATAAATAAATAAAAATGCAAACTATTTTTTGTTATAACAAATTAAATTAAAGAGAGAGAGGGAGGGAGGAGAGAGAGAGAGAGAGAGAGAGAGAGAAAGGGATGAAAGAGGTGTGAGGGGTAAGGGAGGGAGGATGAGAGAGAAAGGGGGGATGAGAGAAAGAGGATGCACATGAGCATGTGTGGGAATGACATCAATGCAGCCTGGCCAAGGCAAGTGACCGAAGGCACAGAACCCAGAAGGAAGACCGGGTGAAGATGGAAGTGCCCGGTCCTCGCCGGATTGATCACAGCACAGCACTGGAGGGCTCAGTCTGACAATTTAAGTGTACCCTAATGTGCTAATATGCTGTGCATACTTTTACATTATGGCATAACCTACCCCAGGGCCTCTAAAAAGTTGTAATGTTAGAAAAGTTTACTACCGCTTTAATATCACAGGAGCCTCTCATGGGGCCCCCTACTCACCCTGTGGCCCTTGGGAAGTGCCTAAGTGCATAGTTGTCAACATTTCAAAAATATTTTCAGGGACGCTTTTTTTTACAAGTGTTATATTTAGAGTAGCTGACATCCCCTATGTTCCTCTATACATCACAGTAGTAATTACAAAATCAAATAAGTACTAATAATGGGGCAGAACAAATATGAGGACTGTGAGATTTCCTTTAGTTGAACTAACAAAAGTGTGCCCATTCTAGAGCTGGTAACATTGAGGATATTCAGTATAATTTTAAAGAACAGTTTTTTGTGGGTAAGAGGCATAGGGGAGGAGTATGGATGGTATAAAAGTGGGAAGTATGTGCAGATGAGGGAGAGGAATGTGGAGGGTCTAACAGTGGGCACTATGTACATGAGAGGAGTGCGGAGGGTATGGCAGAAGGCACTATGTACAGGAGAGGAGTGTAAAGGGTATGACAGTGGGCAGTATGCACAGGAGTGTGGAGGGTATGACAGTGGGCACTATGTACAGGAGAGAAGTGTGGAGAGTAGGACAGTAAGCAGTAATTACAGGAGAGGAGTGTGAGGGAGGGTATGACGGTGGGCACTATGTATAGGAGAGGAGTATGGAGGGTATGACAGTGAGTAGTATGTACAGGAGAGGAGTGTGGAGGGTATGACAGTGGGCACTATGTATAGGAGAGAAGTGTGGAGGGTATGACAGTGGGCTCTATGTATAGGAGAGAAGTGTGGAGGGTATGACAGTGGGCTCTATGTATAGGAGAGAAGTGTGGAGGGTATGATAGTGGGCACTATGTATAGGAGAGGAGTATGGAGGGTATGACAGTGAGTAGTATGTACAGGAGAGGAGTGTGGAGGGTATGACAGTGAGCACTATGTATAGGAGAGAAGTGTTGGAGGTATGACAGTGGACACTATGTATAGGAGAGGAATATGAAGGGTATGACAGTGAGTAGTATGTACAGGAGAGGAGTGTGGAGGGTTTGACAGTGGGCACTATGTATAGGAGAGAAGTGTTGGAGGTATGACAGTGGGCTCTATGTATAGGAGAGGAGTATGGAGGGTATGACAGTGAGTAGTATGTACAGGAGAGGAGTGTTGGAGGTATGACAGTGGGCACTATGTATAGGAGAGGAGTGTGGAGGGTATGACAGTGAGCAGTATGTACAGGAGAGGAGTGTGGAGGGTATGACGGTGGGCACTATGTATAGGAGAGGAGTGTGGAGGGTACGACAGTGGGCACTATGTACAGGAGAGGTGTATGACAGTGGGCGCTATGTACAGGAGAGGAGTGTGTAGGATATGACAGCGGGCACTATGTATAGGACAGAAGTGTGGAGGGTATGACAGTGAGCAGTATGTACAGGAGAGAAGTGTAGAGAGTATGACAATGGGCACTATGTATAGGAGAGAAGTGTGAAGAGTATGACAGTGGGCACTATGTATAGGAGAGGAGGATGAAGTAATCTGGGAAGGAAAAATGTAAAGGTTTGTGGAAGGATGTTTAGGGACTGTGTGTGGTTAAGCGGGCCATACATGGATTGAAATTACATCAATTAAGCAGAGACCAGCCATAGTCGATCTATGTATGGGCTAGCTGGTTTTACAAAAGTCAACCTATTAACCGACTTGAGTACAACCAGCCTGTCAGGTGTTCCCCAAAACAGTAGTTGAACTAACAAAAGTGTGCCCATTCTAGAGCTGGTAACATTGAGGATATTCAGTATAATTTTAAAGAACAGTTTTTTGTGGGTAAGAGGCATAGGGGAGGAGTATGGATGGTATAAAAGTGGGAAGTATGTGCAGATGAGGGAGAGGAATGTGGAGGGTCTAACAGTGGGCACTATGTACATGAGAGGAGTGCAGAGGGTATAGCAGAAGGCACTATGTACAGGAGAGGAGTGTAAAGGGTATGACAGTGGGCAGTATGCACAGGAGTGTGGAGGGTATGACAGTGGGCACTATGTACAGGAGAGAAGTGTGGAGAGTAGGACAGTAAGCAGTAATTACAGGAGAGGAGTGTGAGGGAGGGTATGACGGTGGGCACTATGTACAGGAGAGGAGTATGGAGGGTATGACAGTGAGTAGTATGTACAGGAGAGGAGTGTGGAGGGTATGACAGTGGGCACTATGTATAGGAGAGAAGTGTGGAGGGTATGACAGTGGGCTCTATGTATAGGAGAGAAGTGTGGAGGGTATGACAGTGGGCTCTATGTATAGGAGAGAAGTGTGGAGGGTATGACAGTGGGCTCTATGTATAGGAGAGAAGTGTGGAGTGTATGATAGTGGGCACTATGTATAGGAGAGGAGTATGGAGGGTATGACAGTGAGTAGTATGTACAGGAGAGGAGTGTGGAGGGTATGACAGTGAGCACTATGTATAGGAGAGAAGTGTTGGAGGTATGACAGTGGACACTATGTATAGGAGAGGAATATGAAGGGTATGACAGTGAGTAGTATGTACAGGAGAGGAGTGTGGAGGGTTTGACAGTGGGCACTATGTATAGGAGAGAAGTGTTGGAGGTATGACAGTGGGCTCTATGTATAGGAGAGGAGTGTGGAGGGTATGACAGTGAGTAGTATGTACAGGAGAGGAGTGTTGGAGGTATGACAGTGGGCACTATGTATAGGAGAGGAGTGTGGAGGGTATGACAGTGAGCAGTATGTACAGGAGAGGAGTGTGGAGGGTATGACGGTGGGCACTATGTATAGGAGAGGAGTGTGGAGGGTACGACAGTGGGCACTATGTACAGGAGAGGTGTATGACAGTGGGCGCTATGTACAGGAGAGGAGTGTGTAGGATATGACAGCGGGCACTATGTATAGGACAGAAGTGTGGAGGGTATGACAGTGAGCAGTATGTACAGGAGAGAAGTGTACAGAGTATGACAATGGGCACTATGTATAGGAGAGAAGTGTGAAGAGTATGACAGTGGGCACTATGTATAGGAGAGGAGGATGAAGTAATCTGGGAAGGAAAAATGTAAAGGTTTGTGGAAGGATGTTTAGGGACTGTGTAGTGGTTAAGCGGGCCATACATGGATTGAAATTACACCAATTAAGCAGAGACCATCCATAGTCGATCTATGTATGGGCTAGCTGGTTTTACAAAAGTCAACCTATTAACCGACTTGAGTACAACCAGCCTGTCAGGTGTTCCCCAAAACAATCAGTGCTGCCAGCTTTAGTTAGCAACACTGATCATCGCATTCACTGGCAGAACACAATAACACTGCAGGAGTGATTGCCCCATTCACAGGTCTGCAGGTGAGAGGGTGTGTGGGGACAGGCTGGGGAGAGATACTAGTCAGTGGCTGGGTAGGCACTGGTTAGTATCAGAGTCAGATACACACAGGTTACATATGCCACGATTTTTAAAGTGAGAACAATAATTCTAGCACTAGACCTCCTCTGTAACTCCAAACATGTAACCTGTAAAAAAAATTAAAGCATCGCTTAGTACACAACAACATTTTTTTTATGAATGAAACAGTTTCTTTCCAAAAAAAAGTTTGAAAAATTGTCGCGCAAATATTGTGTAACATAAAAAGTTGCAAAGACCACCATTTTATTCCATAGTGTGTCTGCTAAAATTATATATAATGCTTGAGGGTTCTGAGCAATTTTCTAGCATACAAAAAAATGATGATTTTTACATGTAGGAGAGAAGTCTCAGAATGGGCCTGGGTGGCGAGGGGTTAATTATCATAAGTAATATACAAATTATTATTATAAGCCCTGTGAGTTCATCCTCTCAGTCTGCTGCAGTGTTCCAGCTTGTATTTATACTGGCCGCTCTGTATGTAGCTTCTGACAGGCTGCACAAGCAGCCCTGTATTTCCGGAACCATAGATGATAGCAGCCCCATATTTTAACCAGTACTGAAGTGGGTCTTTAGCTACCTATTCCCCAATGATTGCCGAGCTACAACCCTCAAAGTCGATCTTTTTTTTTTTTTATTTTTTTTTTTTTTTTTTTTTGGGCAAATGGGCCTATCTTGAGAAAGGGGCCTGGAGCTGCAGCTCCAATAGCCCCTATGTTAATCCGGCCCTGGGAACAGTTTGGGGACGGCCCCTTCCTGTTCCAACATGACTGCACACCAGTGCACAAAGTCCATAAAGACATGGGTGAACGAGTTTGGGGGGGGGAACTTGACTGGCCTGCCTCAACCCGATAGAACACCTTTGGAATGAATTAGAGCGGAGACTGCGAGCCAGGCCTTCTCATACAACATCAGTGTCTGACCTCACAAATGCGCTTTTGGAAGAATGGTCAAACATTCCCTAAACCTTGTGGACAGCCTTCCCAGAAGTGTTGAAGCTGTTATAGCTGCAAAGGGTGGGCCAACTCAATACTGAACCCTACGGACTAAGACTGGGGTGCCATTAAAGTTCATGTGCTTGTAAAGACAGGTGTCCCAATACTTTTGGCAATATATTGTGTGTGTGTGTTTAATTTTTTTCTATATTCATTTTATTTTTAAATTACTTTAATATTATTTTATTATTATCAAATATACATTTATAAAATACAGTAGGTGTACTGGGTGCCATCTATAGACACTCCTTTTCTTTTCTGTCATCCTTTATATCTGTCATAAAGTAATTTCCTGCCTGTTCTGTCACTTCGGGCTGTGTTGGAAGATTTTCTCCAGCAAGTGTTATTATACCTGAACTGGATGTTATTGTCTCTTGTATGAGGTCACTTCCTGTGCTATTGAGGTCATTGAACAATCCTCCAGCACAGAGCAAAGTGACAGAGCAGACTGGATGTTCTTGTCTCATCCATGAAAAATGATATGTTAGTGCAAATAAAAAAAGTATCACGGACAGTACTCAATTTTCTCTGTCACAATTGCACTAATACGGTTACAATCACTTCAAGTTACTAGTGAAAGAATCAAACCAGTTAAAAAGATTTAAACCCTAACTGATCACAATGTGCACCATTAAAAATTGTAATACTTTATATAAAATACTTTTTTTTATCATTTGTTTTAGCTCAGTGCTGCTGATCTCCTGCATCCTCTTTGTAGCCACTTCCTGTCTATTCCAGTAAAGGGCATTTCTCAGCACAGGTTTTGCCTGCCATGCCTCCCTAATGTATGATGAAAATGCCATTTGTACTCTCTATAAAAGTCAGAGTGGCAGGATGACAACTCAGCATAATTAGAAGACAGGTCAGAGCGCTGTAACCTTATAACACAAAGCGTCTGAACAATCACCTTTATGGCAGGATCACCCCATGCAGTCTGCTATAGGATTTTGTCTGGCCCGCAGATAGGGTGGGTATCCTTAACCACTTGCCAACCACGCTTTTTCTGACACTTTTTGTTTACAAGTTTAAATCAGTATCTTTTGCTGGAAAATTACTTCTAACCCCCAAACATTTTACATTTTTTTAGCAGACACCCTATGGAATAAAATGGCAATTGTTGCAATAGTTACCCTAATTATTTTGTATAATGTAAAAGATGATGTTACACTGAGTAAATAGATACCCAACATGTCACACTTTAAAATTGCGCACACTCGTGGAATGGCGCCAGACTACGGTACTTGCGCATTCTTTCGATTCTGCATGCGAGCATGGAGGGATGGGGGTGCATTAAAAAAATGTTTTATTATTATCTATATTTACACTGTCCCTTTGATTCTTATTTTTTTATTTTTTTTGATGTTAATATCCCTTGTAATAGAAATAAGGATGACAGGTCTTCTTTACAGAGAGATCTGGGGTCAAAAAGACCCCAAATCTCTCCTTTACTTTTAAAAAACATTTTTTTTTTTGATCTTTCGCTTTGATTATTATTTTTTTCTTCCAGCCTGGACCGGACGTGATGTCATGACGTCACTCCAGTCCTCTGAGGCCATAGAGGACTGGGCTCATCGTTTCTCGGACAAACCGGCAGAAACGGTAAGCCCAAGAAACACCGGTGAGTGGCTGGAGGGCGGGCACTGCCACTTTGGAAACCAGTCCACCCGGATAGTCTGGTTTCCGAAGTGGCAGTGCCCGCCCTCCAGCCACTCACCGGTGTTTCTTGGGCTTACCGTTTCTGCCGGCTTATGACCCATTTGGACCAGTTTCATGAGAAAAACATCTGCCGGTTGAAAAAAACGGTACGGGATATCTTCAGCCATAATCACGGTAAAGCACTTGCAGTCCACAGCATATAAATACGTATTGCGGTTGGAAAGTGGTTAATGAGCACAGAATGAGCATTTAGGTCAGCAGAGGCTGCCTATGGCCTCCTTTTACCCGCACATGTAATGGGAGACTCTGATGGGGACTCTGATGGAGATCCTGGTATAAGGTGTCTCTCAAAGGGACTCTGATGTAAGGGGAACTCTCATGAATACTCTGATGCAAAGGGGAATTCTGATAGGGACTCTAATGTAAGGGGGACTCTGATGGGGACCCTGATGTAAGGAGTACTCTGATGGCAACCTTGATGTAAAGGGAGAGTCTGATGGGGAATATCATGGAGACCCCAATGTAGGGCGGGACTCAGATGTGGGCCCTGTTGGAAGGAGGGGGCTACAATTTAAGGGGGACTCTGATGGAGACCTTGATGTAAGGAGGAGGGGGATCAAATTTAAGGAGTAGTCTGATTAGGACCCTGATGTAAGCAGGACTCTGATGTGAGGAGTACTGTGATGGATAACTTGTATTGGGGGCTCTAATAGGGACTCTGATGTAAGAGAGACTCTGATGGGGACTCAGTGGTGTAAGAGGGACGTTCATGGGGACCCCGATGTAGGGTAGGGTGACCAGACATCCCCGGTTTCCGGGGACAGTCCTCGGATTGAGGACACTGTCCCTGAACCAAGTTTGTCCCCGGTTTTGTCCCGGGAATGGATTTGAACAGGGGGTGGGGCAATTTCAAAGACAGTCAGTGCAGAATTAAAAGAAAAAATCAGAGTTATACCCCCCCCCCCTCTCTGCCGCTCCTACTAGCTTAGGGGGTGGGGTGTATTTTTTTCATTATCCGTGCCCCTTTCTGATGATCATGTGCTGGTCGGATCGGAGAGAATATTTCGGGTGCATGCCCGTTCCGCTCCTGCTGGCATGTTCTTCTGCCTTGGCTCAAGTCCCGGCCAGCCACCTGGCCATCTCCTTGCCTTCCCTGGCGGAGTGATCTTCCTCCGCCCCGCACCCAGTAGTAGCCGGGGGCCCGGAGAGTAAGACTTGACAGGCTGTGGAGCGGGCAGCAGCGGCGATGGGCAGAAAGTCGCTAATTGCTAGTAAAAAAAAATATGTCCCCGGATTTAATTAAAAAAATCTGGTCACCTTAATGTAGGGAGGACTCTGATTGGGACCCTGATGTAAGCAGGGGGCTATAATTTAAAGAGGGGTTCTAACAGGGATTCTTATGTAAGGGGGACTCTGAGGGGGATCCTGATGTAAGAGTCTGATGCGGAATCTCATGAAGACCCTGATGTAGGGGGAACTCTGATGGAGACCCTGATGTAAGCAGGGGGCTTTAATATAAGGGGGGTTCTAACAGGGATTCTTACGTAAGGGGGACTCTGAGGGGGACCCTGATGTAAAAGGGGCTCTGATAGAGTCTGTAATTTAAGGGGAGATCTGATGGGGACCCTGATGTAAGGGAGGACTATGTTTTTTTTTTTTGGCCCCTGAATATTTGTAAAATTTGCGATGTGGCCCTTGTACTGGAAAAATTGGAGTCCCCTGCTGTAGACCAAACATTACTTTATAAAGTAGAAGGGTAAGTCGCTGTTTCAATTATGATGGTTTCAATTTAAAAAGAATTCAGCAATGTACAAGAAAAAAATATGTTTTGGTTGGAGTTACACTTTAAGTTCTGAAACGCTCCTAATATTTTTATTACACTTTTAAACTCAGTTTTACCTAAACAATTGTATAATGTGTGTTTTTTATTTGTAACTGCAAGTACATTGGTCTTTGCAATCAAATATCACATTAAACTGTTGTTTTATGTCATTCTAATGAGGTATGTGTTGGTTTTACTTGAAGTGTATTGTTGCAATAAAGTTTTTTCTGTTTTGAATGCTGTACCGACAAGGTCACTTCCTGTGCTGCAGTCACTTCCTCATTGTCACAACAGTTTATGGAGGAATCCTCCAACACAGCACAGAACTACAGAGCAACCAGGAAGTTCCTGTCTTGCGTCTCGGGTTGCTAGGCAATCTGGGTTTGGCCAGTGAAGGGCTCTTGCGTATATAAACAGCAATGGAGCTTAGTAAGAGTATGCAGAGCTACAGACATCAGAGCAAGCAGATTCCTGAACTGACAAGGAAGATCCACATCTGCAAGCATGGGTGGCCTCCTCAGCAGCCTTTACCAAACTCTTATGAACTTCTCTGGCACCAAAGCTCGGATCCTGATGCTGGGTCTGGATGCTGCTGGAAAGACCACGGTCCTCTACAAGCTGAAGCTGAATGAGACGGTCTGTACAATCCCTACCATCGGATTCAACGTTGAGACTGTGGAGCCCATCCGTAATGTCACATTTACTGTCTGGGATGTGGGCGGTCAAGACAAGATTCGAGCCCTGTGGAAACACTACTATGTCAACACCGATGGCTTAGTCTTTGTGGTGGACAGTGCTGACCCAGAGAGGTTTCTGGAAGCCAGGGAAGAGCTCAAGGCTATCTTGGAGCATGATGAAATGAGAGGTGTGCCATTCCTGGTGATGGCCAACAAGCAAGATCTCCCAGGTGCCAGGAAACCCATGGAGCTGGCAGAAGAACTGGGACTAACCAAGCTAAAAGGACACCAGTGGCACGTCCAGGGGTGCTGTGCCGCCAACGGAGAAGGACTGGTGGAAGGGCTGGAGGTCCTTTCCAACTCGGTGAAGCAGTTTCAGAAGAACAGGACATTCTGAGAGGACTAAAGCCATGTTTATCCATTCTATCTTTTCTTTTTCCGTCTAAGGAGCCGATAAAGTATACAGCACAAAGACTGTATAATATCAGCTTGCTCTTCACAAAGCCAAAGAGTGGAGGAACTGTGCAAGGTGGTTGTCACCCACCATCAAGGACCATGAAGGGAAAGGGTTTGTGATTGTCAAGTAAAACATTTTTAAAGGACTGAATGCAAAAGCTAAAAAAAGACTGTAGCTAACAATGTAGAAATGAACTGATGAATTTAATAGGAGAGGGTCTTATTGAATTGACAGAAAGTGGTTTATTTTCTTTTCACGTGTACAAAATATGTGTCAATTGTTTTAGACATTTTGTTTATATATTTAATTATTTTTTTAATTAAAATGAGATATTTCTTGAGTAAATATTGGTTTCATTATTTTAAGTGTTAAAACAACAATTTTGGTTGCATAATTGTCTAATCGAAGAGCAACATACAGGTGAGAACTCTTTCATTGCTCAGTTGCTCCACAAAAGTTGCCGGCTCGGCTCGTCTGCCGCACATCAAAGTAAAAAAGTATCAATCTGGATAGTTGTCCTATTACTTTTATTGTTAAATTACAGATAAGATCATCACATAGCGGGGAAACAGCAACAAATTGGTGCGTTTCGTGCTAGACAAAGCACTTGTCTAGCATGAAACGCGTCCAGTTGCTGCTGTTTCCCCGCTACCTTATTTGTAATTTATGTGCTTTATTACTCTAATCTAAGAGAAGTTTGTATTTCTCACCTATTTCGTTCAATTGTTTTAACTTGCCCTAGCAATTAAAAAAACAAAAAGGTGGCCACACACATTACAATCTGATTGTGCAAAGTCTGTGCTGTAGATCTGTCAACAACTGTGTAGCATGACGGGCTAGCTAAAAAAATGTACTCAGGTTACAGCCAGTAAGGCGGGCTATTGCGCTTCTACATAGTTGTTGGGAACTCTAATTGTGCAATCAGATGGTGACGTGACTGCCCAGGGCGAAGCACATACTGCTCATTACCCAGACACTTCACAAAGACCTTGGGAATTTTTCTTTGAATGCAGGGCAAAGTGCAATGGCTACAGGCAGGGTGCAGTAATCCATATCAACTGGGAAGAAAACGACATAAAACCAGGTCACTCTACAGGCTTGTAGAATTAGCAGTTCACTCATTTAACATTGATATTTAATGGTAATATGGCATTTGTCTATTAAGGCAAAGTGACAGATTCCCTTAAAAGAAAAAAATATAGAGGTGGCTGGAGATTCAAGAGAGGTCCTCAGGTCGTCACTGTCTATTGTTTTTGTGACAATGAAATAAGCTTTCAGTGATACTTAGTAAATTAGTTCTTTAATTGCATGTTTTTATTAAAGGGTAACTCTACTTTCGTGGGAAAAGATGAGCAAATGAAAAAAATATATATAGTGTATACCAGGGGTAGGCAACCTTTCAGAGGTTGAGATCTACCTGGACAACATGGAGGAAATCAAAGATCCCAATCCCCAGGTAAGGGGGTGGACAACCTATAAAAAAAAACAAAAAACAAAACATCAAGCCCCCCCCCCCAAAAAAAAACATGGCATAGTGTCCTGTGCACCCTTCCCCCACCCACAGTAGTGTCCTCTGCTCCCCTTCACATCATCCCCTCGACAGTGGTAGTGTCTTCTTCCTCCATATACCAGTGTCCTGCCCCCCTTCACATTACACCCCCCCCCCCCCACTGTAGTGTCCTCTGCTCACCCCCCCCCCCATAGCAGTGTCCTCTGCCCCCCTTCACATCTCTACACTTCCACTGTATTGTCCCTCACCCACTCCACAGTGGTGTCCTCTGACCCCCCACCCCCCCCATACAGTAGTGTCTTCTCCCTCCACATACCAATGTCCCGCCCCCCTTCACATAACCCCCCCCCCACACACGCACACACAATGTAGTGCCCTCTGCTCACCCCCCCCCCCATAGCAGTGTCCTCTGCCCCTTTCACATCACACCACCTCCAAGGTATTGTCCCTCGCCCCCCCTCCCCATACCAGAGTCTTCTGCTCCCCTTCAGATCATCCCCTCCATAATGCTGTCCTCTGCCCCCCCCCCCATACAGTAGTGTCTTCTTCCTCCACATACCAGTGTCCTGCCTCCTTCACATAACCCCTCCCCCCCCACTGTAGTGTCCTCTGCTCACCCACCCCCCCCCCCCCATAGCAGTGTCCTCTGCCCCCTTCACATCTCACCACTTCCACTGTATTGTCCCTCACCCCCTCCCCATAGCAGTGTCTTCTGCTCCCCTTCACAGCGGTGTCCTCTGCTCCACACCCCCATACAATAGTGTCTTCTTCCTCCACATACCAATGTCCTGCCCCCCTTCACATAACCCCCCCCCACACACACACACACACTGTAGTGTCCTCTGCTCACCCCCCCCCCCCCCCCATAACAGTGTCCTCTGCCCCTTTAACATCACACCACCTCCACTGTATTGTCCCATGCCCCCCCTCCCCATAGCAGTGCCCTGTGCCCCCCACCCAGAGTGTCCTGTGGCACCCTTCACATACCCCCCCCCCCCATGGTGTCCTCTGCCCCAAAAGCAGTGTACTCTGCCCCCCTTTCACATCACCCCCCCCCCCACTGTAGTGTTCTCTGCCTGCCCCTCCCCCTATAGAAGTGTCCTGTGCCCCCCAAAGTAGTGCCCTCTGTACCCCTTCACATCACCCCAAACTGTAGTGTCTCCTTCCCCTGTGTCCCCTTCACAGCACATTCCCCCCACTGTAGTGTCCTGTCCCCCCCGCCCCATAACAGTGTCCCGTGCCCCCTGCCCCCTTCACATCACCCTCCCTGTAATGTCCTGTACTCTCCCCCCAAACCAGTGGCATCTGCCCCCTTCACCCCCCCCCCACACTGTAGTTTCCTCTGTCCCTCTTCATAACCCTCTTCACTAAGATATAAATCAGATTTTGAGCAACCCCTGCAACTAAAATTTTATTTTTGGTGAGATACTCCCAAAAGGAAATCACTTCTAAAGGGATGCAGACCTTGCCACTTTCATCATTAGAGCGCTGCGGGTGCAGCAGCTGATTGTTAATTATAAAAACACTCCTATAGAGAATCACTAGGCACATGGACACAGACAAGCAAACAGCTATTTCTTCAGAATAACAAAAGGTAGGAATCTGCAACAAAAGATTGTTAAATTCCCTGCGATATACATAGATAGCCCAGAGGGGGATGTTTTTTTTTTCTCAATTCTCTTGCAAAGTGAATATGCTTTACTTCTTTAGTAAATCGGCCACACTATATTGATAAAAACTGTATAATTTAAATTTCTCTTCACTCTTTGCCTTGGGGACAACAGTCACCAGAATAGAAAGTGAGAATTAGGCCTCATGCACATCGGTTGCTTAGCCACGGTTAGGGTTACCACTTTTTCTTCAAGCCAAACCCAAACACTTTAGTGGCACAGGGCAATTTTTTTTTCACAGGGGTCTCCAAACAATGGCCGTCCAGTTGTTCAGGAACTACAATTCCCATCATGCCTAGTCATGTCTGTGAATGACAGAGTTTTACAATGCCTCATGGAACGTGTAGTTCCGCAACAGCTGGAGGACCGTAGTTTGGAGATCCCTATACACTAAAGAGTTATAAAAGACATCTTTGGGTACCCCAAGGAAAGTACCGTATATACTCGAGTATAGGCCGTCCCGAGTATAAGCCGAGGCCCCTAAATCACCACAAAAAAATGGGGAAACGTATTGACCCGTGTATAAGCCGAGGGGCAAAAATGCAGCCGCTACTGTAAGTGGAAAAAGGGTCAGCAATGCCAATCTGAATGTCCCCTGTACAGACCCCCGTGTCCCCATTGCAGCCCGTGTCCCCATTGCAGCCTACCTGTGCCGATCCGCTGATCCGTGTGTCCGTGGGTCCGGGGTCCTGGGTCCTGTGTCCTGTGTCCTGTGTCCGGGGTCCTCGGTCCTCGGTCCTGGGTCCGGGGTCCGGTCCCGCTCTGTCCTCCCCACAGCGTGTATTACAGGCGCCATTAAAGTTTAAAAGCCGCGCCTCCTCGTCCGTGATAGGAGGAACACTTTTTTCCCAGCAGTCAGTGTTCAGTGTTCCCCCTATCACGGACGTCCTCTCATCCTCGTCCATGAGATGAGAATGACAGGCCATCAGTGATAGGCGGAACACTGTACTGCTGGGAAAATTAGTGTCCGCCTATCACGGACGGGCGGGAGGAGGCGGCGCGGCTTTTGAACACCGCCGTCTGTCTGCATGACAAGCTGTTCATGTAGGCAGACGGCGGTGACTCGAATATAAGCCGAGAGGTGGACTTTCAAACCTAAAAAAGGGTCTGAAAATCTCGGCTTATATTCGAGTATATACGGTAGTAATGCAGCACATATATCATGCGGTGGTAAACAGTGGGTGTGGCCACTTGTTGACTTCATTGCCCAGCCTCCCAGTGATGCTGAACCTACCCCCAGACAGCTGCCCGCAGCTTCTGGATGGCAACAGATTTGTGTGTGACTATCTCAGTTACTTGGGGAGTCACAGCCTGGTCTGAATAATGTGTCTGGGTTTCAGGCGGGACTGAAACCCAAACACATAATTCAAAACCCGGACTGTCCGGGTGAATCCCGGACAGGTGGCAACCCTAGCCATGGTGCATGAGGCTTCTCCATTTAGGTGCGACAGGTTCAGCTACACACTATCCAGCCCCACTGCCAGCAGCCTGTAAAAGTCTATGAGAACCTGACAGCTGGTTGCTGCTGGATGATGCACTGATCAGTACTTATGTTTAGAGCAGTATATACACAGGGATGAATGTCCAGGACGCACACTGCTTGCATTTTAACAGCTTCATCTGCTTTACCTTCTTTTAAACAAAAAAAAACAAGGATTCCCTTCATCTATGCCAGAACCTCATGCACACGGGCAGAAAAAACGCCACTTATAGAAGCAATTTTCTATTTTTTTGCTCTGAACACACTAAATTAGCTTATGTGTTGATGCACATAGTGACATTTCATTTTGTATTTTAGAGCAGCGTTTAGGAGCATAAAGTAGTTTATCCCCAAACCTGTGTTCTAATGCCGCGTACACACGATCGGAAATTCCACCAGCACAAGTCTGATGAGAGCTTTTGGTCGGAAAATGCGACCATGTGTATGCTCCATTGGACTTGTGCTGGCGGAATTCCAGCCAGCAAAAGATTGAGAGCAGGTTTTGAATTTTACGGTCGGATATTCCTACGCATGCTCGGAAACAATTTGACACATGCTCGGAAGCATTGAACTTCATTTTCTCGGCTCGTCGTAGTGTTGTACGTCACTGTGTTCTTGACGGTCGAAAGTTCAGCAACCTATTGTGTGACCGTGTGCATGCAAGCCAACCTTGAGCGTAATTCCGTCAGAAAAAAACATCCAAGATTTTTCCGACAGAAAATCCGCTCGTGTGTACGCGGCATGAGAGACACATATTGGCATAATTTACGTATAAACACGTACATATGGCCAAAAATACACATACCGTATATACTCGAGTATAAGCCGAGTTTGTCAGCATATTTTTTTGTGCTGAAAATGCCCCCCCTCAGCTTATACTCGAGTCAAGCACTTTTCTGCAGCAGAGAATGACATTTTCCGACCCGACTTTGGGGCCCCGGGGGCCACTTGGTGCTAGGAACCCCAAATTAGGTGTGCAAACCAAGTGGAACCAACAAATTTGGGGTTCCTAGCACCAAGTGGCCCCAAGATACAGGGCCCCAAAGTCGGTCAACTGTGTCCATCTGCAGCAATGTCATTTCGGGACCCTTTGGGTCCAGAGACCCCAAATTTTGGCTGCAGCTAGGGGGCATCTTGGAACCCTTAACTTAACTTAACTAAGTTCAGGGGCACAGTGAGGCTGCAAATGGGCATTGTTGACCCTCTTTTCCACTTACAGTAGCAGTGCATTTCTCACCCTAGGCTTATACTCGAGTCAATACGTTTTCCCATTTTTTTTTTGTGGTAAAAATAGGTGCTTCGGCTTATATTCGGGTCGGCTTATACTCGAATATATACGGTAGTTTATTTGTAGGGGCTAGAACAAATAAATATTTCAGCTACTGGAATGAAGTTACACTTATATGCATGTAGCCTTATCCTAGATAAAAATCTGGTAGAGATGTTAATTGTGGACATCACAGAAAAAAGAAAAAAATAGGAAAAAATAAAGAAAAGGAAAGGGGGGAATAGTGCCCCAGCCTCCTTGACCATAACAGGCTACATGCTCTCAACATGGAGGGATCCCTCTGGCAAAGCATTTTGTCCCCATGTCAATGAAGACAAGGTCCCCTTTCCCACAACCCTGGCCCAGTGGTTGTGGGAGGCTGCGGGCAGGGGCTTATCATACCTGGAAGTCCCCTTAAACAATAAAAGTGCACCCAGATTCCACAGATAATGTGAAAAAGGGGCACATAGTATCCCTACTCATTTTCAAAAAAAAAAAGCAAACCGTAAATAAAAACATACACCTTCATTGAAAAAAAAATGTCCCACAATGTACATCCATCGTCAATCATGACATCCAGTGATGCAGATCCACGTCAAGCACAATGAGCGACGCCTGCCAACCCAGCAAAAACAAAAACAACCAGCATGTGTGATCTTGACTGCTCGCCCACAAATGACAACTCTAGCGGATAACAGTGGGTAAAAACAAGGGGGCAATATGGTCATGACTGTATTTGGTCAAAGATGTCACAGGGATTCCTGACAGTAAATGAGGCCGGGTGGCGTCACTGGTTCCTAAGGACATGGCGGGTGCCAGCACCAGGTGTTTTCAGAACAACCTTTACAGGCGAAGAAGGAAGCAGTCTTACGTTGTACAGTATATTGGTAGAAAAACCTGATTCTACAGTATATAGTGTAGCGTCCACACTTTATTAAGTGTGCGCTATCAATGTAAAGTTCTGGGGGTTAATTGTACAGGATTTACTTTGGCATCAGTTTGGCTGGGCTGTAGTGAAGTTCCTGTGACAGGCTGAGAACTAAGCCTGGTTGGCTGTGTTAGGTACCAATCTTTCCCAGAGCCAATCAGTGGGCGCGTCTGGCCCCGCTGTGTAGTCTGGAAAGGGGTATTTAAGGTGCTGAAGTCACATGTTCAGGGTTCGGCTTGTGCTTTGATTCCTGGTTCTGGTACGGCCCAGGAGTGTCTGCCGTCCCTGCGGGCATGGTCGCCCTGACCAGCCCCAGAGGCTCTCATGGTCTGGGGTGGGGACCGGTCCGTTCCCGAGCCTCGGAACTGGCTAGTTTGAGGCCCAGTAACTGAAGGAGGATTCGAAGGCGGCGTCCCGGTGTGCTCTCGGTATTGGAGGGACACGGCAACTCGTACAAGTGACCAGGGGAGGACTCTTCGGAGGAGGGCCAAGAAGCTGGCTGCTCGGTAATAGCCTGGGAGTTGTATGAGTTGTATGGACACTAAAGAATCCACACTTCCCACAGTATGGCCAAGAAGGCTGAGAGGTCCAGGTGCTGTGGGAAAGGTTCCTACTTATCTTCAGTTACAACCTAGTCTGTGGCAGAGACTTTGAAAAGTTTCCGGATCACATGCTGGCTGCTAGACCTCTGGCTAGAGGTTTATCCAGCAGTGAAGCGCCCAGTTGCGAGTGGCTACTCTCTGGGCTAACTAGAGACATTCAGTGGATGTCAGCAGTTCAAAGTGCCTGAGATTTATCACCTGTGCCCTCTATTCCCACCTGAGACTGTGTTATTGTTGGATGTTACCCCTCTGAAAATACTGGGTACAAACGCTGGAAACCCCTAGATGAGGAGGTAATTGGTAAGCCCAGAAAAGTCAAGGCCGCCCCTAGGGGTTATGACCTCAACATAGGATATTTTTGTCTTCTGCCAAATGGGCTTAAAGTCTGCCATTCTGAAAAACACTTGAACAAGCAAAGTTATGACCAAACTGGGGGCTCACCCATCTAGGTGACTGCAAATAGTAAGATATTGTGTCCATGTTAAAGTTTTCCTTTAAACTAGGCCACCACCCAGCATTCCCAGCCTATAGTTATATATAGAAATGTATACAGTTTAAACGACTTAAAGGAAAGGCTTTACCTCCATCCCCTGTCCTGGGTTGATGAAGGGTGAGCTCAGGGCGTGTACTAGTACTCTTAAAAGATAAGAGCCCAGGCGCCAAAGGTCACCAATGGAGTTATATTGTACCATCTACAGTTGGGAAGCAAGTCTTTTACATGATATAAGACAGAACTGTGCGTAGCTGCTGAGACGAATACATACCTCACCTGCAATGGCAGGCGTGGGCTGTAGGACTTTACTATTACTTTTTTTCATACTGGAAGGCTTTATCCAACCTGGGCAAGCACAATGGCTGATATTTGGTGGAAACGTTAAAAAGGAGACCACAACAGCTATACCTCAAGCTCCTGAGGATACAGGTAGTGAGAAGAAATTATACTTTGTGATAATGATCAATATTCCACAGGATTGTGTAAAATTGTCATCATTGGGATTTTTTTCTTAACATTGTACAAATATTTGTGATGGGAACTAACGCAAGGAATTCGATGTTTCATTGGTCTACCCACTCTAAGCTGCTCAAAGCTAATTTCTTAGTGGTTGTCTGAAGCTTTATCATGTTATTTGTGTAAGTTCATTCAAGAAGACCACTCATGTTGTTGGTACTTCATTCTTGTTGGTACTTCATTCTTGTGTAGATGCATGGAGACTGTTCATACTCCACCCAAGCAAAATGGCCATTACCAAAGCACTGCCTTATGGACCATTTAATTTGCTTTTTACATTATTGAAAATGCAGCTTGAGGGGTCAAGATGGAGAGTTGAATTTTTGGCCAGCCTGGTCTAATTGCATGACTTTCTTGACGTTTTAAAGAACACAGTTTTATACCTTCTACTAAAAAATTGTAAATAGTGTCTATTAATTTTCCTGCCTAGATGTAGTAGGTCACTCCACCGGGCTGATGCAGCGCTTATATACAGTAGGTCTCTGTTTGCTGTGAGAAGGTATGTATGGCAGTTGGAATAGGTAGATGGAAAACAGAGGTTGTGTTGGGCTAGCTTTACAGAACCTGCCTTACATGTTCCTCTCCTGACAGATGCTGGGGTGTATTTATAGAATTGTTATACTTTTTTTAATAGATGCAGGGACACCTAGCAAATATAAACAAACCTTTTTATAAAGCTGCCATCATCAGTCCAGGACAGAGTATACACCGCTTTGTTTTCATTCAGCTTGTCCATAGTCTGCAATCAATAAGTAAACAGAGATGCCATTTGATCCACAGCCATGCATGTTACTATGTTACCAAAAGTATTGGGACACCTACCTTTTACACGCACATGAACTTTAATGGCATCCCAGTCTTATGCTGGCCATACACTATATGAAAAATCGTCCGAAATTCGTCATTTAGACCGTTCGTACGTTTTTCGGTCAGTTAATGGGCACAATTATCGCTAATCGTTTGGATGTTTTTGAGCCGAAAAAACGAAGGACGAGTTTGGAAATTTTCTGACAAACGATAAATTGAAAGGTTAATGTGTTTCCCGTCCGAACTGTCTGCACTAGGTATATGTAAAATAACGAACTGCACCCCGAGCCCACCCACTTGTGTGACAGTAGCGAATTGATATTCGCTAATGTCTTTCTGCTTCTCCTCCTGGCCAATCAAGAAGCAGCTCCTGAGACCCGATTGGCTGGAGTCTTAAGATAGATCTCAGGACCCGCCTCATATTCGGCCAGGGGGAGAAGCAACACCCCAGCAGCAGCAGTCTCTTATTCCTACCCTGGATGCAGCAAAGCATTGCCACCTTGTCCTCCTCCCCACATCTCTACCGCAGTAAGGTATGGGCCTCGATCACATGGGGGGATCGCAGCCGGGGGGGTTGTAGTGCCAGTGGATTACACCGGCTTGATCGATGGGGAGCCACGGGGGGTTGAGGTGCGAGTGAGGGGGCCAGGTCTGCTTACTGCCAAAAAATTTTTGATATAACAATTACAAACAATATAATTACCAGGGAGCTCCTCCTACTTTTATAGCTATGCGTGAGATCTCACTTAAAGTACTGAGTCTTTACTCTTCTTGTCTTCGCTAGTTAGGATAATTCCTTGTGATTTGTAATTCAAGTTGAGTTAAAGATGATCCTACTATAACTTCAGTAACTATGATACAAGGCTTGAGATGCAATGGCAGATAGGCCTTATGCCTGCCTAGTGTCAGTTGCTATACTCCTTCTCCGTAGGACTATAAATCCCAGCGAGGCCTGTACATAAGTCTGACTAGGTGCGAAAGTCAATAAACTTGGGGCCTCAACCCGCTCACCAACTGGATCGGAGCTCTGTATGGTAGCTTTGGTCCGGTGATTGCAGCTTGCTTCTGTGTCAGCCGGCTCCGTCACTCCATTCCACTCTCACTGGATGAACCAGGTCTTCCGATACTGAAATGAGTGTCTCTGGATCTTCCCAATCCGGCCACTGTGTCTCTGGCACCGTCAGGTCACTCACACAATCGAGCGGGGTTGTGCTCCGCAATGGCTGTAGGCCACTTCCTCCGGGAGGCCTCCTCACAGGTCCTCACAGGCAGGCCATGCGTTCCCAAGAGACCTAAGATGGCCGCTCGGGCTCCTTTTATGTTCTACCCAGCATGCACTGTCAGAGAGGGTGTCCATGGGTATGTCACCTGGCATCCTGGGTAAAAAGGTCAACTCTCAAAGTAAATAACAGTCATTTCCTGTAATCAGCTTAGTGTTTTGTGAAAGCAAAAATCACTTAAGTCCACTATCTGTGTTTGGCCGCTAGATGGCGCCAAATACTAAGCCATAGAAATGTCCATAGACTTTTGGTATAACATGCTAACATATATTAGAAATCAAAAGGAAGAACTCCGGACAGCCGCACACCGGGAAAATAAAATCCAAAAGTTTTATTAAAAAGCAAAAAGACACTACAATCCAAACACGGCAAAAAGGGGGGTACAGAGCTGACGCGTTTCGCACTGTATTTCAGTGCTTGCTCATGCTAACATATATTAATAGACAAGAATCTCATCGCTACAACTGCTTTATGTCAGAAACCACGAATCAGACTGAGACAGAAGTACAGTTAAATCACACTTGTTTAATAATAATAAAAAAAAGGTAAACAGAGTAAACATAGTCAAAACATAGCCAGAGTTCAGGAACCGGAATGGATAGTCAGACAAGCCAAACGTCAGGGAGCCGGAGATGAGCGTAGTAGAACAGCAAGCAGGATCTGGAGCCAGAAGGGATGTCAGCCAAGCAAGTCTTTAACAGGAACGCAGGCGATAGTCTCTGTGATGTTGACCAAGGCGAAGGCAGAGATCCTCTGGGCTGGACTGCTTAAGTAGGCAGGACTGACGAGCAGGATATCATCAACAGGTGAGTAGCTGTGGAGAGATATGAGCTG
The DNA here is from genome assembly GCA_028564925.1 of Lithobates sylvaticus. Taxonomy (NCBI): domain Eukaryota; kingdom Metazoa; phylum Chordata; class Amphibia; order Anura; family Ranidae; genus Lithobates; species Lithobates sylvaticus. The sequence continues at coordinate 67,535,417 of CM053037.1, read as the reverse complement.
GCAATTAGCCGACAGCTGAGCAGCCAGCTCAGAGAAGGAAGGGCTGAGCCCAGCCCTGACACTTTACCAGATAGAGAGGTCTTGGGAGTACCGCCTGGTAGATTTATAACACGCTATGTAAACAAATGGTGTCGAACATATTGAGGCCTTGGACAGTTTTACATTTTTAATGTTTTTTAATTGATTGTAAGAGATTGATTGTACAGATTTGTGCATTATCATTTTTTGGTTTGGTTACCATCAAAGCCCTATTAGAGGATTGTTCAGTATGAAATTGCTAATACACAGGAATGGTGGCAACCACTTGTCCCTAACTGAGTAGACCATTGTGAAAGACCCAAACAGGAAAGGGGCTTTTGGAAGGGACTGCAGGGTGGCCTCTTGCCTACTGACTATGGGCCCTGGCTTTTAGGGGGGCATGACTCTTTGGGGGTGTGTGGTGCCTGGGGGGCCCTTGGAGTGGTCTTGCTTCAGAGACAATATCCATATCCAGTCACTGGGAGACATATTGTTATATATCAGAGGGGATGGCATAAATAGATTATAGTGGTTTAAATGGTTAATTAAATGGCTTTAAAACCACTTTAATTAATCCACTTCAACATAATTCCAGAGAACACCTCAGAGGGTCACTGGGATCGTATTTAAGGAAGTCTGGGATATCTAAATCTAAATTTAAATCCCTCTGCCTCATCGCTAATTACATTTAAACTTCCGATGCAAATACAGATATTATTATTATTATTAATATTATTATTATTATGCATTTTTCCCTACCTTTGTCTTCTAACATGTTCCTTCCATTCCAAACTCAGTAAATGGTAAACAATCTCATTATATAAAATTTGGTTTACGTTTTATTCCATTATGCAGATAGACGTTACATTGTACACCCTAACATCTTACACTACCCTTCTAGATGAAGACATAGCTGAAAGTGACTTGGATGATATTGACCTCGAACAAGGAGTACCTTCTCATGGACCAAGATCAACTCATCCTACTGAATTAACTAAAAATACTAAACAGACGAGAGGCCCAACTGAGCATTCACAGCCCAGAGACCTGTCTATAGCGCAGACGGAAACAACACATGCTAAGAGGGTTCCTGCAGATCTTCCAGACACAGCAGATGATATTTTAGATTTTCTAAAGAAAGAGGAGGAAGATGTAGTAGACGTGTGGCAAGAAAAAGAGCATCACACTCCTTCTTCTGTTCAACCACAAGAAATAGAAATCAGAGCGAAGACAACTCAACCTACCACTCATAAAAAGACAACCCATCCAGAAACATCTAAATTCATTCAACCACAAGAAATGGAGATATTAGAGAAGACAACTCAACCTACCACTCATAAAAAGACAACCCATCCAGAAACATCTAAATTCATTCAACCACAAGAAATGGAGATATTAGAGAAGACAACTCAACCTACCACGCATAAAAAGACAACCCGCCCACTAGCATCTAAATCCCAAGAGGCAGACCACGTGGAAATGGAGGTAACACTATGTAAATAACTAAAAATGGTGTTCTTAAAGAGGAAGTAAACCCTGATGGGTTTTACTTCCTCTTTTGCTCCCTGTATAGCCTGCAAATGAAAAACATAATGGGCTAGTACGCATCGCATACTAGCCCATTATGTACCATTTACCTGCAAAAGAATCCAGCGATGTCCCCTGTGTGGGCAGCGTCCATCGTCTTACCCTCTTCCTTCGGGGGCCGCGGACGTCACTCCCGCGTATGTGCACGGGAGCCACGACCTGTGGCATATGCTAGGGAAGAAACGGCCTTTAGTTTAGTTTCTTCCCTGCGCATGCGCCATAGCAGTTTACGGCAGACTACAAGTGAAATATCTCCTAAACGGTGCACGTTTAGGAGATATTTCCACTACCTATAGGTAAGCCTTATTCTAGGCTTACCTTTAGGTAAAAGTACAAAAAGTGGGTTTACAACCACTTTAATGGATAACTAAACCCAAAAACAAAAATGCAAGCAGATTACAGTCTTTATATGTGGCAGTTGCATTCCTTTTCCTTTTTTTTTCCCAAGCTAAGAACATTTTCAGCAAATACCTGTTGATCTGGAAAGAAATGTATTGTCTTTGTCACTTTCTGTGAGATTCGTGTAAAGAATATTTTCCTCCCTAGCTATCTTCTGTAATCAGACATCCCAACCTGCAAAAACAAATTTCAGGGAGGTGGCGCTCCGCTCGCTCTACTCTAAAGGCCCTCCGATCCACCCAGACAGAAGGGGACAGAGCCCCTTCTGTTTTTTTAAGCAGATCGGATTGGGGATAGGCGGGTATAAACAGACAAAAGGCCATTTACATCTGCCGCTCTATAGAGGTGAAAGGAGAGTCTGTTTGGGTCCGCATGAAAAACAGACAGGCGGACCCGATCGTGTGAAAGGGGCCTAAGGCTGCATTCAAACTGATGCACTGTGGTTTACCTGCACATCAACTAACCTCAATCTTCGCTTCTTCCTCAAGATTCCTGCAGGTATCGCTGGCTGCTGCTGTCCCCCATGTGGGTATGGCTGGTGGCTGCGCTGTCCCCCAGGCGGGTATGGCTGGTGGCTGCTGCACACATTTTTGGGACCATTGTCATTTATACAGCAATCAGTGCTATTTAAATGCACTGATTCCTGTGTAAATGACACTGGCAGTGAAGGGGTAAACCACTAGGTGGCAGTGTAGGGGTTAAGTGTTCCTAGGGGCGTGTTACTAACTGTGGGGGGCGTGGCTGTGATTTAGTGAACACTGATTTCTGCTCCAATCACAGGGAGCAGAGATCAGTGTCACTAGTTGCTAGGCAGAACGGGGAGATGCTTTTTTCTTCCGCATCTCCCCGTTCAGCCATCCCACGAGACGATAGCGGGTATCCCCGCTGCGATCGAGTCCGCGGGACCCGCAACCGGACTCACGGGGGTCCTGACCGGCACGCGATGGCGCGGCGGCAATCTTAAAGGGGACGTACCTGTACGCCCTTTTGTCTGTCCGTGCCATTCTGTCGACGTACATGGTCATGCGCCGGTCGATAACCAGTTAATAGGGGGGGGGGGGGTCATGAATGGGTCAAATGTGTATATGTGTGTGTGTATATATATATATATATATATATATATATATATATATATATATATACACACACCTCACATTTTTGTAAATATTTTATTATAGCTTTTCATGTGACAACGCTGAAGAAATGACACTTTGCTACAATATAAAGTAGTGAGTGTACAGCTTGTATAACAGTGTAAATTAGCTGTCCCCTCAAAATAACTCAACACACAGCCATTAATGTCTAAACCACTGGCAACAAAAGTGAGTAGATCCCTAAGTGAAAATGTCCAAATTGGGTCCAATAGCCATTTTCCCTCCCCAGTGTCATGTGACTTGTTAGTGTTACAAGGTCTCAGGTGTGAATGGGGAGCGGGTGTGGTAAATTTGGTGTTATCGCTCTCACTCTCTCACACTGGTCACTGGAAGTTCACCATGGTAAGTACACCACTAAGTGAAAATGTCCAACTTGGGCCCAAAGTGTCAATATTTTGTGTGGCCACCATTATTTTCCAGCACTGCCCTAACCCTCTTGGGCATGGAGTTCACCAGAGCTTCACAGGTTGTCACTGGGAGTCCTCTTCCACTCCTCCATGACGACATCACGGAACTAGTGGATGTTAGAGATCTTGCGCTCCTCCACCTTCCATTTGAGGATGCCCCACAGATGCTCAATAGGGTTTAGGTCTGGATACATGCTTGGCCAGTCAATCACCTTTACCCTCAGCTTCTTTAGCAAGGCAGTGGTCGTCTTGGAGGTGTATTTGGGGTTGTTATCATGTTGGAATACTGCCCTGCGGCCCAGTCTCCGAAGAGAGGGGATCATGTATGTCACAGTAGATGTTGGCATTCATGGTTCCCTCAATGAACTGTAGCACTCATGCAGCCCCAGACCATGACACTCCTACCACCATGCTTGACTGTAGGCAAGACACACTTGACTTTGTACTCCTCACCTGGGTGCCGCCACACACGCTTGACACCATCTGAACCAAATAAGTTTATCTTGTTCTCATCAGACCACAGGACATGGTTCCAGTAATCCATGTCCTTAGTCTGCTTGTCTTCAGCAAACTGTTTGCAGGCTTTCTTGTGCATCATCTTTAGAAGAGGCTTCCTTCTGGGACGACAGCCATGCAGACCAATTTGATGCTGTGTGCGGTGTATGGTCTGAGCACTGACAGGCTGACCCCCCCACCCCTTCAACCTCTGCAGCAATGCTGGCAACATTCATTCGTCTATTTCCCAAAGACAACCTCTGGAAATGACACTGAGCACAAGCACTCAACTTCTTTGGTTGACCATGGCAAGGCCTGTTCTGAGTGGAACCTGTCCTGTTAAACCGCTATATGGTCTTGGCCACCGTGCTGCAGCTCAGTTTCAGGGTCTTGGCAATCTTCTTATAGCCTAGGCCATCTTTATGTAGAGCAACAATTCTGTTTTTCAGATCCTCAGAAAAAAAACACCTTTGCCATGAGGTGCCATGTTGAACTTCCAGTGACCAGTATGATAGAGTGAGAGCGATAACACCAAATTTAACACACCTGCTCCCCATTCACACCTGAGACCTTGTAACACTAACGAGTCACATGACACCGGGGAGGGAAAATGGCTAATTGGGCCCAGTTTGGACATTTTCACTTAGGGGTGTACTCACTTTTGTTGCAAGCGGTTTAGACATTAATGGCTGTATGTTGAGTTATTTTGAGGGGACAGCAAATTTACACTGTTTTACAAGCTGTACACTCACTACTACATTTTAGCAAAGTGTAATTTCTTCAGTGTTGTCACATGAAAAGATATAATAAAATATTTACAAAGATGTGAGGGGTGTACTCACTTTTGTGAGATACTGTATGTGTGTGTATATATATATATATATATATATATATATATATATATATATATATATATACATATACACACACACATATACACACACACACACACACATACGTGCATCTTAAAGGGGATGGCCACCTTAACAAAAAATATTAAAAGTCAGCAGCTACAAATACTGTAGCTGCTGACTTTTAATAAATGAACACTTACCTGTTCCAGGTTCCAGCGATGTCGGCAGCAGATGACGAGCAATCGATCGTCTCTCTGCTGCCCCCGCTGCAATCCTCTGTCAGGGAATCAGGAAGTGAAGCGTTGTGGCTTCACTGCCCGGTTCCCTACTGAGCATGCGCGAGTCGCGCTGCGCGTCTTTACTGGTCCCCGTTGTGTCCTGGGAACTGCGGCTAGCTAGTCCCGGAAGTGGTTGCAGATACCTGGATTATACAGGTATCTGCACCCCCCTCCCCCCTGAAAGGTGGCAATTGTGGCACCGGAGGGGGGGAGGAATCCGATGAGCGGAAGTTCCACTTTAGGGTGGAACTCCACTTTAAGTTAGAATATCATCATCATTCAGTAGTTCAATTCAAAAAGTGAAACTCATATTTTATATAGATGTGTTACACACAGAGTGATATATTTCAAGCATGTCTTTCTTTTAATTTTGATGATTATGGCTTATAGTTAGTGAAAACGCAAAATTCAGTATAAACTTGAATATTACATAAGACCATAAAAAAGGATTTTTAAATTTTTAAATGATACAGAGGAGCTCTCCCGATGTCAGGGCTTCCGTCCGCTGCGCACGCCAGTGCGCAGGCGCACGGGTTCAGCTTCCCGGCTCATAGCCAGTGACAGGGAGAAGACGCGGCGGCGCGTGCGCACTCGTGTTCCCGCCAAGCGGCGCGCGCGCATGCGCAGTATCGCGGCATCACCTCATGTGACCTCAACGGCCCTATAAAAGGAGGGCCTCTGTGCCCAGACAGACGCTGGTTCGTCTGACAGCTGCTTCCTGTTTGTATCCTGTACTTGACCCTTGAAGATTGTCTTACCTGTTGCCAAACCCGGATCGTCCTGACTACTCTGCCTTCTCCTGACCTTGACCTTTGGCTTGCCTACTTGGATTTGTTACCTTCTCCTGCCCTGGACCTTTGGCCTGTACCTTGGACTCTCTTCTGAACCTGCCAGTGTTTGATCCCTAGCCTGCCTTGGACTCTCCTGCTCAAGGATACCTTTGTGCCTAATCTACCAGTGTTTGACCCTCGGCCTGCATTTACCTAACCTGCCTGTGTTTGATCCCCAGTCTGTTTTGCTGTGTCTCAACTAGGACTTCGTGGACGTACTAACCTGCTCCAGTCTACCCTACTCTACAACATCAGGAGCCCATGCCTGGTCACCATCCCACCGGTGGCTTGTGCCTCTTGGTGCCAACCGTCCCTGTGTCACCTTCAGGGCAGTGGGCGCCGAGTCGCAAGGGCAACCGCTCTCGGCATCTTGGCCTCGGTGAGTACCTAGTTCATGACAGTACGAACCAGCCATGACAGAGGCCAACAGAGCGGTTTCCCCACTGGACATGTTATGTCAGCAGGTGTCTGCCCTCACGGAAGCGGTACAGAAACTACAGGAAGGTTATGCTCAAGTCGATACTCGACTCCAACAACTGACCACGGCCGCCCCTCTAGCAAGTTCAGCTTCCGGGTCTACTAGTGGGACTTCTGCACCTCAGGCTCAACCTCCACCTGCCATGATGATGGCCGTGCCTGAACCCAAGGTACCAATTCCAGAACGATTTTCGGGTGATCGCAGGAAGTTCAGGTCCTTCAAAAATGCTTGTTCCCTGTACCTTGCCCTGCAACCCCGAACCTTCTCCTCAGAGATTGTCAAAGTCGGGTTTATCATCTCCCTTCTATCCGAGGAACCCCAATCTTGGGCCCATGGTCTCATGGAACAAAGGAACCCTCTCCTTAATACTGTTGATACATTCTTTGAAGCAATGGGCCAACTCTACGATGACCCCCAACGTAAGGCCACGGCTGAGGCCACCCTGCATACCCTCTCTCAGGGTAAAAGGCCTGTAGAGGACTATACGGCGGAGTTCCGCAAATGGTCTGCCGATACCACCTGGAATGAGGCAGCCCTCCTCTACCAGTATCGACTGGGATTAAGGGAGAGTCTGAAGGACGAGTTAGCCCGGGTGGAGCCTCCTACTTCGTTGGAGGAGTTGATCCAGGTAGCCACCAAACTGGATCGACGTATGCGGGAACGTCGCTCAGAACGTATACAAGGGTCCCGACCAATATGGGTTTCCCCTAGGATGCCAGCTGCCTATCCGACCGTCCCATCCGGTCCATCGGCCCCTGAAGGGGAACCAATGCAGTTGGGTTTAGTCCGTCCCCGCCTTACCCAGGAAGAACGGCAACGAAGACGGAGATCCAATCTGTGCCTCTATTGTGGGGGTTCAGGACATTTCCTCCTGAATTGTCCCATCCTGCCTAGTAAGTTGCCACCTCAGCCTTTCATGAATTGTCAAGCCGTCAATCGGACCCAAACTTATGTGACTCTTTCTGTTTCCCTACAGCTAGCGGGAAGGAAGATCCGGCTACCAGCCGTGATTGACTCAGGGGCTTGCAGCTGCTTCCTGGATATCTCTATCGCCAAGGAATGGCACGTTCCTTGCTTCAACAAGGCAAATCCTCTATTGGTCCATTTAGCTGATGGGTCCCTTCCACAGTCTGGTCCAGTAACTCAGGAGACTTCACCTATCCTCACCACCACAGATTCCGGCCACCAAGAGTTTCTACGGTTTGATCTTATATCTTCTCCAATGTTTCCAATTATCCTTGGACTTCCTTGGCTGCAAGCTCATGACCCCCAAATTCACTGGAATAGGAAGGAGGTCTCCTTCTCATCACCATATTGTCACCAACACTGCATCTCTCCAACTCCCTGCTCTGTCCTATCGGTTATCTCGACATCAGAGAATCTTCAACACATTCCCCCGGTCTATCAGGACTTTAAAGATGTCTTTGACAAAAAGAAGGCCGACCATCTACCACCACATCGGGCCTATGACTGCCCCATCGAATTGCTCACAGGCTCCGCAATTCCCTTTGGGCGCATATTTCCTCTGTCAGAGACCGAACTAAAGGCCCTCAAGGCCTATATTGATGAGAATCTCGAGAAGGGCTTTATCCGGCCATCCACCTCTCCAGCAGGGGCTGGTATTTTCTTCGTTGGAAAGAAAGATGGTTCACTCAGGCCCTGCGTTGATTATCGTGAACTTAATAAAATCACTATCAAGAACCGATATCCTCTACCACTTATTCCTGAACTCTTCCAGCGGTTCCGGTCAGCTAAAGTTTTCTCTAAACTCGACTTAAGGGGTGCCTACAACCTTGTCAGAATCCGTGCAGGGGATGAGTGGAAGACGGCCTTCAGGTCTCGCTTTGGCCACTATGAATACTTGGTGATGCCATTTGGCCTATGTAATGCTCCAGCCACTTTTCAGCACCTGGTTAATGACATTTTTAGAAAATATTTGGATGACTTTTTAGTCGTGTACCTAGACGACATTCTCGTTTTTTCAGCTACTCTGGAGCTACATCGGGAACACGTCAGAAAGGTCCTCACCTTCCTCAGAGCCCATCAGCTCTATCTTAAAGCTGAGAAATGCGAGTTTGAAAGATCTACCGTACAGTTTCTGGGGTTCATCATCTCTACTAAAGGCACCTCCATGGACCCACAAAAGGTCAAGGCAGTGGTAGACTGGCCACCTCCTAAGGATAAAAGAGCTGTACAGAGATTCATCGGTTTTGCCAATTTTTACAGGAGGTTCATCGCCGGTTTCTCTGCTATTGTGAGCCCCATCACCCAACTGACCCGCCTACACAGCCGTTTTCAGTGGTCCCAGGAGGCCCAGGAAGCTTTTGTCAAACTAAAGACCCTCTTCACGTCTGCTCCTATCCTACGGCACCCAGACCCACTGCTACCTTTTGTTCTGGAAGTGGACGCCTCGGAGTCAGCCACAGGCGCCATCCTCTCCCAACGCCATGGGCCGAAAGCCCTGCTGCACCCAGTGGCCTTCGCCTCCCGAAGGCTCAATCCAGCCGAGAAGAACTATGACGTTGGCGATCGGGAGCTATTGGCCATTAAATCCGCGCTGGAGGAGTGGAGATACCTCCTCGAAGGAGCAGTCCACCCAATTACCATTTTTACAGACCATAAAAATCTTGAATACCTTCGCACTGCTAAACGCTTAAGACCCCGTCAAGCCCGTTGGGCACTCTTCTTTTCAAGGTTCACATTCCACATTTCCTATCGGCCAGGATCAAAGAACGGCAAGGCAGATGCTCTATCCCGTATCTTCCCAGAGTCCTCGCAGGTATCAGAACCCAGCAACATTCTTACTCCTCAGAACTTTCTCCTACTCACACCTACTGACCTGATCTCCACTCTATCCACCGCTTCGGCTCACTGCAAGGATCCCATTCTGGACACCCTAGAGAGACGTGAAAATTTATTCTGGCTCCAAGACAAGATTTTCGTCCCTACAGAGGTGAGACCTGTAGTCCTGAAAGCTCTACATGATCATAAACTAGCGGGGCACTTTGGGGTACGGAAAACAGCAGAACATATCTCTCGCACCTTTTGGTGGCCAGGCTGGAGAAGTGACTGCCAAAAATACGTATCCTCCTGTATTACATGTCAACGAAACAAGGGTCCTAGAACAAGGCCATGGGGGTTACTAAGGCCTCTACCCATCCCAGAACGACCTTGGGCCGACATTTCGATGGATTTCATCGTGGAATTACCTCCATCACAAGGCTTCACTACTATCCTAGTGGTAGTGGATCGGCTGTCCAAAATGAGTCACTTTTTGCCCATGATCGGCACCCCCTCTGCCCTGGAGACCGCCAACATTTTTGTCAAGGAGGTTGTTAGACTCCATGGGGTACCCAAGAGCATCGTCTCGGATAGGGGCCCACAATTCACCTCAAAATTTTGGAAAGAACTTTGCAAAACCTTGGATATCAACATTTGTCTTTCATCTGCCTACCACCCACAAAGTAATGGACAAACTGAACGCACTAATCAAACTCTTGAACAATACTTACGATGTTTCTGTTCTTCCGCACAAGACGACTGGTCCTCTCTATTATCTTTTGCAGAATTTGCATATAATAACTCTTCCCATTCGACCACAAATCAGACTCCGTTTTGGGCTAACTTTGGGTTTCATCCATCTTTTCTCCCTAATGTTGTCTCTGAATCACGGGTGCCCGCTGTACAAGAACGGATAAGTTACATTCAAACCAACTTCAAAAGACTTCAGGACGCCATGCAACACGCCCAGGAGGGATATAAAAAGTATCACAACAAGGGGAGGAAGGAGAATCCTCATTTCAAGATTGGAGAGAAGGTATGGCTGGCAACTACCCATCTTAAGATCGCGTGTCCTGCAAGGAAGTTGGGTCCCAAGTTCATTGGACCATTCGAAATAAAGAAGATGGTAAACCCTGTAGCTTTTGAACTTGCCTTACCCAGTTCCTACAGAATACACCCAGTATTTCATGCCTCCCTACTGAGACCCTTGGTCCCCAGTCCTTTTCCAAACAGAGAAGAAGTTCCTCCTCCACCTATAACAATTGATGGAGTGGAAGAATACGAGGTAGAGTCGTTACTTGGCTGCAGGAAGGTGGGTCGTCAGCTTCAATTTTTAGTAAAATGGAAGGGCTATCCACCAGAGGATAATTCTTGGGAACCATCCAGAAACTTCCATGCCCCAAGATTAATCAAGATCTTCCGACAAGAACACCCTGAATTGATGGAGAGCCTGGGCGTCCGGAGGCCGCCCCTCAGGGGGGGGCACTGTCAGGGCTTCCGTCCGCTGCGCACGCTAGTGCGCAGGCGCACGGGTTCAGCTTCCCGGCTCATAGCCAGTGACAGGGAGAAGACGCGCACTCGTGTTCCCGCCAAGCGGCGCGCGCGCATGCGCAGTAGCGCGGCATCACCTCATGTGACCTCAACGGCCCTATAAAAGGAGGGCCTCTGTGCCCAGACAGACGCTGGTTCGTCTGACAGCTGCTTCCTGTTTGTATCCTGTACTTGACCCTTGAAGATTGTCTTACCTGTTGCCAAACCCGGATCGTCCTGACTACTCTGCCTTCTCCTGACCTTGACCTTTGGCTTGCCTACTTGGATTTGTTACCTTCTCCTGCCCTGGACCTTTGGCCTGTACCTTGGACTCTCTTCTGAACCTGCCAGTGTTTGATCCCTAGCCTGCCTTGGACTCTCCTGCTCAAGGATACCTTTGTGCCTAATCTACCAGTGTTTGACCCTCGGCCTGCATTTACCTAACCTGCCTGTGTTTGATCCCCAGTCTGTTTTGCTGTGTCTCAACTAGGACTTCGTGGACGTACTAACCTGCTCCAGTCTACCCTACTCTACAACATCAGGAGCCCACGCCTGGTCACCATCCCACCGGTGGCTTGTGCCTCTTGGTGCCAACCGTCCCTGTGTCACCTTCAGGGCAGTGGGCGCCGAGTCGCAAGGGCAACCGCTCTCGGCATCTTGGCCTCGGTGAGTACCTAGTTCATGACACCCGAAGAGAGACCCCCCAGAGGCAGGGGAGGAAGGAACCTGATGGCTGCACATCCTCCCCCTAGACGTCAGAAGCGTCTTACCTGGGCTAAGGAGAAAAGGACTGGACTGTTGCTCAGTGGTCCAAAGTCCTCTTTTTCGGATGAAAGTAAATTTTGCATTTCATTTGGAAATGAAGGTCCCAGAGTCTGGAGGAAGAGTGGAGAGGCACAGAATCCAAGTTGCATGAGGACCAGTGTGAAGTTTACGCAATCAGTGATGATTTGGGGAGCCATGTCATCTGCTGGTGTTGGTCCACTGTTTTATCAAGTCCAAAGGAAATTCTAGAGCACTTCATGCTTCCCTCTGCTGACCAGCTTTATGGAGATGCTGATTTCATTTTCCAGCAGGACTTGGTACCTGCCAAAGGTACCTGTGACAGACCTAGCTGGGACAGAGGCTGTTAGAGGGGATGGAATGCAAGCCTCTTTCCTTGCGATTATGGGCCCTGGCATTTGGGGGAATGGTGCTCTTTTTGAGCTGTATGCCTGGGGACCCCTGAGCTGGTGTTACTTGGATTCAGGTCCATGATGCCCCACAAGACACATAGACTCTGGATATGTATATGCCATATTAGCAATAGACTAAATCACACTGTTGGGACACAAGCTGTTAGATGCTAATGTCATCAACTCCAGCCACCTGTCTGTTGTGTAAATGAGTCTAGTCTGGCTTGTAAGAATATTCAACACAATGTTGTTGTGCTAATTAACCCTGTGTTGATGTTTATGTAATGTGTATTGAATAGTCAGTAAGCTAGGAGGCGTACCCTTAAAAATCTTATCTCTCAGTTAACTAGTCTGGGTCAATGATTAGATAATTAGCTTATGCTAATTAGGTTAGGTTTTAGTCATCCTGCTGTATATATTTGTGGGAGATCTCAAATAAAAGATCATTCCTGATGTACTCCAAGACTGGTGTTGTCTAGTTCTTGGGTGTTCCTATAGCCAGATCCATTGGACTCATGTTCCAGGGCTTAGGAAGCGGTATATAGACAGAAACACTCAAGCGGAGTGTAGGGACGTTCCGTCACAGTACCAATACCTGGTTTAATGATCATGGAATCATTGTGCTTGATTGTCCAGCAAACTCGTCTGACCTAAACCCCATAGGGAATCTGTGGGATAATTTCAAGAGGAATATGAGAGACACCACACCTAACAATGCAGATGCAGACGAGCTGAAGGCTGCTATCAAAGCAACCTGTGCTTCCATAACACCTTAGCAGTGCCAGGCTGATTGCATCCATGCCACACCACACTGATGCAGTAATTCATGCAAAAGGAGTCCTGATCAAGTATTGAGTGCATACTATACTGTACATGTACATACTTTTCAGCAAACCAACAATTCTGTATTAAAAATCCTTTTTTTTTTTTATTGGTCTTATGTAATATTCAAATTTTCTGAGATACTGAACTCTGGGTTTTCACTAGCTTTAAGCCATAACCCTCAATGAACTGTAGCTCTCCAGTGCCGGCAGCACTCATACAGCCCCAGACCATGACACTCCCACCCCCATACTTGACTGTAGGCAAGACACACTTGTCTTTGTACTCCTCACCTGGTTGCCGCCACACACGCTTGACCCCATCTGAACCAAATAAGTTTATCTTGGTCTCATCAGACCAAAGGACATGGTTCCAGTAATCCATGTCCTTAGTCTGCTTGTCTTCAGCAAACTGTTTGCAGGCTTTCTTGTGCATCATCTTTAGAGGAGGCTTCCTTCTGGGACGACAGCCATGCAGACCAATTTGATGCAGTGTGTGACATATGGTATGAGCACTGACAGGCTGACAGCCTGCCCCCCCCCCCCCCTTCAACCTCTGCAGCAATGCTGGCAGCACTCATATCTATTTCCCAAAGACAACCTCTGGATATGATGCTGAGCATGTGCACTCAACTTCTTTGGTGGACCATGGCGAGGCCTGTTCTGAGTGGAACCTGTCCTGTTAAACCGCTGTATAGTCTTGGCTACTGTTCTGCAGCTCAGTTTCAGGGTCTTGGCAATTTTCTTATAGCCTATGCCATCTTTATGTAGAGCAACAATTCTTAGATCCTCAGAGAGTTCTTTGCCATGAGAGAGTGAGAGCGATAACACCAAATTTAACACACCTTCTCTCCATTCACACCTGAGACTTTGTAACACTAACGAGTCACATGACACCGGGGAGGGAAAATGGCTAATTGGGCCCAATTTGGACATTTTCACTTAGGGATCTACTCACTTTTTTTGCAGCGGTTTAGACATTAATGGCTGTGTGTAGAGTTATTTTGAGGGGACAGCAAATTTACACTGTTATACAAGATGTACACTCACTACTTTACATTGTAGCAAAGTGTAATTTCTTCAGTGTTGTCACATGAAAAGATATAATATAATATTTACAAAAATGTGGGGGGTGTACTCACTTTTGTTGTATACTGTATATATTATGAAAAATAAAAAAATATATATTCTTTTCATCACCATGGAAACCACACTTGTTTCTGTCGGGGTTATTGACACTAGAGAACAAAAGGCATATTATTATTGTGAAGCCACCTGTCTGTCCCTAGACCGAGCCCAAGTGATGCATACTTCTGTGGTGACACTAATCTGAGAAATGATTGCCAGAAATAAACAAAGAGCAAAGTCTTCAGATAAGTCAGGAGCCCACTCCTTTTTTCTAAAGTTATGGTAACACAATCATTCTACTTTCTTTCAGTCTCAGAATTAAAGCCGAACTCCAGATTCCTGTCACTTCAATCCTAATCACCTTTACAATTGTCTAAAACATATGTGCGGCGGCAAAAGGGTGGGCTTTAACGCCCACATAATGCACATATGCGTCACTGTGCAGCCGATGTTTCTGTGCTGAGAGTGTGCTCACTAAATGCTCCTAGCACAGAGACCGAGCTGTGAAAGACAGCCCTTGGTCCCCGCTAAGGCCCCTTTCACACTGGGGCGGTGAGTTAGTCGGCGGCAAAGTGCCGCTATTTTTGCGGCGCTTTACCGTCAATTTTGCGACGCTATTATTCTGCTAGTGGGCCACTTTTACCCCCGCTAGCGGCCGAGAAAGTGTTAAAAACAGCCAAGAAAGGGTTAAAACCACCCGCAGCGCTTTGCCGGGGGTATAGCCGCGCTGCCCATTGATTTTAATGGGCAGGAGCGGTGGAGGAGTGGTATACACACTGCTCCTTCACCGCTCCAAAGATACTGCTAGTAGGACTTTTCTTAGCATCCTGCCAGCGCACCGCTCCAGTGTGAAAGCCCTCAGGCTTTCACATTGGAGAGACAGGAGCTGCTCTTTCAGGGCGCTTTGCAGGCGCTATTTTTAGCACTGTAGCGCCTGCAAAGTGCCCCAGTGTGAAAGGGGTCTAATGGTTGGTAACCGGCTTCTGATCATGTGACCATTGTGACAGCTAGTTACAGTGAATCTTTCCCTCGCCTCAGCATTCAGAACTTTGCCGGTGCAGGAATGCCGATGCAGGTGGGAAGGGGTTAAAATTGTTTGTTTGGACCGAGCTGGTAATAAAATAAACTATTACCTTTACAAACAGATGCGCCTGCTGTGAGTGCTATATAATCTATATGTAGCCTCAGTGTTACTACAGCGGTAGAGCGTCTTCCTGGAACAAAATCAAGTCCACAGCAAACATTGTATTTTCTGAATGAATACAAGGCTTCCTCTGATTGGCTGAGGCAGAGGGGCAGTCTGATGACATCATAAATGTCATCATAGCCAAGTAACTGTTTATTCATTTAAGATTTTATTATTGATGTATTATTTAAATTGCAACCTCCAGTCTCATTTTGTTAAGTCTTTATCCCTTCCTATGCCCCCTCCCCAGAGAAATTGATCCCAATTCACCCCCATTTTTTGATCTGGTGATAATTGTCACTGGGTCTAAAATTGTAGGAAGAGGAACCTTTCCCTAGTCTAACTAAACCTAAAGCTGTAGTATAACATTTATTTTAGAAACTATCAAGGCATAGAGATAAGCTGCCCTCTACTGTCACACTGTAATGTATAATTATGTATGTCACTTCCTGACTATGGGGTTTTTGTGCAAAGATCCTGGAAGGAGAAAGTGGAGAGAGAAAGAAGGTGTCAGCCACATGTCCTGTCCATGCTACAAATACCAGATCAGAAGAGACGATTATTGCTAGTTAACCACTTGCCATCCGCCCTATGGCCGAATGACGGCCACAGCGCGGATCTCAATTCCCGGGAGGCCGTCATATGACGTCCTCCCCTGTGCACGCTCCCTGCGCGTGCCCTGTAGGGCGCACGCGGGGCGCGCTGTGATCACCGAGTCACTGAGACTCGGGTGATCATCGATCCGAGTAAGGGGCAGGGTCCCGGCCCCTTACCATGTGATCAGCTGTCAGCCAATGACAGCTGATCACATCATAAAAACAAAAGCTTTTTTTTCTCCTCACGCTGACAGCGAAGGAGAAAAATAAAGCCGATCATCGGCTTATCTTAAAGGGACATCGGTCCCACCTTGCAATCCCCACAAGTGCCACCTTGCAATGCCCATATGTGCCACCTTGTAATGCCCATAAGTGCCACCTGTCAATGCCCACAAGTGCCACCTGTCAATGCCCACTAGTGCCACCTATCAATGCCCACCAGTGATGCCAATCAGTGCCCACCAGTGATGCCAATCAGTGCCACCTACAAGTGCTGCCTATCAGTGTAACCCATCAGCGCCCATCACTGCCACCCATCAGCGCCCATCACTGCCACCTATCGGTGCCCATCACTGCCACCTATCGGTGCCCATCACTGCCGCCTCATCAGCGTACATCAATGACGGACAAAAATTACCCATTTTATATTTTTTTAACTTTTTTAGCAAATAAAAAACAGAAAAGTGGTGCGTGCAAAATTATTCGGCCCCTTTACTTTCAGTGCAGCAAACTCACTCCAGAAGTTCAGCGAGGATCTCTGAATGATCCAATGTTGTCCTAAATGACTGATGGTGATAAATAGAATCCACCTGTGTGTAATCAAGTCTCTGTATAAATGCACCTGCTCTGTGATAGTCTCAGGGTTCTGTTGAAAGCGCAGAGAGCATCATGAAGACCAAGGAACACACCAGGCAGGTCCGTAATACTGTTGTGGAGAAGTTTAAAGCCGGATTTGGATACAAAAAGATTTCCCAAGCTTTAAACATCCCAAGGAGCACTGTGCAAGAGATCATTTTGAAATGGAAGGAGTATCAGACCACTGCAAATCTACCAAGACCTGGCTGTCCCTCTAAACTTTCAGCTCAGACAAGGAGAAGACTGATCAGAGATGCAGCCAAGAGGCCCATGATCACTCTGGATGAACTGCAGAGAACTACAGCTGAGGTGGGAGAGTCTGTCCATAGGACAACAATCAGTCGTACACTGCACAAATCTGGCCTTTATGGAAGAGTGGCAAGAAGAAAGCCATTTCTCAAAGATATCCATAAAAAGTCTTGTCTAAAGTTTGCCACAAGCCACCTGGGAGACACACCAAACATGTGAAAGAAGGTGCTCTGGTCCGATGAAACCAAAATCGAACTTTTTGGCCACAATGCAAAACGATATGTTTGGCGTAAAAGCAACACAGCTCATCACCCTCGACACACCATCGCCACTGTCAAACATGGTGGTGGCAGCATCATGGTTTGGGCCTGCTTTTCTTCAGCAGGGACAGGGAAGATGGTTAAAATTGAGGGGAAGATGGATGCAGCCAAATACAGGACCATTCTGGATGAAAACCTGTTGGAGTCTGCAAAAGACTTGAAACTGGGACGGAGATTTATCTTCCAACAAGACAATGATCCCAAACATACAGCAAAATCTACAAAGGAATGGTTCACAAATAAACGTATCCAGGTGTTAGAATGGCCAAATCAGTCCAGACCTGAATCCAATCGAGAATCTGTGGAAAGAGCTGAAAACTGCTGTTCACAAACGCTCTCCATCCAACCTCACTGAGCTCGAGCTGTTTTGCAAGGAAGAATGGGCAAGAATTTCAGTCTCTCGATGTGCAAAACTGATAGAGACATACCCCAAGTGACTTGCAGCTGTAATCGCAGCAAAAGGTGGCTCTACAAAGTATTAACGCAAGGGGGCGGAATAATTTCGCACGCCCCACTTTTCATTTTTTTATTAGTTAAAAAAGTTTCAAAAATCCAATAGATTTCGTTCCACTTCACAATTGTGTCCCACTTGTTGGTGATTATTCACAAAAAAAAAAAAATTTAATATCTTTATGTTTGAAGCCTGAAATGTGGCAAAAGGTTGAAAAGTTCAAGGGGGCCGAATACTTTCGCAAGGCACTGTATATACTGGTCGCAGAAGTTCCTAAGCTTTCAAATACTTTGTTTGGATTTATAGTTAAAGCGGAGTTTCCGCCGAAAAAAATAAAAATAAAAGTCAGCAGCTACAAATACTGCAGCTGCTGACTTTTAATGCTAGGACACTTACCTGTCCAGGGCGCCCGCGATGTCCTCACCCGAAGCCGATCTGTCCCTTGGCTCCGGGTGGAGACGCCGGTGTCCTGTCGAGAAAGGTCCCCCGGCGGATAGTGTTCGCCCTGTACTGCACAGGTGCAGCGCTTGCGCAGTACGGAGGACAAAGGAGACGCCGAAAGTCTCCGAACATGAACAGCCTGCACAATTAAGACTACATTGTGCCACATGCTTCCACACACTCCCCATGCTCGTGCAACTCTGCAAGGGGCGGGTGTAGGGGTGGATGCATACAGAATAGATAATACATGTTTAAAAAAAAACACCCTTCAGTTGTGTAAACATGCCCCGCAAAGACGTGTAGTTTATTGATGAAATCACCCCGAAAACCAGCCCCAACTTATCATCTCTGCCCATCATTGTAAAATACGGCCTCTCCTATATGCATCCGCCCCTACACCCGCCCCTTGCAGAGTTGCACGAACATCGGGAGTGTGCGGGAGTGTGTGGCACAATGTAGTCTTAATTGCGCAGGCGCCGTGTACAGCTGATGAACAGCTGTTCATGTTCGGAGACTTTCGGTGTCTCCTTTGTCCTCCGCCTGCGCAGTACAGGGCGGATGCTATCCGACGGGGGACCTTTCTCGGCAGAACACCGGCATCTTCAGTAAGGGAATCAGAAAGTGAAGCCTTGCAGCTACACAGCCTGGTTCCCTACTGCGCATGTGTGAGTCGCACTGCGCATCCTCACTGGTCCCTGCTGTCTTCTGGGACCTGTGTGTCTCCCAGAAGACAGTGGGGGGCGGACATGGCGTACATCGATCTGCGGCGATCTATCGCCGGAGGTGGGAGCAAATACCAATATTAGACAGGTGTCTGCTCCCCCCCCCCCCCCCCTGAAAGGTACTTAATGTGACACCAGAGGTGGGGAGGAACCGGAAAAGCGGAAGTTCCATTTTTGGGTGGAACTCCACTTTAAAGTGATTGTAAAGGTTCAGTTTTTAAAAAAAAATAACAAACATGCCTCTACTTACCTGCCTTGTGCAAGGGTTTCGCATAGAGTGGCCCAGATCCTCCTTTTCTGGGGTCCCCCGGCGGCACTCCTGGCTCCTCCTCTTCTTGATTGCCCCCACAGAGAGGCGCTTTCCAGGGGGGCACTCGTGCGGTCGTGCTCTTGAGGGTGGAAAAAAGTACCGGACTGCATTAAAAACACACCAAAAACGCACCAAAAACGTATCATAAACGCATTGGAACGCATCAAAAACAAACCTGCAGAAAAGCATCTGGACTGCATTTCTATGGAGTGAACTAGCCCTAAAGTTAGTAACTGGGGGGGGGGGGCTTACACTGCCTGTAAAGTGATGCATCTGTAGCATGTATCCAAAATGCAGCTTCCTAGATGTACAGCTTTAGAGAAAACTTACAAATCTACATTGCAGCTGCAAGATTTTATTACAAAACCAAAAATAGCCCCCCCCCCCCCAATACATAAAAGGCCATTTGGGGCTGTAAAGGCTTAAAATGAGAACCCCCACGTGAAAAATATCACCCCGAAATCAATAAATATTGTGCCCCTCCCACACACTAACAAACCCCTAGCTAAACACACAGCAAGCCAGCCCATAAAAGGGGGGTGGATGCTTGGGGGCACGAGGGGCTCGGGCACCCCAAAAGTCAACCAACTTGTTCCCATATTCAGGGGGACAAGGGCCTCTTCCACAAAACCCTAGGCTGGGGTTGTGGGGGGCTGCAGACAGGGGGCTTTACGGAATGTGGCAAGCCCCTTTAAACTAGTGGGTACAAGGTGCTTTGTGGTTGGTATTGAGTCCAACATGCCCCAAAGGCAGCCACCTATGTTGAGTGCATGTGGCCTTATATGGTTCAGGAGGGACTATGAGTAAGCACTGTTTGTAGTGTGAAACGCGTCAACTCTTCTGTGCGTTCTGCTGTGGCATGTATTTTTGATCCTGTGTTTTTTTGAATAAAAGGCAATTTTTTCGGAGTGCGGCTGTCAAGAAATATTTCCTATCTATTTCAGAGATCGCTCTTCTCACCCCTTTCCTAGCTGGCCCTGTTGTATGCTCTGAAAAAGGATGTGGTTTGGATTGGTGAAGGCAGCTCACAGCCTTTGGAGAATGGAGTGGAGTGTGGAGTTCCCCTTTAAAAGCAAAAGCTAGGCGGAGGAAATCATATGCATTAGAGGGGGAAGGTTAAATGCCCTTTTAGGAGGAGCGAGAGGAGCGAGAGTCTTTTTACATAATTTTAACAAGGTGCACGTCACATGTTGGCAACGTAACATGCTAACATGTCTTGTGTGCAAATATCATTAAAAAAAATACATAAAGGTGAACCAGCGTAAACCAAAAATTGACAAGTTTAGAGTTGCGCCTGTTTAACCCACGCAATTGCATTTGCATTGCTTGACATTTACTAAGATTCTGGCAGTGAACAAATGCATTTGAACGAGCGCAAGAGCCGCTTGCACATGCGCACTGCTCACATTGATCTCACGCAGTTCTAACAGTACTTGCAGGCACAGCAGGCTTGCTCTGAAAAAGTTACTTTCTCATTCTATTTTCAGCATATTTGTTACTTGGACAGTTGTTACTAAACTTCCTCACATCACCCCATATTATTGGCACCTCCATCTTTTGTTAATATTGAATTGGAGATGTCGTGCGCCACGTCCACGGGAGATTTCATTCTCCCGTGCGCCAAGATCACTATAGTAAATGGGGATTAGCACTCTGTTACCGGCGCAAACGTTTCGTAAATATGAAATTGTACTTTGAGCATCAGCGTGCGCCTCTACTGATGGCGCAAACGTTTCGTAAATTAGCCCATATGGCTTCTCTGTGAGCCCCTTTATGGACTGACTTATTTAATAGGCTCCTCCTTGCTCATTCTTTGCCTACTGGCCATAGTTTAACCACTTACCCACTGGGCACTTAAACCCCCTTCCTAACCTTCCTAACCAGACCAATTTTCAGTTTTCAGTGCTATCACATTTTGAATGACAATTACTCATGCAACACTGTACCTTTATGACATTTTTGTACTTTTTTTTCACACAAATAGAGCTTTCTTTTGGTGGTATTTTTTTATTTTTTATTTTTTTTGCGCTATAAAAGAAAAAAGAGCGAAAATTCTGTAAAAAAAAATAATTTTTCTTCTTTTTTTTAATAAAATTTTGTAAACTACAAATTTTTCTTCATAAGATTCTTCAAAATGTATACTGCTACATATCTTTGGTAAAAAATAACCAAAATTGGTGTATATTATTTGGTCTTTGTGAAAGTTATAGAGTCCACAAGCTATGGTGCCAATCTCTGAAAATTGATCACACCTGAAGTACTGACAGCCTATCTCATTTCTTGAGACCCTAACATGCCAGGAAAGTACAAATACCCCCCAAATGATCCCTTTATAGGAAGTAGACATTCCAAGGTATTATATATTATACAGAGGCCCAACATGCAGGGAGCGCCATCAGGTGTTCTGGAGCATAAATTCTTGATTACCACTTAGCCCCCGTACACACAGTCGGAAATTCCAACCACAAAATCCATCGGATTTTTTCCAACTAATTTTGTCGGACACTGGTGTTGCATACACACGGTCTCGTAATTTGATCTGAGCATGAGTGGCACTTTGTCCGTCGGAATTCTCTACACACGATCAGAAAAAGTCTGATCATACTTTGTTGTCGGAAAATTTGAGAGCAGGATCAAATTCCGACGGAAAAAGTCAGATGGAGCCCACACACGGCCGGATTTTCCGACAACATGGTCCGATCGGACATTTTCCGTCGGAATTTCCAACCGTGTGTACGGGGCATAACACTTTTAAAGGCCCTGGAGCACCAGGAGAATGGAAACGCCCCAAAAATGACCACATTTTGGAAAGAAAACACACCAACGTATAATCTATGAGGCATAATGAGTCTTTTGAACATGTCATTTTTTTTTACAAGTTTTTGGAAACTGTGTAAAGAAAATGAAAACGCATTTATTTTTTACACAAAGTTGTCCATTTATACAATATTTTTAACACATAGCATGTACATACCAAAAATTACACCCCAAAATAGATTCTCCTACTCCTCCTTCTCCACATAGAGAGGCCCAACATGCAGGGAGCACCATCAGGTGTTCTAGGGGCATAAATGTCAAATCTAATTTGACTACCTATTACACTTTTGTGAGGCACTCTAGTGGCATGGATGTGGCATGGATGAGAACTGATGTGGCATGGATGAGCATGAATGGGGATGGATGAGCATGAATGGGGATGGATGAGCCGTGGATGGGGATGACTGAGCATGAATGAGTATGGCTGAGTACAGCCAGGTACGGCTGGGTACGACTGAGTATGGCTGGGTACGACTGAGTACGACCGGGTACGGCTGGGTACAACTGAGTACAGCCGAGTACAGCTGAGTACGGCCGGGTACGACCGGGTACGACTGGGTACGGCTGGGTACGGCTGGGTATGGCTGGGTATGGCTGAGTATGACTGGGTATGTCTGGGTATGGATGGGATGGCTAAGCATGGATGGATGGATGAGTATTGCTGAGTATGGATGGATGAGTATTGCTGAGTATGGCTGGATGGATGAGTATTGCTGAGTATGGATGGATGGGTATTACTGAGTATGGATGGATGGCTGAGCATGGATGAGTATTGCTGATTAGGGATGGATGGCTGAGCATGGATGGATGAGCATGGATTGATGAGTATTGCTGAGTATGGATGGATGGCTGAGCATGGATGGATGAGTATTGATAAGGATGGATGGATGGCTGAGCATTGATGGATGGGTATTGATGAGGATGGATGGATGGATGGATGGCTGAGCATGGATGGATGAGTATTGATGGCTGAGTATTGCTGACTATGGATGGGGATAGATGGGATGGCTGAGCATGGATGGATGGATGGCTGGATGAGGCAGGAATTGGCACAAATGAGCACTACAGGTCCAGCGGTACAGAGAGGGGACGCTGGTTTGTTTACAAGTGATCTCTCCGTTTTTTGACGGAGCAGTCACGTTGTAAACGGCCGCTGTCAGCGGCCATTTACTGTGATCCGTGTCCGCAGGCGCACGGCGGTCATGGATATTCCTCGGTGCGTGCCCTAGGGGGCACACGGGAGCGCGACTCTGGGAGGACATCAATGTACGCACTCCCAGATTTATCGAGCTGCGCTGTAGCTGTCATTTGGCTATGGTGTACTCGGCAAGTGGTTAATGTCCTTGAAGTGCATTATGGCTTAAAAATAAATGTTCCAATCTGCACTATAATGGTGCCCTAGGATGACGTCAGATTGTGATGAAACGCGCCGAGTGGAGCGACGTGCTGGCGTCACCACAGGCTCAATTCCCGGAAGGACGGGCAGCTATTAGGAGCAGGCCGGCTTTTTATTACAAGCGTGTTTGCTAAGCATTTGATTTAAGTGCAATCGTTATATTTTACAATAAACATGCAAAGTATTTTATGCTATGGCCAGTTTTATTTTTCCATGGGTATTCTTTATGATCTAGTACCTATAAAGTGGTGGATTTCCTAACTACGGCCATTTGTTCCCTGGAAGGATAAAGGCCCTGGCTGGGTTATGAGCCACAAGCGAGATTGACCTTCTGTAATAGGAAGTCAATACGTTCTGGTAAGCGAGCATTCTGTAAGGTGGTTTACCTTCAAGACCACACATTTTTCTGGTGACAGATGGTGCACATATTGTTGGATGGACTTTGTCACTACATGGACTTTTTTCTTCTTTTCTTTTATCAAATATTTGTATATAATGATTAGCGCAAATATATAGGAGAGTGATTTTATGCTGTGTGTGTCTCACAGGAAAGTTGCTGCTGAAGTGTTTTTTGTTGAATAGCGCAGTTTTTTGCTTTTGATACATATACTCAATCGCAATGTAGTGGCAAACCCAAACCTGGTCCTTAATGGTAACTAGTTATTGTTCTTCATTGAATATAGTTTGAAAAAAAAGAATCCACTACAGCATTGTCATCTTCCTCATCATCATCCACTGTGGCTTCAGATGATCTCCATAAAATTGCTAAGGAAGATTTCACCACTCACAAGAAAACAAACAGAGGGGACCTTGGTGAGTCTGATATGTTTCCACTTGTAAACTTTTACAAAATATTACAGAAGTGTGGGGCCCCTTTCACACAAGAGATCCGATCGGTCCCTCCATTCTCCTCTATGGTGCTCTGGAGGTAAACGGACTTGTGTCTGATTACACCCGGCCACCTCTGGGTCTGATCCGGCAAAAAAAAAAAAAAAAAATACGGAAGAGAGAGAAGAAGACATCTGGCTGCTCATAGAGCAGAGCGGGTTGTGTCCGTGTCCGCTCTGCACAAGTGTAGCGGGCACAGACCTGTCATTCATCCGCTCCAGTCAGCTCAGCAAGGGATCAGCAGACGGATCTTCTGCTGAGCAAAAACAGATCCGGCCCATTATGTGACACTTACCTGCAGGAGAAGCCCCCGATGTACCCGTCTTCCTCGCTAGTAGTGCGCGTCCATTCTTCACCCATCTTCCTTCCGGGGCCGCGAACTCCGGCTCTGTGACTGGCCGGAGTTGCGTGACGTCACGAGACATCACTCCCGCGCGTGCCCTTTCTAACTCCGGTGCATGCGCAGAAGAAATCGCCCTACGGCGATTTGCAAATTATCTCCTAGACCGTGCAGGTCTGAGATATATTTCAAGCACCTACAGGTAAGCCTTAATCTAGGCTTACCTGTAGGTTAAAGTGGTTGTAAAGGGTTTACAACCACTTTAATGCAATGGTTTTGTTGACTCTTCCTTATTTCATTCAGGTTTATATGTTATGGTTTGTTTTAGGATTTATTTGTTTACCTCCGTGACTGCCTTTTCTCTCCAGGATCTCTACCAAGCACAAAACATGCAGATCCCACAATATTTGAAATAATTGAGGGCATGCTTGGAACAGTTGAGGCTCAGACAAGTTCAGAAAAGGTAATACATCATATAAGACATTTATTTGTTCCATGAGCTACCTAGCTGTAATATTTTAAACCCAATGAGTCTTACCATTGCCAAGATGTAACTTATGTGCTAATGTGGAGTATATATTCTCAGTGAAGTGTCTAGCTTCAGGTGATACCCAAAGATGAAACAAATCCTCCTTAAAAAAGTTGCATCCGTTTATCTGCAGTCTTCTCTTCAACCATTTAAAGTGCAGAGTTTTTTAAAGCTTGTCTGAGCTTTAATAAAGCAGGGGACGGGGAGCTTAGTGAGAGCTGATTGGAGGGAAGGGACACACCCCCTTCACACTGCACACAGAAACATAACTAAGGCTTTCAATGACAGGCTGTGTGCTGGAGATCCCTCCCTTATCACCTTTTTACATCTTGGTGTCAGGAAAACTTGTCAGAAGTGACTTATGTAGATAGCAGAGGAACTGGGCAGCAGATAAAAATTAGACTTAGTGCTCTGGATTGATACAAGTACACATTATAGAGAGATATGCTTTGTTCATATTTAAAGTTTGAGGTTTACAACCACATTAAAGCGGAGCTCCACTCTAAAGTGGAACTTCCGCTCACAGTGGGTTCTGTCACAAGGCTGATTTACTAAGAAGAATGCGCTGCACCAGTTCATACATTAATTGGTGCGCTGGAAAAGTCATTAACCGAACGTGCGAACCAGCGCAATTTGAACGATAATAAATACCCGTGTATGTAAACTGTTGCTAGGGTAACTGTGGTTTTCTCATTGATAATAGCGCACGCCCAATCCAATTGGTTAATTTCATCT
This sequence comes from Lithobates sylvaticus, assembly GCA_028564925.1. NCBI lineage: Eukaryota > Metazoa > Chordata > Amphibia > Anura > Ranidae > Lithobates > Lithobates sylvaticus. The sequence goes on along the minus strand of CM053037.1, from coordinate 67,509,647 downwards.
CATTGGATGTGCCTTGTTATGCAATTAGTAGGTGTTCTCAGTTAATTAACCCTTTTGATGCTAGTCTCATGCTTATCACTTCTAATATATCTTTGAAATGTGTTTTTTTTTTTTTACCCAAATCTTTCAATACATTGCAAAGAACAAGAAGTGTTTATAAAACCAATAAATTCATATTTTTAGATCTTGATTTTTAAAGGTGACCATACACTGTAATCAGTTAGGTCTTAAATAAATTAGATTTAGTGCAAGAGCCTGATTAATTTCCTCTAATTTGAATTAATTGTTCAAGTGCATCTTTCTATTACCTATTTTGCCTAAATATCGAGTTGTACAAAGATTGGCCAATCAGATTGCATAGTGCATGACCATCTTAAGTGCCAAATTTGGAATGCAGATGTGCCATGACCCACTTGTATTTTCCTATTGATATTTCTTGGGCATTATACAAGGCACATGAGAACCCACCTTTTTTCAAGGCATGCTAGAGTGATCAGGAATCTTCAAACTACGGCTCTCCAGCTGTTGCGGAACTACACATCCCATGAGGCATTGTAAAACTCTGACATTCACAGACATGACTAGGCATGATGGGAATTGTAGTTCCTGAACAACTGGAGGGCTGTAGTTTGAAGACCCCTGTGCTAGACCATTATTATGCCTCCAGAATTGAGAGTTTGGCACCTACCCAACTTCTCTCTGCTGACACAAGAACCTACATCTATAGATATATATTTGGGCAGGACAGTGGTGTAGTGGTTAGCACTTTAACCTGCAAAAAGGGTCGCCTGGAGTTTTCATGTTCTCCCTGTGCCTGCGTGGGTTTCCTCCCACACTCTAAAGACATGATGGTAGTTAAATCGGATCCTGTCTAAATTGGCCCTAATATGTATGAATGTGTGTTAGGGACCTTAGGTTGTAAGCTCCTTGAGGGCAGGGACTGAATGTACAATATATATTTTGAAGCACTGCGTAAATTGATGGCGCTATATAAGTACCTGAAATAAATAAAATAAAATATATACACACACTGAAGCAGGAAGCAATATCCATTGGCCTGGAAGTGAATCTGTACACAGGAAGTAGGTGTGTGTTTTGAGGTCAAATCATTTAGACATACACACATGACCCACACAAACACCACCCCATGTAAAAATCAAGAAAAAATTGATTGAGACAAGACTCGCAAACAGAGTTACGATTTTTATAAATACAGTGCTCGTATTGTGAAACGCTCGTTAACCGTGTTACTCGCAATCCGAGGTTCCACTGTATTTTGGACAGCTATTTTAGCTAAGATAAATTCCCAAAACATGTCCTGTCGGGTGTACTTGAGAACTGAGGCTGAGAACCAATGAAAATTAAATACTCACCGCTCTGTAATTTTCCTTTCCTGGTGCCTATCCATGGCAGCATACGCACAATCCATGCATATGCTAACACAAAGGCACCATAGCTTTTAGACAAATCACACCTTTTTTTATTTTGCCATGACAATGAGTTATGCTGCATCTGGGAAATCTGTTGCATGGAAATTGTTTGGGGGGGAGTGTAAAATGCATTACTTGGATTGAGCATGCATCTGCAAAACAAATTATCATCAAAACACGTAAAACATAGAAATTGCTACAAATTTGGTCAACAAAACAGGACTTGGAAAAGGAAAGCAAGGAAAGCAAAAAACACATGTTAATTTGAGACACTAACAGAATATGGTTTTGAGGTCTGACCATTTTTTAGAGGAAATTAACAGGAGTTAAAAGGACTACACCCACAAACTGACATCTATTAAGGATTTAAACATTTATTAGTCACAACATCTTGGAGGAAGATTTTGCGAAATAATGCAGCACAGACAATTAAATCAAAGCGAGATTAAAGCCTTGTACATAGAAATCGGATTTTCCGCAAACAAAACCGCAGACTTTTGTCCGAAGGCGTGTGCCTGAATTTTGTCTTGCATACAAACGGCAAGGAATTGTCGACCAACAAACACGAACGTAGTGACGCGATGTGGTTTTATAGCTCTTTAGCGCCACACTTTGGGTTCCTTCTGCTAATTTCGTGTTAGTAGAAGTTTTGTGAGTGTTGATTCACGCTTTTCAGTTTGCGCTTTTAATTTCGTGCTTTTCAGTTTGTTTTTGAATGGCTGTTCGTCAACCAGACATGTTGCGGAATCGGAGGAGATAACGTGTTATTTATTATTAGCCTTGGAGTTATTGCTTTGACCCAAGTCCAGTCCAGGAACAGGAGGAGGAGGAGTTCTTGGACCAAAAATTGGTTGCTTTATTAATCGTGACCAATTATGTCCTATGCCTTTGCTGCGGGAGCTCCCGGAGAATAATCCAGATGATTTTCTTAATTATCTCCAGATGACAGACCCCTGCTTTCACCAACTGTTGGCATTGTTGACCCCTATATTAAGAAGCAGGACACATGCATGAGGCTTTTATTTTATTTTTTGTTGAATAATAATGATTTGATTTGTTATATTTTCTATATTTTTGGATGCATAGAATGACCTTTTTGGTTAAGTTCTATTGGCAGATAGCATGTCTAATTTTATTTGTTTTCTTTTTTTAATGCACAAAAAATTGTGTAGAATAATACTTGGCTATGTGTTTTACTTCACATGACAGTTTGGGAGTAGGCAGTTACATTTAAAAAAAATACAATGTAAAATTGACAAGAGACACTAACATATCTTTGATCTTAAAAACTACGGGATAATAGTGTTGTGGTTATATACGTTGCTTGACATTTACTAAGATTTTGGCCTGCGCAGTGAACAAACTAATTTGAACGAGCGCAAGAGCTGCTTGCTCATGCGCAGTGCTTATATTGATCTCACGCAGTTCTAAACATACTTGCAGGCACAGCAGGCTTTCTCTGAAAAAGATTTGGACATATTTGTTACTTGGGCCGTTGTTACTAAACTTCCTCACATCACCCCATAATATTGGCACCTCCATCTTCTGTTAATATTGAATTGAAGATGCCGTGCGCCATGTTCATAGTGGCACATAGATTGCATTCTCCCGTGTGCCGAGATCGCTATAGTAAATAGGGGATTCGCGCTCTGTTCCCGGCACACTGTTTCGTAAATATGAAAATGTGCGTTGCGCCTTGCTGTTCGCCTCAACTGATTTGTTGAGGCGCACAGCTTTCGTAAATCCATCCAGTGTGTCCATCTACAGAGTTTAGGAGCTGCCCTGTTTAAGTGAGGTTAAATCTCCCTCTTCTGAATGAATCACGTTCAGGATAGGAACCTTTTGACCACAGGCCACGGGAAGATGCAAAACGTGGTAAAATCACTGTAAAAACGTTGTTTGAGTTTTTTCCGTGTTTTGTGTGTTCCTTCGGCAGCGGTCCTGAGGTACCAGTGTACATGAAGCCTAAGTCAATGTGTATGATCTAGGAATCCATATCTTGGGTATAGTGAATTACTCTGTTTCAGAACTTCTATACAAACATTTTTGTACAAACAGAATCACAAAATATTACAGACAGCTCACATTGCTTTTCATATACTTGGCCACAATATAAATTAGTTGTCTATAATAAATGAATATTTAAAATGTTTCCATTTTGCAATAATGACATCATTATTAATTAGTAACTATACTATGTAATAATAGCTATTTTGTGCAACAGGAGCAATACTTGTCTAAGTTGGCCATACAGCATAGAATACTGCAAAGCATAAAGAGAACTATGTGTTGCCTGGGAGGCTACTAAAACATACATTTTAGGGTTGAGCTCTGTATGGTCTAGGTATAAACATACATTTCACACGTTCGTTTATATATGTTTTTTTTCCAGAGCAATTTTTCACAGTGCACCTGCCCTGCATTACCAGGACCACCAGGACCAAAGGTCAGTAACAGGGAGGATAGTAGAAAGTGACATATAGACCAATTTACTAAAGAAAGAAATTAGATTGCATGTTTATTTTGGCTTGTTTTCACACGCTTTTTTTTTTCTTTCCATTTAATCTGTTTTATTAAACTTTTAGTGCTCCATGTCATCATATGCCTATTTTTGTCTGGTAAAAAAATTACCATCAACTACCTGGAGCATTTTGGAGCTAACTTATGGAGTCATTTCAGGTGTTTGAATGGGTATTTAAGTGGGAAGTGGAGGCAACTCAGTTTCTCCATGGGTGAGTTTTATGCGGCGTACACACGAAGGGACAATCCCACGGGATTATCCTCTGGACTCAAGTCCAGCGGACAATCCCCTCGTGTGTGGGCGCCGGAGGACTTTTTGGCGCCAAAGTCCGGCGGACCAAAGTTTTAAGTTTGGTTTTAAAATTATCCGCTCGACTTGGCAGTCCGGCGGACAATCCCGCCGTTAGTAGGCTAGTCCGCCGGACTTTTGAAAATGAACGGACTTGTCGCTCATCGGCAAGTCCGTTCATTTAGAACGTAACTTCAGGTTACGTAGCTAGCGTAGGCAGTAAATGCCGGCGCGCTAGCTCCGTGACCTGGCATGGATTTAAAGGGAATCCCCACGCCGAAAAACGGCGTGGGGGTTCCCCCCAAATCCATGTCAGACCCTTATCCGAGCGCGCAGCCTGGCCGGCCAGGAAAGGGGTGGGGACGAACGAGCGCCCCCCCCCCTCCTGAGCCGTACCAGGCCGCGTACCCTCAACATGGGGGGTGCCCTGGGGAAAGGGGGGCCGTGCGGCCCCCCCACCCCAAAGCACCTTGTCCCCATGTTGATGAGGACAAGGGCCTCTTCCCGACAACCCTGGCCGTTGGTTGTCGGGGTCTGCGGGCGGGGGCTTATCGGAATCTGGGAGCCCCCTTTTATAAGGGGGCCCTCAGATCCCGGCCCCCCACCCTATGTGAATGAGTATGGGGTACGATGTACCCCTACCCATTCACCTAAGGTGTAAAATGTAAAGTACAAAAACACACACACTTTTGAAAAAATATTTTATTGCACTGCTCCGGGGGTCTTCTTCCGTCTTGGGGGTCTTCTCGCCGGACTCCTCCGCCATTTACCAAGCTCTTTTACCGAGCGGCGAAGTCCGGCTACCTTCTTCGTCGTCGCCGCCGTCGTCTGGGGGTCTCGATCCGCCTTCGGGGGTCTTCCGGGGTCTTCCGGGGGTCTCTTCTGTTTTTGCGGCGGTCGTCGTTTTCCGCGCCGCCGGCGCCTTCTTCTTCTTGTTCTTCTTGTTCTTCTTCTTCTTCTTCCGATGTTGACCCGTCGCTGTCTCTGCCCGGAATGCCAGAGCCGCGCTGCGCTGGGACTTATATAGGGACATGGGGACAGGGTCACATGCTCATGTCACATGGTGACCCCGCCCCCTTGTGATGTCACAGTCCCGGAGGATGCTGGGACTGTGGCATCACAGGGGGCGGGGTCACCATGTGACATGAGCATGTGACCCTGTCCCCATGTCCCTATATAAGTCCCAGCGCAGCGCGGCTCTGGCATTCCGGGCAGAGACAGCGACTGGTCAACATCGGAAGAAGAAGAACAAGAACAAGAAGAACAAGAAGAAGAAGGCGCCGGTGGCGCGGAAAACGACGACCGCCGCAAGAACAGAAGAGACCCCCGGAAGATCCCGGAAGACCCCCGAAGGCGGATCGAGACCCCCAGACGACGGCGGCGACGACGAAGAAGGTAGCCGGACTTCTCCGCTCGGTAAAAGAGCTTGGTAAATGGCGGAGGAGTCCGGCGGGAAGACCCCCAAGACGGAAGAAGACCCCCGGAGCAGTGCAATAAAATATTTTTTCAAAAGTGTGTGTGTTTTTGTACTTTACATTTTACACCTTAGGTGAATGGGTAGGGGTACATCGTACCCCATACTCATTCACATAGGGTGGGGGGCCGGGATCTGAGAGCCCCCTTATAAAAGGGGGCTCCCAGATTCCGATAAGCCCCCGCCCGCAGACCCCGACAACCAACGGCCAGGGTTGTCGGGAAGAGGCCCTTGTCCTCATCAACATGGGGACAAGGTGCTTTGGGGTGGGGGGGCCGCACGGCCCCCCTTTCCCCAGGGCACCCCCCATGTTGAGGGTACGCGGCCTGGTACGGCTCAGGAGGGGGGGGCGCTCGTTCGTCCCCACCCCTTTCCTGGCCGGCCAGGCTGCGTGCTCGGATAAGGGTCTATGATGGATTTGGGGGGAACCCCCACGCCGTTTTTCGGCGTGGGGATTCCCTTTAAATCCATGCCAGGTCACGGAGCTAGCGCGCCGGCATTTACTGCCTACGCTAGCTACGTAACCTGAAGTCACGTGCTAAATGAACGGACTTGCCGATGAGCGGCAAGTCCGTTCATTTTCAAAAGTCCGGCGGACTAGCCTACTAACGGCGGGATTGTCCGCCGGACTGCCAAGTCCAGCGGATAATTTTAAAACCAAACTTAAAACTTTGGTCCGCCGGACTTTGGCGCCAAAAAGTCCGCCAACGCCCACACACGAGGGGATTGTCCGCTGGACTTGAGTCCAGAGGATAATCCCGCGGGATTGTCCCTTCGTGTGTACGCGGCATTATAGACATTGGCGCCCTGTGTTCTGTTTTTGTTATTTTGTATTGACACGCATTTTAATCTGCTCGATGGATTGTTTTTCCGTTCAGTTATCAACTAATTGTCAGGCTTAGCAGCCACTCACCGACATAAGAACATCGCCAAACCTGGTTATCTCATTTCTATTTACAACGTTGGCATGTCTATTGGCAACGTTGTGCAGCAACTGCATCTGTGCACTGCTCGGCCTTGTTTCTAAAACACAAAGACTTGCCCTTCAACTTTTCATTATACTAATTCTTTTAAAATTTTACTTGAAAAAGTTTGCCAATCATTGTGGGCCTGTTAGCTTTGTATGCAAGGACTGCTTTGAATGGCAAGTTAGAGACATCGTAAGGTTCAATGTACCTCATTATGTGTGATATTACTGTTACTAAATTATTTATGCTTATTTGTGTACTAGGGGGAAAGAGGAGATGATGGTTTCCCAGGACTTCCAGGTATCCCAGGACGCATTGGGGAGAGAGGACTAGCGGGTCTACCTGGCCCACCAGGTCCACAAGGGCTACCTGGTCATCAAGGAATGCCAGGGTCTTCTGGAACAACAACTATGATTAATGGTTTGGATAAAGAAAATAAGGTAATTAAGTAAAATATTCAAATACTGATAATAAAAGAAAATACTTTTAGATATTCAATCAGTTGTTTAAAATGTAGAAAGTTAAGGTGATCATGGCATGTAAATATTCACTTTACAGATGGGCTTAGTAGAAAAATCTCATACCTACAGTACCTTGGTTAGCCTGTTCCTTTTCTATGCTAGAAAGGCCATAGCTTTGCAATAGAAAAAGACCAATTGCTAACGGGTATAGCCACTGGCAATAACCAAATTAAAAAATCTGACATGTTGGTTGTACCAAAGTTGATTGATCAATCAACTTGGGTACAATCAGCCTGCCCCTACATGATTCTAATCTTAGCCAGTTCAGCTGGGTAATTTTAAAAGCATACATTAGTAGTACTTTTGCTCCTTCATTGCTTGTGTGCCTATAATTGGAACACTTTCCATTTTTGTATGGCTACGTCAAGATAAATATTGGGAAAAACAAATGGTGGCTGGTAAACCTATACTAATAGTTCATTTAGATAAGCAACTGGAGTCTGAGCATCACTCGTGGCAGTAATGTGCACCGTTGTGGGGAAGACTGATAAAATTAGGTTAGAACTAATAAAGAAAGACTCCATCACTGAAAAACTATATTACAGGCCCTGTGATCCTGGGCTACCACGGTCAATCGTTTCTTTTTGGCCACCAGTTTTAATAAGAATAGGATGTTATAAAACAAAGATTTTAGGATCTGAAAAAATGCATTTACTAAGACATAAATTAGATGCTGTTCTAATAAGGTTTCTTTACTGGGGGTATTGTAAGGAATGGCAGATTTGTAATATAGCAAAACATATACAGTACAATATACTGACCAAAAAAAACTGTGCCATTAGACTCCTATCAAAGTGCAGCTACATTTCCAGTAAACAAATGATTTCATAGTAATATTTTCATTTTTTGTTTCTATTTACAGGTTCAGATACTCAGTGGCCCTCCAGGACCTGAAGGACCACCTGGACTGCCAGGTCCCAGTGGATATCCAGGACCACAAGGGCCTGAAGGCTCACAGGGTCCACCTGGCTCTCCAGGGCTTCCAGGTCCCCCAGGACATCCAGGGTCTCAAGGAACTCAAGGGCCTAGAGGAGACCAGGGACCTGAGGGAATACCAGGTCCAAGAGGATTTCCAGGTCCACCAGGACCACAAGGTGTTGAAGGCCCACCAGGTTCAGAAGGCATGAGGGGACCAGAAGGGCACCATGGACCACCAGGACCACAGGGCCCCCAAGGTTCGCAGGGGCTACCAGGGCCAGAAGGCAATCCTGGAATTGCAGGCCTGCCTGGTATACCAGGTGTAGAGGGAACTCAAGGATTGCCAGGACCTAGGGGAGAAGAAGGATCTGCTGGAATGCCAGGACTACCTGGTCTAAAGGTATGGTCTAATGATTCCTTTTATTTTAAAACATACTGTATACCAAGTTTGTGCTGAATGTGATGTAGATAATGTTTTTTTTTCTTTTGAGTCATAATTTAGGCAACCAGAGCTTCAAAACTTTACTAAGTTGTACAGACAAGGTATTAAGATCATATACAGTTTGTAATCAAATCTTGAGGGTTATATGAAACTAGAGCTTAAATCAACCTACAGATGACTACCCAAGACTAAAATATAGTTTTTCAGTGGACTTATCTCTTGCATGTTGTTAAAGTAGTTAAAACCTTTGGTTTTAATATAATGTTGCTGTTTCAGTAAAGACCATGCATGTTCAGTACTTTCTGTTTACAAAAAGCAATTTCCTCTTTAACCAAAAACCGTAGCCCACCTAATACTTATTTATGTAGAGTCATAATAAGAAAAAATATATTCCAGGTTTTTCACAAACATTTAGTTTAATAGTCATATTTTTACATTTATTACACAGGGAGAAAAGGGGGACACAGGGGAACTAGGTCTTCCAGGAATCAGAGGACTATCTGGTGAAAAGGGGGAACAAGGTCATCCAGGGCTACCAGGGCTACCAGGGCTACCAGGGCAGGTGGACATCACATGCTGCAAAGTGAGTACTATATACATATAATTTTTGTTATATTCAATAATAAAAATACACTTTATATATTATGCATTTTTGTATTTTTGTTGTCTTTTTAATCAGAATTGAATGGGCCAGAGGAAAGACACACACCACTCCCCTTCTGCTCGAAAGCATTATGGCAGTGCTGAACTTTCTTTTTAAAAAAATGAAATTTTTTATCACTTACTGTAATTTTCCTTTCCTGGCCCATCCTCACGTTAGCACATAACAGGTTACCACCTCCTTTGGAGCCCCCAATGACCACATGTTCCAAGGTGAATTTAAAAGACAGCCCCTCCCCCAACTAAGATGTTCTTATAAGATAACCTTGCCTGCGACGGGCCACTAGGGAGGGAGTCCTGTGCTGACGTGAGGATGGGCCAGGAAAGGAAAATTACGGTAAGTGATAACAATTTTCCACTTTCCTGGCCCATCCTCCCGTCAGCACATAACGGGATATACCAAAGCCAATATAGGGTGGGAAAGAACAAATGAAAAGAGATACTGACAATCAAAGAAAAGCTGCTCAAGACAGAAAGAATTCATCTCTCTTGTCCCAAACTTGCTGGTCGCATATTTAGTTTGTAAGGTTAAATGAAGACCGCACCAGAACTTCAAGCTAGCACTTACCTATATCTTCCAAGCAATCCTGGCATAACTGCCCCAAAGGCTGCCACCCCTCTAGTCAAATAGGCTTGCAATTTTTTCAGAGCAGAAAAGCGTTCTTCCTGCATGCCAATCTAATCACCCTGGTTACCCAAGAGTGGATGACTCTTGAGGGCCTGATGGCTAAATGAAAATATTTTACACTTTCCTCTTTTGACCACGTACACTATTAGTAACTCGACCATGTGTAAGAAAACTGAAGTCTTCCTGCTGTGCACTCAGTGCCTCTCATGTGAAAACTTCAGAAAAACTGTGAAGTAGTCCCTCTGAAATTGGATACCACTTTAAAATTTAACTTTGGAGATAGATGTGGTATCCCTATCTCTGGTAAAAAGGAAAAAAGAAAAAGCCACCAAAGGGCCCTTGCAGGAAAGTGTTCAATCTTCAATATCTGTCTGAAGTAGTTGCTGTAAGTTTTACCGTGAGGTACTTCAATGGAAATGAAACCTATTGGAGGAAAAGTCCCACAGAGGGAACCAGGATTTGCCTCAAGATCATATGGATTGTCATCTGGAAGAAGCATCTGGTCACATGCTGCACTGGGTTGGCACACCAAATTTGGGACTCCTAGACCCAAGTGGCCCCGAGATACGGGGCCCCAAAGTCGGGTCGGAATTTTTTTTTTTGTGAAAAGATAATGTAGCGATCTGTACCTTTAAAAGGAGTTGTATTCCAGACCAACCTCTAGCGCTGACTGTAAAATGTCAAGGATTTGGGCTAGAGCAGGGAACACAGGAGAGAAAGCTTTTGCTGAGCAGACAAAACAGACTTCTTTCATATCCTCTCCTATGTAGCGTTCATGGATGATCTTCTGGTTACCAGGGTCTGAACAACCTCAGATGAGAATCCCTGGACCTGTAGTGTAGCCTATTCCATAGCCAGGCTATTCAAAGTAGTCTTATTGGACTGGGGAGCTGTTACTGACCTTGCCATAAAGGATTTAATTTGACCATAGACAAAGATCAAACAGAGAATTCCATGGCACTCTGAACCTCTTGTATGATGGAGTCTTTGCATTGGTATCCTGTTGCAAATATCAGAAGCTGCATGTTCAGTGAAGTCTCCCTGAGAGCTACTGCTGGAACACATAGGGCCAATATTGGTATGAGGCACGTGTTGAAAAAAAAATATTCTGCCTAACCGAACCAATAATTGGCTTTACTTTCCTGGCAAGAAGACCAACCTTAACTGATTAAGTGATTCGCTGCCCTGCAAAAAGTTTCTTTGCAAGATGCAACAAGAAAAAGACTTTTGGTGTCCCCTTATTAGGCAATGTATGCTACTACTGTCTTGTTGTCAACCCCTTGAAAATCTTGAAAGGCTTGCAATGCTAGAGAAAGGCTTTTTTCCATTCAAGATACTTGGGGAGTCTGCGCTTCACCGTGCTCCAATGGCCATGCACTTGTTGCTTCAGATGGTGGACTCCCCAGCCCCAGAGACTGGCATCCAGCTTCAGAATCATCCTATCGCCTGGACTGAGAGGCATCTGGTGTGAACAAGTCCATTGAAGGCAACCAAATTATAAAAAGGCAAAGACACTTGCTACACCGAACACAAGAGGGCAGCAACCACCCCTGGAAGTGCAGTGCATAAACATACAGCAGACATTTTATATGGGTAAAGTTTAGGGAACCTGCTACTGTAAATTGGTCTTCTGACGAGGTCTCCTGTCATCCTCCATCAACGAGCGATTTACGCTCTATCATTGTTGGGAAAAGGCCATCCTCCAACTTATTATTTGCTGATCCGAAAAATGATCCGATCCGTGACTCTGATCCGAGAATCGATCCGATCCGTGAGTTTTTTGATCCGTTGCACCCCTACTGCTCAGTGATTGCAGTATTATAGTCTGCATCTCCCCAAGGTAATACATAAAACCTGGCCTGTTAGTGGGCCCTGAGGACAGGGTTGACGACCACTGGCCTGGAGCATGACCAAAAAAAGAACATCTTGGTTGGGGGAGGGGCTGTCTTTTACATTCAGCTTGGAACATGTGCTCATTGGGGGTTCCAAAGGAGGTGTTAACCCGTTATGTGCTGACAGGAAAGCATAGCATGCTTTTGAAGCAGTCATGGATACACACTGTAATAAGCATTTATTTGTTAAAAAAAAAAAAAAAAAAACACATAATACAAAACATTTGTTTATATACGTGTAAAAAAATGAAATACTGTACATTTTTCAAAAAAATGAAAATTATTTTTGAAAGGTCCATACCCAACAAAGGTCCATACCCAATAAACACCTGATATGAATGGAATTATCTGGTATTGGGTCTCTTCACCAATACTGTACATGCAATGGCAGCATTGCTGATCTATCTGCATATATACAGCTTATGCATCAGGCATTAACAGATAAGCATCAAGAAATATTATTGCCTACTTTGCACCTGATTTACTAAAAGTGAAGTGAGGTGAAGTAAAGCTCACCTCTGTTCATGAAACACTTTCATGTCAAGAAAGTTCTGTGATCATATATTCACCTCAAGTAGGCTTTGTAATAAATGACTGAGATCTCTTACTTGCTTTATAATTAAACATTATTCTCACTGTCATTACAGAGAGATGTTACTCCTGCATCTCCTGCAAAATATGTAGAGGTCCCTGGCCCTGCAGGACCAAAGGTAAAAACTCATATATGTTATTCATGTTACGTCTTAGTTATTGGGGTTGTGATATAATTAATATAGAATTTAAAATTGTGTTTTTAGCTGCCAATTTGTGTCAACATAGTATCAGGTATCAAATAGGTATAAGGAGAAAGAAGAAAGATAAAATGCTTCACTTCTAAGCAAGCAGATCATGTATAGAAGGTAAAAGTGGCTTCAGCCTGGGTCCTCTCAGGCCATCCTCCGAGGCCACCCTGCCAACGCCTTTCGGCCTTCCCATAGGGCTTGGTCATAGAGTATACAGTATAGTACATGGATCTCTTTACAACACAGTACAGTGCAGTCATCTCTCTATATACAATGCATGGCTGTCTATATACACCCCCTATAGCTGGTGGTATTCTGCATTCTTACTGTATTGCTGGGGTTTGTAGTCCTCTTTGAGGTTTCTATTTCCACCTCTCGTTAAATACACACATTTTCTGCTAAATCTCAGCATATAAACAAGGAAAAATAAAACGTTCCAAATTGTGCTCCACCAATGAGATATTAGGGTTAGTCACTCCTTGATTTCTACCTCTCTGAACTCCATATTAGATTTCATGGATACCACTCACCTCTCTGCACACCACGCCCCAGCACCAATTAAAGAAAAACCTTACACACAGCAAAGAGCAATGATGAAAATTCAGCCACAGTGGCCCCTGTGGTGGGATAACTATTACACAACATAACTGAACCAGAACGTGCAGAATATTTGCAAAGAAAGTTGATCTGGAGTCATGCAAAGGGGACTTGCTGCAGCACAATTACTTGCTATCTTGGATTGTTTCATACAAACAAATAATTTTTGTATGATAGATGAATTATTTTATGCAATGACACAGGGTTTATCATTATATATGATTGTTGGAGTGAATGTATGTCAAATGTGTACAGTAAGGGATTAGGTTAAAGCAGTGGGTTCACTATCACCAGATTGTGGGATTATAGATTTGCGCTGTTTGCTTCTTTTTTCTTGCCAAAAACAGAGACTTTGCGGGGCCCGTGCTGTAAACTTGCAGGACTCGTGCGGTAGACTTGGGGGGCTCGTGCTCTAGACTTGGGGGTTTGTGCTCTAGACTTGGGGGGTTTGTGCTCTAGACTTGCGGGGCTCGTGCTGTAGACTTACGGGGCTCGTGCTGTAGACTTGGGGGGCTCGTGCGGTAGACTTGGGGGCTCGTGCTCTAGACTTGGGGAGTTTGTGCTCTAGACTTGGGGGGTTTGTTCTCTATACTTGCGGGGCTCTTGCTGTAGACTTGCGGGGCTCGTGCTGTAGACTTGCGGGGCTCGTGCTGTAGACTTGCGGGGCTCGTGCTGTAGACTTGGGGGGCTCGTGCGGTAGACTTGGGGGGTTCGTGCTCTAGACTTGGGGGTTTGTGCTCTAGACTTGGGGGGTTCGTTCTCTATACTTGCGGGGCTCTTGCTGTAGACTTGCGGGGCTCGTGCTGTAGACTTGCGGGGCTCGTGCTGTAGACTTGCGGGGCTCGTGCTGTAGACTTGCGGGGCTCGTGCTGTAGACTTGCGGGGCTCTTGCTGTAGACATGCGGGGCTCGTGCTGTAGACTTGCGGGGCTCGTGCTGTAGACTTGCGGGGCTCTTGCTGTAGATTTGCGGGGCTCTTGCTGTAGAATTGCCACACAAATTTGCTATAAATTGGAAACGTGTCAACTAGAACTTTTGCTTCAAGTTCTCTGCGAGTGTACAACTTACCAGGGAAGATGCGCAGCAAGTTGACAAGACTTACAATTCAATACTGCCACAAATGTTTGGCAATTTATCCTTGATATAACTTTTTGATGTCATCAGCATGTGAGCCCAGTAATGGACAGGAGTTATGTACTCACATCTTTAGACATCATGTTAACTAGTATATACTAAAAATGTTTTGTTTATTCAATGCACAATCCTTATGAAAAAAAATTGAAAATAAAAGTATTTGTATTTTCATACATACACATAAATGTCATGTGTAGCATCCCAAGTCAGAATCACAAATAAATTACATTAATCAGATCTTAAATGCCCTCTACATATTATTTACACAAGTGCTAGGCTGCAAAATATACACGGCAGCAACTATATTGATGCATTTATTATGCTGATCATCACTTTTTATATGTCTCTGTTTCAGGGAGAAAAGGGAGATCCGGGAGAGGTTTGTATATAGATTTGCAGTCAATAGATGCACAGTCCACTGGAATATAAATTCTCTATAATACTATGCTTAGTGAAACTGCAGGTATAAGACAGAACTGCACAATAACAGAAGTTCAAAAATTGGATCCAGCTAGCTCTGCGCCCACTAGGAAAACCCTCTCTAACGTTTCACTTGTATGGGGCTTAAAGTGGTTGTAAACTCTCCCCCATAAGTTTAGCCCATAGCAATCCTCACTACAAACTTTTAAAACCTCTATATGTAAGTGACATCTTACTGGCTCCGTTTGCTTGCAATCTGTCTTGATGTTTCTGCTGACGTCACCGGCGCATGCGCATGTTTAACGTGGTTCACAGCATGCTCTCCGCGCTGTCAGTCCATAATGATGTGTGCCATGTCCTTAATATCCGCTCGTGGCACATAGCTGAGATCCTGCGATATTGGTCTCATTCAACATTTCCTGATACACCCCATGTGATCTTACACGTCGCAGGGGGTGGAAACATTGGGACATCACAGCGTTCTATCAAAATAACGGCACACTGCAGTGGGACATGGTTGTCTAGGTAATCACGAAACTAGAGTGAGGCTTGGCTAAGATCCCCAATGTGCACGCGCAAGATTACAGATCATACTAGCAGGAAAAAAGTAAGCGACACACGATTGGGGGTTATTATTATAGTAGAATGTGTAATGCCCCGTACACATGGTCGGACATTCCGACCACAAAATCCATACGATTTTTTCCGACGGATTTTGGCCGAAACTTGTCTTGCATACACACGGTCGCACAAAGTTGTCAAAAAATCTGATTGTTTCGAACGAGGAGACGTACAAAATGTACAACGGGACTACGAAGAGGCCAGTAGCCAATTGCTTTCGTCTCCAAATTTATTCTGAGCATGCGTGGCACTTTGTGCGTCGGAATTCTCTACACACGATCAGAAAAAGTCAGATCGGATTTTGTTGATGGAAAATTTTGGGTCCAGCTCTCAAACTTTTTCCGCTAGAGCCCAAACACAATTGGATTTTCCGACAACATAATCCGATCAGACTTTTTCCGGCGGCATTTCCGACCGTGTGTACAGGGCATTAGAATATATTGCCATACTCGCTTATTTTAAAAACAGCTGCATAAGGAGAGAGTTTTCTTCCTCTTTAATCGTAGAGGAGGATGTGAACAGTAGACATGTGCAAACTGAAATATTTCGTTTTTGAATTTCGTTTTCGTCCGAAAAATAAATTTATTTAGTTACTCCCGAAATTCGTTTTTATTTATTTCGTTTTTCGTTAAAAATTGCATTCGTCCGAAAATCCAAATGAATTAAGGTCGAATCTGTCATTGAAGGCTTATGGTGTCTGTCGAAAGTTCAAAGAAGATTCGACGGAGCAGCTAAACTGTATGACTCTGTATAGTTTAGCTGCAATTCCACCCAATTCCAGCAGCAATTTTTCCTCTCTACGTCGAATCTTTCCTCTCTACGTCGAATCTTTCCTCTCTACGTCGAATCTTTCCTTTCTACGTCGAATCTTTCCTTTCTACGTCGAATCTTTCCTTTCTACGTCAAATCTTTTCTCTCTATGTAGAATAATCTTGGACTAATAGAGTTAAGGTTAGGCACATTCGACCACAGGTTCAATGGACACAGATTGTTATTGTCAGCGTCGAATCTCCTATCTATGTCGAACTGTTGTCACAACGAAAATAAAGCATTTGTTTATGTCAGATCTTTCGTTTTTCGGACTCTGCACTTTCGTTATCGTTTGTTAAAACGATAACGAAAGCACCTGAAATTCGGACGAAAATGCATTCGGACGAAAACGAATGCACATGTCTAGTGAACAGTGCTTTTCCTTTTTAATCCAATACTATACTATGGTTAGTGTCTATTATGTACTTGATAGGCCTGCATTAACCACTTCCGCTCCGGAAGGTTTTACCCCCTTCATGACCAGGCCATTTCTTGCGATACGGCACTGCGTTGCTTTAACTGACAATTGCGCAGTCGTGTGACGCTGTTCCCAAATACAATTTATGTACTTTTTTCCCCCACAATTAGAGCTTTACTGCGGTTTTTATTTTTTTGCGCTATAAAAAAAAAGACAACAATTTTGAAAAAAAAAAACAATATTTTTTCCTTACTGCTATAAAACATTTCCAATAAAAAAAAATGGGAAAATCTAATTTCTTCATCAAAAAAATCCCAATAAGCGTAATACACGTTTGGTTTGCGCAAAAGTTATAGCATCTACAAACTATGGGATAGATTTTTTATTTTATTTTTGTTTTTACTAGTAATGGCGGCAAACAGTGATTTTTAGCAGGACTGCGACATTGCGGCAGACAAATCTGACACTAGTGCCCATTTTCGGAACCAGTGACAGCAATACAGTGATCAGTTCTAAAAAAATGCACTGTCATTGTATAAATGACACTGGCAGGGAAGGGGTTAACATCGGGGGTGATCAAATGGTGAAGTGTGCTCCTAGGAAGTGATTTCTAACTGTAAGGGGAATGTATTCTGAGTGGAGGAAAACAGAGATCCATGTTTCTGCAGAAACACAAGATCTCCATCTTCCTCCCTCACAGAACAGCGTCTGCCTTGTTTACATAGGCAGACTACTGCTCTGTCTCTCCTGTGAATGATCGTGGGTGGCCATCGTGACCGCCGGACCCCCTGATTGGCTCCCGCTGTGTCCAATCACAGTGGTAGTGGGGCTCCAGTGGCACACGCGCACGCCCCAGAGCCGATCACAGGAATCATGTACAGGTACGTGATTTTCTGCTTAAGGGCCTGCCGCAGTATATGTATGTGGGGTTTCAGTGGAGTGTTGAGGACAAAATACAGACTGAAGGGGATCAAGAAGGCTATTCTCGGCAAGGTGGTCGCTCAGTTGGTTTTAGACCAGATGTTCAAGGAGTTTGGATAAAAAGGGGAGCAAGGAGATGGGGCATAGATTGTTGAGATTGGTTGGGTCCAGTGATAGCTTTTTAAGTATGGGGCTGACTAGTGCATGTTTTAGAGAGTTAGGGAAGATGCCCGAAGAGAGGAAGAGATTGAAGATGTGGGTTAGAGAGTGTAGAATAGAGCCAGAGGGTGAACGTAGCTATTTGCGAGGGAACAGGATCCAGAGGGCAGGTGGTTAGCTGGACGTTAGCAAGTAGTTAAGCAACCTCATCTATAGTGGTGGGGTTGAATGAGGGAAGAAATGATTGTACCTGTGGGCATAAAGTGTGAAGCATGGAGGGTACCTGAACAGCAGCGATCTCCTCATGAATTGTATAAATCTTCTGTTTGAAGTGATTTGCGATATCCTAGGCAGTGAGTGAGTTAGTGGGTGGAGGCAGTGGAGGACGAAGTAGAGAGTTGACGGTAGAGAAGAGCTGATGGGGACGGGATGATTATTTGTTAATGAGAGTGATAAATATATCCATCAGCAGAGATTCCTCCATCTACGATCTCTGGCAGGGATGGAGTAATCTATTAGATTTCTCTCATTCATCCTGCGGCTTGAACAAGAGAAATCTATGTGTGTATCGCTAGACTAAGTAAGAATGTTATTTGGAGTACATATTGGACACTGATGCGTTAAATTACTATCTTATTATATTACTATCTTACCCATATTGCTTTTTTTTTTTTTTTTAAAAGGGTTGTGGTATCTGTAATGGAAAAAGTGTGATCTCAGGCCCTCCTGGTCCTGCAGGGCCCCCAGGTCCACCAGGTTCACCAGGTCTTCCAGGGCCTCCCAGCACACCAGGTCCAAACCTCTCACCCATATTTCAGGTTAGTATGCTTCATCACGTTTATAGTATTTCTGGGTATTAACATTAAAATACTGATAATGGACCATTGATTACATATTAAAGGAAGACCAGGCTACTTGAAAAACAAGATATGGTTTTAAAAGAAAAAAACATTGACCTTGATTCTCTGGTTTCAATGAAGTCTGAGTCTCTGATTCAGACCAACTACGCTGTTAAAAAAGTCAGAACTCCTCAACTTAATTTTTGTTCCAGCCAATCAACTCAGAAATTAATAAAGTCAAAGAATTAGCATATCAACAGTCAGAAAGTGGCAGGAGTTAAGTTAAGTTAAGTAAAGCAGATCCATGTATTGTTCCAACTGAAAGAGAAGCCAACATGCACCCTTTTTAGGACTGATTGATGATGTAATATGGTTCATAATTCAGTAGCAGTATGAAGTTGAAAGTCATTAAGCTGCTCCAGCTGTCGGCTATAGTCCAATTGCAGCTGTTTCAGAAGAGTAAAGACTGTCACCTCCTTTTCCATGTCCCCATTGTGGAGATACCTACTCAACTCCTGTCCCTGTGAAAGACAAGCCATGAGCGGAGCAGTTGTCACCAGGACAGGATAAGAATAACTTGGCTGAGGTTCTATCACTTCCCCTTTCAACTGATAAAGTGTTTTGTTGCAGCCTGTGTCCCTTCTGGAGAGACTTCCTATCAACACAACAGGAAGTAAGAGTAAGAGTAAGTAAGAGGAAGTAAGAAGTAAGAGTAATTGGGAAGAACTCCCAATTAGGGGCACAGACTGAAAATAAAAATTTGACAAAGGTTTTATCCCTTCCACAGTTTATCCAAAACTAAAAAAGTTTAGGTTGGTGGGCTTAAAATGTTGCTTAACCAGCAGTTGAAACGCCATACTCTGCACTCCCTGCAACTCCCTGTCAACAAAATCAATAGTATTGGCTTTTCTTTCATTGGATATCAATATTTGGAGTATATATATATACATTATCTCACAAAAGTGAGTCAACCCCTCACATTTTTGTAAATATTTTATTCTATCTTTTCATGTGACAACACTGAAGAAATTACACTTTTCTTTAATGTAAAGTAGTGAGTGTACAGCTTGTAAAAAGAGAACAAGAGGGGGTTTAGCCAACCTGAACAAAGTCGGATATTTGATACTAGATAATTAGTTTAAATATCTTTTTATTATTACAAAAATAGAAAATAGTATATATAGATATTAAAAAAGAAAGAAAAAATTCATGGAATTGTAACATGCATACAGACACAGTGAGTTACATAAATCGTTTAAACATGCTGGTCAGAAGATGGTTGATGCATTTCGCTTTTAGCTTCATCAGAACCAAAAGAGCAGCAATTCTAATATCTGTGATATATTCTAAGAAAGAAAATGAAAATTACTTATGAGTGAGCCATTAAGCCTTCTCGAGTATACATTATAATAAGCTTTATGGCGGCGTACATTCCCATATATAAATCTAAGCATACCTTTCAGGCTTGTGTTAGTGTTTACGGACATCCACCACAGTGGTGGAAATGTAACTTAATGTTGTCACCTGTGGTAAAAAAATCGCTTGGGGATGTAAAGGCCAGAGATTAGTTGCTAAGGAGTTAAATCCGACAAAGATCGTAGCAACATACTGGAGGACAAAAAAAAAAGGGGGGGGAAGAGAGGAAAGGGGAGGAGATAGGGAAAGCAATTAGACAACATTAAATGGGCTAAATAAGCTTGTATGTTTGGGCAGTAAGACTTAGTACTCACATCTAGTATATTTGTGTGGCTATAGGATAAGATTATCTGAAGCACATCTCTGCAGGGCTGCTAAAGAACTGGACAAATATTTCCCGCCTGGAAACGATAGGTATAGCACAATTATTCAAGATAGGTCTTACTGGGCTGCGGTTCCTAGAAGTTCATGTTCAATTGTACCCTACCTGGTGAGATTTCGTGGAGATTTCTTAACCAGAAATCAGCCAGCCTGGGCCCGTGTTGAGACCATCATTCAGAGGAAAGCATTCATTAGGAGTTCTAATAGAAAAAGTGATAGCATTTATGTAGTGATATTGGTATTCCAGAGTGATATGACTCTTGAAGAAAACAGAGTTAGGGCCATAAATAGAATAAACAGATGAAGCCTAGCCCAGTATGTACCTGAGGGTATGTGTAAAGTTTCCTGCCTGGGAAGGGCAGACCGAGGTCGGTGGGAATAGTCCCACTAGCTGAAAAGTCCAGCAGCTGATCTACAAAGATAAGCAGAGAGTGTAGGGTGAAAATCATATATAAATGCCGAATTTGCCCAAGGACCCACTAGTGTAGCTCACTGAGGGCCAATGAGGGAGATAATATTGGCAAAGAAATTAAATGATTACAAGTAGATCTAAATGCATACCTTTGTGTGATCAAATAGGTTAAGCCAGCTTCCCAGCACTTCCTCTGCAGTGTTAGTACTGCAGGAGTGCTGGTTAAGTAGTGGGGATTAGTGTCACTTTGGGGTGGAGTCTGATCAATAATAATTATTCTCCGCTGGGTAGAGAACCGGCCTCTGTGGCCGGGTGCGCACGCATTCCCTCCGGATGCCCGTGCGCATGCGCCAACCCGTGACTGGTCTCAGCCAAAACAAAGACCGGCTTGATGCGTCGGGTGCGCGCGCATCTTCTCTTGACCGCCAGTGCGCGTGCGCCGCTCATAGCGTCGCCAGCGTCTCACCATGGAGACCCTGAGTTGTGGAGCGCGCTGTCCATAGTGAAATAGCGCATGCGCAGAGGATAAAATTGGGGACTTAGACTAATAGCTACTTCTAGGTAGCGGAGCCCATACATCCAGAATAGGGGTCAAAAAGCCAATGTCGCGCGTATATCGGCCAAGCAGCCAGACTACTTAAATACTGGTAGCCTAAGGACCTTAAGTCAGTTAAAATAAAGCCGCTAAGTTGCCATGGAAAGACCTACATCTAGGTAGCATCTACCAAAAAGGGGGGGTGTTGTGACAATTGTAACACTTCAATTAAGCCACTAGGTTGCCATAGGGAGACCTCCAAGGGAAGATGGTGCCTGTCAGATAGGATAGATAAGTATGCAATTTCCCCGGAAAATAACCAAAAAATAATGATAAAAAATATAAAAAATTTAAGTAAAAATCAACAAAATAAAGTAAAAAAATAATAAAAAAAAAAAAAGGAAGGGTCGGGGGACTCAGATGGTGCTAGAAATAAGGAAAAGCAAGGAGAGTTTTCCAATCTTTAGCAGCCCTGCAGAGATGTGCTTCAGATAATCTTATCCTATAGCCACACAAATATACTAGATGTGAGTACTAAGTCTTACTGCCCAAACATACAAGCTTATTTAGCCCATTTAATGTTGTCTAATTGCTTTCCCTATCTCCTCCCCTTTCCTCTCTCCCCTCCTTTTTTTTTTTTGTCCTCCAGTATGTTGCTACGATCTTTGTCGGATTTACCTCCTCAGCAACTAATCTCTGGCCTTTACATCCCCAAGGGATTTTTTTTACCACAGGTGACAACATTAAGTTACATTTCCACCACTGTGGTGGATGTCCGTAAACACTAACACAAGCCTGAAAGGTATGCTTAGATTTATATATGGGAATGTACGCCGCCATAAAGCTTATTATAATGTATACTCGAGAAGGCTTAATGGCTCACTCATAAGTAATTTTCATTTTCTTTCTTAGAATATATCACAGATATTAGAATTGCTGCTCTTTTGGTTCTGATGAAGCTAAAAGCGAAACGCGTCAACCATCTTCTGACCAGCATGTTTAAACGATTTATGTAACTCACTGTGTCTGTATGCATGTTACAAATTCCATGAATTTTTTCTTTCTTTTTTCTTATCTATATATACTATTTTCTATTTTTGTAATAATAAAAAGATATTTAAACTAATTATCTAGTATCAAATATCCGACTTTGTTCAGGTACCGTGATAGTCCGTCAGGTTGGCTAAACCCCCTCTTGTTCTCTTTTTACATATCAATTAGGACGAGGTACCCCCCATAGCTTATCCATTTAGATCTGAGTGTATAGCTTATATAACAGTGTTAATTTGCTGTCCCCTCAAAATAACTCAACACGCAGCCATTAATGTCTAGTGAAAATGTCCAAATTGGGCCCAAAGTGTCAATATTTTGTGTGGTCACCATTGTTTTCCAGTACTACCCTAACCCTCTTGGGCATGAAGTTCACCAGAGCTTCACAGGTTGCCACTGGAGTCCTCTTCCACTCCATGACGTCATCACGGAGCTGGTGGATGTTAGAGACCTTGTGCTCCTCCACCTTCCGTTTGAGGATGCCCCACAGATGCTCAATAGGGTTAAGGTCTGGAGACATGCCTGGCCAGTCCATCACCTTTACCCTCAGCTTCTTTAGCAAGGCAGTGGTCGTTTTGGAGGTCTGTTTGGGGTCATTATCAAGTTGGAACACTGCCCTGCGACCCAGTCTCCGAAGGGAAGGGATCATGCTGTGCTTCAGTATGTCACAGTACATGTTGGCATTCATGGTTCCCTTAATGAACTGTAGCTCCCCAGTGCTGGCAGCATTCATGCAGCCCCCGATTATGACACTCCCACCACCATGCTTGACTGTAGGCAAGACACACTTGTCTTTGTACTCCTCACCTGGTTGCCACAACACACGCTTGACACCATCTGAACCAAATAAGTTTATCTTGGACTCATCAGACTACAGGACATGTCCTTAGTATGCTTGTCTTCAGCAAACTATTTGCAGGCTTTCTTGTGCATCATCTCTAGAAGAGGCTTCCTTCTGGGACGACAGCCATGCAGACCAATTTGATGCAGTGTGCAGTGTATGGTCCGAGCACTGGCAGGCTGACCCCCCCCCCCCCACCCCTTCAACCTCTGCAGCAATGCTGACAGCACTCGTACATCTATTTCCCAAAGACAAGCTCTGGATATGATGCTGAGCATGTGCACTCAACTTCTTTGGTCGACCATGGTGAGGCCTGTTCAAAGTGGAACCTGTCCTATTAAACCACTGTATGGTCTTGGCCACCGTGCTGCAGCTCAGTTTCAGTGTCTTGGCAATCTTCTTATATCCTGGGCCATCTTTATGTAGAGCAGCAATTTTTTTTTAGATCCTCAGAGAGTTTTTTGCCATGTTGAACCTCCAGTGACCAGTATGAGAGAGTGAGAACGATAACACCAAATTTAACACACTGAGACCTTGTAAAACTAACGAGTCACATGACACCGGGGAGGAAAAATGTCTAATTGGGCCAAATTTGGACGTTTTCACTTAGGGGTGTACTCACTTTTGTTGCCAGCTGGCTCGCAGTCTCCACTCTAATTCATCCCCAAGGTGTTCTATTTTTTGAGGTCAGGACTCTGTGCAGGCCAGTCAAGTTCCTCCACCCCAAACTCAGTCATCCATGTCTTTATGGACCTTGCTTTGTGTACTGGTCCAAATCATTTGGTGGAGGGGGGATTAGGATGTGGGGTTGTTTTTCAGGACTTGGGCTTGGCATCTTAGTTCCAGTGAAGGGAACTCTTAAGGCGTCAGCATACCAAGACATTTTGGACAATTTCATGCTCCCAAATTTGTGGGAACAGTTTGGGGATGGCCCCTTCCTCTTCCAACATTACTACACACCAGTGCACAAAGCGAAATCCATAAAGACATGGATGAGGGAGTTTGGGGTGGAGGAACTCGACTGTCCTGCACAGAGTCCTGACCTCAACTCGATAGGACACCTTTTGGCTGAATTAGAGCAGAGACTGCGAGCCAGGCTTTCTCATCCAACATCAGTGCCTGACGTCACAAATGTGCTTCTGGAAGAACGGTCAAACATTCCCATAGACACACTAAACCTTGTGGACAGCCTTCCCAGCAGCTGTTATAGCTGCAAAGGGTGGGCCAAATCAAATTTTAACCATACGGACTAAGGGCTCTTTCACACGGACGTGTCCGTGTACGGAGCCTGCTCTGCACAGCGGGGGATCGCTCCGTCGATCCCCCACTGAGCAGGCAGATGACAGGTCTGTCTCTGCACTCTGTGCAGGGACGGACCTGTCAGAGCGCCGCTCTCCCCTATGGGGGATCGGATGAAGACGGACCGTAGAGTCCGTCATCACCCGATCCGCAGACGGATGGAAAAATTGCTTTTTTCTCCGTCACACTTTTTCGGATCGGAGCGGGTCGGATGTCAGCGGACATGTCACCGCTGACATCCGACTCTCCATAGAGGTCTATGGAGTGTCCGTTCAGGTGCGCCTAAAAAACTGACAGGTGGACCTGAACGGACCGCCCGTGTGAAAGGGGCCTAAGACTGGGCTGCCATTAAAGTTCATGTGTGTGTAAAGGCAGGTGTCCCAATACTTTTGGCTAGATAGTGTATCTGGCAAGATATACAATGGTGGTGGAACCCTCCTACACATAAATACTACATTTAGACATAGTTTTAGGACCTGGGAGATGAGACAACTTCTCTACATGAGGTGGCATGTTTGGGATTCAAACCCAGACCCTCAGAGATACTAATCAGAAATTCTAACCTCTAAGCTAGCGGTCATAAACCCTGTCCTCAGGGCCCACTAACAGGACAGGTTTTATGTATTACCTTGGGGAGATGCAGACTAGACTACTGCAATCACTAAGCAGCAAATTATATCACCTGTGATGTATTTCAGTTATCTTGCAAACCTGGCCTGTTAGTGGGTTAGTGTTCTAATCCACAGAGCTGACACATGTGAAAACCTCCTACACATAAATACTGCATTTCTTTGGACATAGAGCTGATGGAATTACATTACTCAAGAGTTATTCTTCTTGATTTATTCTGTGATATTTGGTGGTTCTTTGTGGGTGAGTGTAGAATAGTGATGTTACCCTCTAATTTTTTGGAATTACATTTTGATTTCTGATGTTGGTACACATATCACATTTTTTTGTGCTCAAATTATGATTATTTGGAAATAATAAAAAACTAAATTGTGTGCCTTGTTTTAAATGTGCATCAGCAATGGTATTTTTTGTGGTTTGTAAAGACACCTGTGTGAGTTTGGGTAAAGATTTTTGTGAGATGGAGAGTAACAAGTGAAAGTGACAGAGAAAAAATATATTTTACCAAAACATCAAAACATTCCACATTCTAGCATTCTTAAAAATAAAATAGATGAGAAAAACAAAATAGAAGCAGCAACATTGTTGCAAGGAACATTTATTTCAGAGAATATAAATTTCATCTCAACATTAAAAGTATTTATTTAGGGAAGTTACAATTGTACCATTATGATCAATGGCTTAAACTTGCATTGGACTATAATAGAGCAGATTTTCATTCTCAAAAATGCATTTTAGCCCAGTGCGAATGTTGGTATTTACTATAGCGCCCTGTAAAAAAGCCATGTGAGCTAAAATGAGAGCTATTTGCAGATCTGAGCATGTTCAGTTGTGTTGGCACCTAGATGTACAGAGACGGAGAATTTATCTCTTTTCAGACTTTTAAAGATATTTCAGTGTAGACTGGGCGGTGCGGCTCTCGTTCTGGGAGGCCGTCATATGAACGATATCTCGCGAGCCCCCGGGGGCACACAGCGTGGAGATGGCGGCCATGTCATGTTGCTAGGACACGGCGCGACCCCGATCCGCGACTCTTTAACCATGTGATTGGCTGTGTCCAATCACAGCCGGTCACATGTAAACACGGAGATGCTGGTAATCGGCACTCCTCGCCTCACACTGACAGTGTGTGAGGAGAGGAGAGCCGATCAACGGCATTTCCTCACGGGGGACAGCTAGGTATGTAATCAGGGCACTGATCAACAATTAAGTGCCCACCAGTGCCAGCAATAATTGCCCACCGCTGCCAGCAGTCAGTGCCAACCAGTGCCCACAATTGCCACCAATCTGTGCCAGCAATCAGTGCCCGCAAGTGCCAGCAATCAGTGGCCATTAGTGATGCCAGTCAGTGCTGGCTATCAGTGCTGCCCATCAATGCTCATCACTGCTGCCCATCAATGCCACCCATCAGTGCCGCCTATCTGTGCCCACCAGTGCCGCCTATCTGTGCCCAGTGCCCACCAGTGCCACCCATCAGTGCTCATGAATGCCACATATCAGTAAGTGCAGCATATTCGTGCCTCCTCATCAGTGCCCCCTAATCAGGGTCCATAGGTGCCGCCTCATCAGTGCCCATCAGTGCAGCCTATCAGTGCTACCTCATCAGCGCCCATCAGTGAAGGAGAAAAAGTACTTATTTATGTACTGACAGAAACGAAGAAAAACTTTTTTTTTTAATTGTTGGTCTTTTTTTTGGAAAAAATAAAAAAACCCAGGAGTGATTAAATGAAGAAAATGATAAAAATGTCACATGGTTACAGTGTAGCATGAGCGCGCAATTGTCATTCAAAGTGTGAGAGCGCTGAAAGCGGAAAAATGGCTTGGGCAGGAAGGGGGTGTAAGTGCCCTGTATTGAGGTGGTTAAACAATATACCACATATTTCAGTACCATTTAGGCAATTATATCATGCTCTAAACATTATTTCCATGTGCACTACTCCAGGTTTTAGCAGAGTAAGGGTTTGGGCGCTATTTGTTTTCAGGGAACTATAGTAAATTTGATTTTGGGAGTATTTCTTTACCAGCGCTATAGTGAATACCGTTTTAGTGCTAATTAGAGTGATTAGTGCTAATTAGCCGTAATTCGCTGTAATTAGCGCTAATTAGCACCGCTGCGCTATAGTAAATGACCCCCACTGTTTTGTTTTTTTTAACTGCAAGGAACAACCCAACAAAAAGAATTTGTCCCTAACCAGTCATTAACTCCCCTAAATATAGATAGTGTGTTTTTTTATATTTATCTGTTCACGTACAATGTATAATTGTCTAACCTTTTCCTTTCTTTAGAATGGTAAATCTGAGCTGTATGGATCTCTGGCCTTTGCGGTAAGTTAAAGTAACAAAAAATGTTTTATAAAATAATCAATGTCATACTTACCTGCTCTGTGCAATGGTTTTGCACAGAGCAGCCCCGATCCTTCTCTTCTTGTTCACGCACTGTTCAATCTGTGTTTTTTTAGAGACCATTTCTGAATGTATATAAATGGATGTAATGCTTTTTCAATGGTGCCATTCACACTGTGTTTGGGTACAGTCCGTTTAGCCACGTTTAAAGAAAGTAGAATTCTGTGTGTCCAGGATACTGTAAAGCCTCATACACACGATCGGACCGTGGACCAACTTTCCCGTGGATTTTTGTACAAAGGGCATTGGCCCCAAGTTGGTATTGCATACACACGGCAGGACTTTTTCAGCCAACTTTCACCAAATCACTTGATTTTTCAGCTCTTTACCGCCACCTTTGGTCAACTTCTGTATTGTTGTCTGATCTTTTGCATTGGTTCTGCATTGGTTTGTACAAAAGTCCTATGGTTTTGTGTACACATGGTCAGACTTTGGTCCATCAGACTTTTGTTGGCAGAAAGTTGGTCCGTTCGCACAGCCAACAAAAGTCCGATGACACCTGGAAAAAGTTGGTCCGATGGAGCGTACACACGGTCGGATGTTGGTCCAAAACAGCTAATTTGCATGTTGGTTGTCAAAAAGTCAGATCGTGTGTACGGGCCTTTAGACTTGCTAATTGCTTGGGCAGCACAGTGGATAGTTGGTTAGCACTTCTGCCTAGCAGCACTAGGGTCACCTGTTTGACTCCCAACCATGACACCACCTGCCTGGAGTTTGTATGTTTTCCCTGTTCCTGTGTGGGTTTCCTCCCTCATTCTAAAAGTTTGCTGGTAAGTTGTAAGTTGGTAAGGTTTCTGTCTAAATTGGCCCTAGTATATGTATCAATGTGAGTTAGAGACCTTAGATTGTAAGCTCCTTGAGAGCAGGGACTGATGTGAATGTGCAATATATACAGTATCTCACAAAAGTGAGTACACCCTCACATTTTTGTAAATATTTTATTATATCTTTTCATGTGACAACACTGAAGAAATTACACTTTGCTACAATGTAAAGTAGTGAGTGTACAGCTTGTAGAACAGTGTAAATTTGCTGTCCCCTCAAAATAACTCAACACACAACCATTAATGTCTAAACTG
Organism: Lithobates sylvaticus; assembly: GCA_028564925.1. NCBI lineage: Eukaryota > Metazoa > Chordata > Amphibia > Anura > Ranidae > Lithobates > Lithobates sylvaticus. Next base: position 67,481,159 of record CM053037.1, on the reverse strand, counting down.
CTGGCAACAAAAGTGGGTACACCCCTAAGTGAAAATGTCCAAATTGGGCCCAAAGTGTAAATATTTTGTGTGGCCACCATTATTTTCCAGCACTGCCTTAACCCTCTTGAGCATGGAGTTCACCAGAGCTTTATAGGTTGCCACTGGAGTCCTCTGCCACTCCTCCATGACGACATCACACTGGTGGATGTTGGAGACCTTGCACTCGCCCTATCTTCCATTCGAGGATGCCCCACAGATGCTCAATAGGGTTTAGGTCTGCAGACATGCTTGGCCAGACCATCACCTTTACCCTCAGCTTCTTTAGCAGGGCAGTGGTCCTCTTGGAGGTGTGTTTGGAGTCGTTATCATGTTGAAATACTGCCCTCAGTATGTCACAGTACATGTTGGCATTCATGGTTCCTCAATGAACTGTAGCTCCCCAGTGCTGGCAACACTCATGCAGCCCCAGACCATAACACCCCCACCACAATGCGTGACTATAGACAAGACACACTTGTCTTTGTACTCCTCACCTGGTTGCCACCACACATGCTTGACACCATCTGAACCAAATAAGTTTATCTTGGTCTCATCAGATCACAGGACATGGTTACAGTAATCCATGTCCTTAGTCTGCTTGTCTTCAGCCAACTATTTGCGGGCTTTCTTGTGCATCATCTTTAGAAGAGGCTTCCTTCTGGGACGACAGCCATGCAGACCAATTTGATGCAGTGTGCAGTGTATTGTCTGAGCAATGACAGGTTGACCCCCACACCTTCAACCTCTGCAGCAATGCTGGCAGCCCTCATATGTCTATTTCCCAAAGACAACCTCTGGATAAGACGTTGAGCACGTGCACTCAACTTCTTTGGTTGACCATTGGCCTATTCTGAGTGGAACCTGTCCTGTTAAACAACTGTATGGTCTTGACCACCGTGCTGCAGCTCAGTTTCAGGATCTTGCCAATCTTCTTATAGCCAACAAATCTATTTTTTCAGATCCTCAGAGTTTTTTGCCATGAGGTGCCATGTTGAACTTCCAGTGACCAGTATGAGAGAGTGAGAGCGATAACACCAAATTTAACACACCTGCTCCCCATTCACATCTGAGCCCTTTAAACACTAACGAGTCACATGATACCGGGGAGGGAAAATGGTAAATTGGGCCCAAGGGGTGTAATCACTTTTGTTGCCAGCGGTTTAGACATTAATGGCTGTGTGTTGAGTTATTTTGAGGGGACAGCAAATTTACACTGTTATACAAGCTGTACACTCACTACTTTACATTGTAGCAAAGTGTAATTTCTTCAGTGTTGTCCCGTGAAAAGATATAATAAAATAGTTACAAAAATGTGAGGGATGTACTCACTTTTGTGAGATACTGTATACACTATATTACCAAAAAATATTGCGACGCCTGCCTTTCCATGCATATGAACTTTAATGGCATCCCAGTCTTAGTCCGTGGGGTTCAATATTGTTCAATATTGTGTTGGCCCACCCTTAAGCTATAACAGCTTCAACTCTTCTGGAAAGGCATTAACGTTCTTGTGGGTGGAAAGGCAGGCATCCCAATACTTTTGTTAATATAGTGTATGTTAAGCACTGCGTAAATTAACGGTGCTATATAAGTACCTGTAATAAAAATGTAAACATCTATGACCAACATTAGACAGTATTAGAACTCTTTAAGACATATATAGGATGTATTTTTGTTTTTCTCTACAAGCCAGTGAGCAGCACTTTGTCGGTGACTTTCCTAACAGGGTCTTCCTGGAAATCCTGGCCCCCCTGGAGCCCCTGGTCCTCCTGGCCCTCCAGGAGTCGTATACCTCAATGTAAGTGCTATTCTAGTAATTACCATTTTCGATGCAAATTTGCTTGCGCATATGCAAAGCATTATTCAGTGCATTACAGATCATTATGGACATTGACACTTACTCCATCTGTCTTTATTTTTCTGCAGAGAGTGTTCCCTGTGCCCCCTCGTCCACACTGCAAGCAGACGGTAAGGTGGAACTCCAGGCACTTGGATAGAGGTGACATGTTTGTATCTGGGTAACATACTGGCACAGCTCTGTAAAATAACAGTGCCATTTTACAGAGATGATGAGGGGTCTAAGCAGAATTGGTTCAGTTTCATTGACTTGGATTGGGCCCTGTTTTTATCCTCAGTAGGCCATAGATATCTAAAAATCTATAGTGTTCCTAAAAGAGTAAATTTGGTATATTCAGTGATCGAGTACAAAGTGCCCAACTACTTTTTATAGACTGGATATTTATATCCCAAATGGATCTTCACAGGACAGGGATTTGAGCTCTGAATATAGCAGTAAAGGGTCTTTAAATCCATACAAGATATTTCAGTTTAAGTAGATACTGATTAGCCGAATTATTAACTAACTGCCTATATGTTTTTAGATCTCTCTGAGACCTACCTCTTGAGAGAGCCATGCTGGTTTCAGTCATTTTGCTACAGGTTTTTTTTGTGCATACATCGCTATCACCAATTCTTCAAGAAATCATATAGCATGTACATAACAATAAATACAAAAGTGCCAATAATACAAAAAATAAAGTGTGTAGAAAGAACTATAGAAAAAATGTCCTGTGCGTCTTTATGTCATAAAAGTAAAAATCAAAAACAGTTCATCTATAAAAAAAAAAATTCCTTATTTATGTCAAGAAACAATCCATATATCGCTCCAATCTTTTTATATATTTAAAGTGTTCTGTTCAAACCAGTAATCTTCAAACTTCCTCCACTATGATGAAAATGGGTCTCATCTCCAATGAAAGAAACATGCTCCGCCCTTGGAGGACTTCAGTCAACCAAATGCGTAGGACAGAGCTTTGATGTGACATCACCACGCACACAACAGGTCCAAGCTCGCGGTCAAAGGATGCGGCCGGAGACGGGCTGGTAAACAATAGAGTGTACGCTTTATCAGGTATATACAGTAGCGTGTACATGGATGGGGCTGATTTTTATTCAATAAAAGTTTTAATGGTTTTACGCTATGAGTACCCTTTTTCCTCTCTAAATAACCCTGGTTGGATGGCTGAGCAATCGCTGTACAATCATCTCTTAGGATGGATCACCTGCACCCCTTCGAGATCGACATTTGCACGCATATGTGCATCTGCTGGTTTTGATACTACCAGCCATCACTTTTGGTGAGTTATTTAGCAGATATTGGTGGTGGTTTGAACACTGAAGGTGAAGCATGTTTCTTTCTTTGGAGATGAGTACCATTTCCATCATAATGGTGGAAGTTTGAAGATTACTGGTTTGCACGGGACAATTGGAGCAATATATGGATTGATTCTTGGTATAAATATGCACATGATACTTTATATATGAACTGTTTTTTTTTTTTATTTTTACATTTATGATATAAATAAGCACAGGACATTTTTTGTATAGTTCTTTTTAAGCACTTTATTTTTGTATTATTAGCACATGAGCACTTTTGTATTTATTGTTATGTACACACTATTTGAATTTTCGGCGAATTGGTGATAGCGCTGTCCGCACAAAAACATTTTATCTGATTGTACTCATATCATACAGATAGCTGCTACACCAAGAGTATATTGATACCATATTTTATTTTCTGTGGTGCATTTCCTAATGTTTCCTCTGTTTTGCTACAGGAATATGATAAAGGATCACATCCAGGATCTCCAGGGCAAATATTTTGTTGCTGGAGACCCTGATGAGGATAAAAAGTTGAAATCCATGCAAAATTCCGAAATGACATGAATACCAGCTTAAAAAGGTTGAACAAGTGACATATCTGAAATATCTATTTGAGTGGCCAAAAACCACTTTCATAACTGGATGTGGTCATTTATGAGGCTTTGTGCAGGACAGAGCTACTATATGCTTCACATTCTTCGGCTGACCTAGTTTTGTCCTGGTCAAACCCCTAGTAGGTGATTGTTAGTTTTGCTCGCATGTATTTTCCAACATGCTGGAAAATGATATTTCAGCATAATGATCACAAAAAAATTAAATAATCATTTGGTGCTGGAGAAAACTCCTGCTTTTATTGCATATGAAGCTGGATTTACACATTGATGGGTCAATAAGTCAGAAATAGGACACAGAAGCATATGTAAGTGTTCATTTTTATGTATGCTCAATCCAACTGTCCTGAAATTTCATTTGGCCTAGCTTTTAAAATAAGCTGAAGTTTCTCCTACCATGTTGACTTTTGGCATCAATAGCAACCCTCAGGTCAGATGAGAGAAGGAGCATCAGAGAGAGGGAGAAATGAGGGCGCTCTGGTGAGGATGGATATCTGGTCCTTTGTGGCATTGGAGAGATGGCACTTAGGGCAGCACTTGTATGAAAAGAAGCAGCTCTGGAGAATCATAGAAAGGAGAGAGAAAGGCGCCTCTAAGTGCAGTATTAAAAATATTTATTCACAAGCACCAGGGGATTAAAAACACTTACAAGATGTTAGAAGAAATGAGCATGTACTAGTATGTCCTCAAACAGATTAGTCCGTCTGGGGAGGAATATAGGCAAGAGAGCCGTCCTGCAGCTGTCCGAATCCCTGTCCAGCAAACAGGTTCTCGGCTACACATTCTCAGCTCCAGAGCCGCCCAAGTTCCTCCCCTTTCTCTCTTACCCAATCAGCATGTCTGTCATGAAGATCCTGCCAGAAACCTGAACCCTGGCCGTCCTGGCCCACAGGCGCCACTGCGCATGCGCGCGGGGGCGCGTGCACGTTTCCGGCCGCGCACGGGCGCGCGCACAGGGAGACAGGTGCGCGCTCCTGTTGGCGCCAGGTAGCCTATTTAAACCTGGCCTGAGCAGACGGTCCCCGCTGTCTGCTCTACAGCGTTGTGGTGTATGTAACCTGATCCTGATACCTCTGCCCTGTTTGACCCGGCTTACCTGTGACTATTCAGCTATCCGCCTGTACCTGACCTTGGCTTGTTGTGACCACTCTTCTGCTTCATCCCCTTGTACTTTGCTGCCAGCCTGATTCCTGACCCGGCCTGTTCTGATGATTCTGATCACCTGTATTGGTCCAGTCCGTTCTGAAGTCCTGTTTCCTGCACTGAACCTGATCAGCTGTATTGGTCCAGTCCGTTCTGAAGTCCTGTTTCCTGCACTGAACCTGATCACCTGTATTGGTCCAGTCCGTTCTGAAGTCCTGTTTCCTGTGCTGAACCTGATTACCTGTATTGACCCAGTCTGTTCCAAAGTCCTGTTTCCTGTCGGCTTGCTTACCTGTCCAGATCCGGTCTGCTCCACTATCCAGTCTGCTGAGCCGTCTATCCAGACCCAGCCTGCTCTGCTATCCAGTCTGCTAAGCTGTCTATCCAGACCCAGCCTGCTCTGCTATCCTGTTTGCTTGCTGAACCAGCTTACCTGTCCAGATCCGGCCTGCTCTGCTATCCAGTCTGCTAAGCTGTCCATCCAGACCCAGCCTGCTCTGCTATCCAGTCTGCTAAGCTGTCTATCCAGACCCAGCCTGCTCTGCTATCCTGTTTACTTGCTGAACCAGCTTACCTGTCCAGATCCGGCCTGCTCTGCTATCCAGTCTGCTAAGCTGTCCATCCAGACCCAGCCTGCTCTGCTTTCCTGTTTGCTTGCTGAACCAGCTTACCTGAATGAATGAATGAATAACTTGTATAGCGCTACAATGCGAACTGAATCGCCTCAAGGCGCTGTATTGGCGATTGGTTATCAAGCTTCTAGAAGAGGTAGGTCTTGAGTTTCTTCCTGAAGGCCAGATGGTTTTCTTCCATGCGAATGTCGGTTGGTAGAGCGTTCCATAGCCGTGGTCCCTGGACAGCGAATCTCCGTTCCCCCTTTGATTTGTAGCGGGATTTAGGAATGAGGAGAAGATTTTGATTAGCCGATCGAAGACTGCGATTCGGTGTGTAGTGTTTTATTTTCTCGCGAAGGTATTGCGGAGCGTTTCCATGTGTGCATTTGTGGGTGAGGCAGAGGGTCTTGAATGCGACCCGATTCCTTACGTTTAGCCAATGCAGGTTCCTCAGGGAAGGGGAGATGGATTCCCAGGGTTTTTTCCCTGTTATCAGTCTTGCCGCCGTGTTTTGGATAAGTTGTAAGCGCGCAAGTTGATATTGCGGTAGTCCTATATAAAGGGAGTTAGCGTAGTCCAGTCGAGAATTGATGACTGTTCCAACTACCACTGCTTTGTCCTCCTTTGGAATGAAGGGGATGAGTCTGCGTAGCAGGCGGAGCAGATGGTGAGATCCACTGACTACTGCTCCTATTTGGGCATCCATTGACATTTCTGAGTCAAAAATGACTCCGAGACTCTTGGCCTTGGTCCTAGTGGTGATGGTCTGTCCAAAGATGGTAGGAGGTGTCCAAGGGATCTTGGTTCGGGGTTATGATTTGCATGTAGAATAAGAAGTTCTGTTTTTGATTCATTTAGTTTGAGGGAGCTAGTAGTCATCCAGTCGTCTATCATCGTGAGGCATTTTCCTAATTGCTGATGATGGTCTTTTTGTCCGGTGATACGAAAATATAATTGAGTGTCGTCGGCGTACGAGTGGAAGCAGAGGTCTGATCTTCTGATGATGTTGAGGAGTGGGCGGATGTAGATGTTGAAGAGCACCGGCGACAAGGGTGATCCTTGAGGGACTCCACAGGAGATTGCCCGGGTTTCAGAGGTGAAGGGTCCTAGTTTCACCGTCAGAGAGCGATTTCCTAAGAAGGATCCGAACCATTGTAGATCTGAGCCAGTGACTCCTGCTACTTCTGTAAAGCGGATGAGTAGAGTATTGTGGTCCACAGTATCAAAGGCTGCACTGAGGTCCAACAGTATCAGGAGACATGATTCTCCGTCATCCGCTTCTTCGAGGGCATCATCCCAAAGAGTGCGGTTTCTGTCCCATGGCCTGGGCGGAATCCTGATTGTAACGGATCCAGGAGTGTGTGTGTGTCCAGGTGGCATTGTATCTGTTGTACTACCACTTTCTCCATAATCTTGGAAATGTTGTTCAAGCTTGTTATCGGTCTGCGATGGTTGGGGTCCCAGGGGTCGAGGTTGGGTTTTTTTAGCAGGGGTTTGATAATGCCTTGTTTGAGGGCGCCTGGAACAATCCCTTCTTTGAACGATTGATTTATGAGGTGCGTTATGGTGGGAGCCAGGATGTCGGAGCATTCTTTCAGGAGTTTTGTGGGGATGATGTCAATAGACGATGTGCTGTCTCTGAGATTTTTGATGATGTTTTTAGTGGTATCCGTGGTGATTGGGATCAGAGAAAACTTTGGTGGTTGTGGGATGTTTGTGTCGATATCGACTTTTTGCTCTGGTTGCCTGCCGTCCGATGTCTTTTTCTGATCAATTGTTTTCCTAATGTTGACGATTTTATTGATGAAAAAGTCTGATAATTCATTGCAGAAATCTTGGGTTTCATTAGCGGGGGGCTCTAAGCACGCCGGGTTCATCGACTGAGCAACTATTTTAAAAAGTTCCCGGGGCCGATTTAAGGCCGCTGAGATGGTATTTGAGAAATAATCTTTTTTTGCTTTGAACAGGCTGTCCAAGATCCAGCCTGTTCTACTATCCAGTCCGCTGTGCTGATCCTGCTGGTCCATCCAGACCCGACCTGCTCTGCTATCCTGCCTGCTAGACGGAACCAGCTTACCTGTCCAGATCCGGTCTACTCTGCTATCCAGATCACCCACCTCGTCCGCTGAGTTGACCCCGTGTCACTCCACCGGTCTGTTGATGCTGCCAGGCACCCGTGCTCCTCCTCCTGGGTCTCCTGTCATCCTACCAGGGAACCAGGAGTGGGAGACACAAGGGAGGTCTCTCTCTGCAATATTGGGCTCACACCACCAGGTATGTGACAATGTCCATACTCCTCCCCTCACCGCTTATAAGCCCGCTGGGCGGCTAACATGGGCGTAGGTCTGATAAAGGAGCCGCGGATGCTCCGAAACGCGTTACCACCCATTGCCCTCACCTGACTCCACATCGGCCATATGCGTTCCAGCTTGGTTCTGGAACCCGGGTCACCTCACGGCCTCTTCGCTTCCTCGTTCCACATCACCAGGGATTCAGACAGCTGCAGGACGGATCTCTCTTCCCTATATTCCTCCCCAGATGGACGAAGGACACAGCGATCAGCTTGAGGACATACTGTACTAATACATGCTCATTTCTTTTAACATCTTGTAAGTGTTTTAAATCCCCTTGCGCTTGTGAATAATATTGCACAATGCACTTAGAGACGTCTTTCTCTCTCCTTTCTGAGAAGAGGAGCATGCATCTGGATTTGTCACTGGCTTATACGGGAAGCAGTAGTCATAGGGCAAGATTTTCTAATCTATCCAATTACTCAGGGCTATACTACATTGTGTCATAGACATTAGAACGTCACACATGATCCTACAGAAACTTTCTTAATGTGTACCAATAAATAAAAAATCCAAAATATCTTATACAATGCATACATGAGTAACCCTTGCAACTAGTTGTGGATTTTCATGAGTTGCCATTTCATTTTAATGACTTTGATCAAATATGAACTGTGTTTACTATTTATGCCTGGACAGTAATTGTTCTTTCACACCCTAGCATAGGCACTTGTTTTATAAACTATACATAAAGGAAGTAGCTTTGAGTTCCAACTTTTACTCTTTTTCCTCAAAACAGGTTCCTGAAGAAGAACACAAAGATACAGGTAAAGTCTCACTAAAGCCAGTTTTGTAGTTTATTTGAATTCACTAGATGCAAAAGCCAATGCCTAGAAAAATGCTCCTCACATCAAAATGGCCCTTGGAGCCTACTGGAGCAGACATTTCTGATTAAAATCTCCCTACTCATTAAAATAATTCTGACACTTTTCTCCATGCTTTTTCCAGAGAACCCTTTGTACCAGCTCTATCCCAGCAAAGGATTTTGCATTCTAAACACAGTCACACACAAATGCACATTTCCCACAGCATAGTTTGGCCATGTATGCATTCATCCAGAGGCGGCTCTAGGCTTTGTGAGGCCTTAGGCCAGTCATGTCCAAAGTCCGGCCCGTGGGCCATTTGGGGCCTGCGGTCCGGTTTTATATGGCCCCCACTTGCCCCCAGCTTTTCTCACTCTTGTGGCCCCCCTGGCACATTGACTTTAAAAAATCTGTTGCTACAGTGAGTTCCCGAGCGCCTCACTGACAAGCTGGGGCGTGTGCGGCAGATGCAGAGCTCAAAGTGCCTGTGATTGGAGGTGGCGGGGATTGGCTGCCTCTCACTGACAAGCAGGGGCTGGGGGTGTTCCAAAAGCCTCAGGGAAGCTGAGAGCACGCGCCGCCAATAGCAGACACTGAGTTATCTGCAGCTGCCGCAGGGACATCTCTCAGTGCCTGTGATTGGTGGCGGGGATTGGCGGCGGTGATTGGCTGCGAGCCCTCTCACTGACAAGCAGGGGCTGGGGGTGTTCCAAAAGCCTCCGTGAAGCTGACAGCACGCCCCGCCAATAGCAGACAGAGTTATGTCCCTGCGTCAGCTGCAGATCTCTCAGGGCCTGTGATTGGCGGCGGGGATTGTCGGTGGTGATTGGCTGTTGCCGCAGGGACATAACTCAGTGTCTGCTATTGGCGGCGCGTGCTGTCAGCGTCCTCGCATGTTGGATACTAAAGTGAGAGGCGCTCGGGGAGAAAGATAAAGAGAAAGAAAGAAAGATAAAGAGAAATAAAGATAAAGAAAGATAAAGAGAAATAAAGAGAAAGAAAGAGAAAGAAAAAAGAGAAAGAAAGATAAAGATAAGTCAACAGACAGCCTTTATTATAATATGTAATGTACTTTAGAATGTTCCTGACATATATTTCAGCTTCCTGGATTTTTTTTTTTTTCATCCAGCCTTCATATATGAAAGGCAGAGTGATTTAACACCTGTTTAGATTTGTCATCCATGTGACAAAATTAAAAGTATGCCGTTTGCAATAAACTTTGGTTAAAAATTAAATTTGCATTTAATTTTAATGGTTCAAAAAAAGTCAGGCAAAATGGTCGGCCCTCGTGCATGTTCACTTCATGAAATCTGACCCTCTTTGAAAAAAGTTTGGACACCCCTGCCTTAGGCGAAACTTACACATGAGGCCTCACTCACACCCATAATGGGAAAAAAATTTCAAGCAATAAAAATGGCTGCAAAAAGATGGACAGATCTAGCACACAGTTCATCTGCACCACTTCAAGGGCCATCAGACATATGCAGCCAATAAAACATCTGGGGCCCAGCAAGGTTGCAACACCTCTGAGAATTTCCTGTGTCTTGGGAGAATGGGGAGGGGATGTCACTGAGTCATTCCACATCCACAGTGGAAGTAGAGTGGGGGGATCCCAGCACAGCGCAGGGGGAGATAGAGGGGGAAGGAGAGAGAGGAGGTGAGAGAGAAAGGGAGAGAGATGGGGTGGGAGAGAGAGGAGGGGAGAGAGGGGTAGGGAGAGAGAGGAGGGGAGAGAGGGGGAGGGCAAGAGATTGTGAGCGATAGGGGGAGAGCGAGAGGGGGAGAGAGAGATAGGGGGGAGAGAGAAAGAAGGGGAGAGAGATGAGGGGGAGGGAAAGAGAGAGGGTTAGCAAGACATTGTGAGAGAGAGGGAGGGAGAGAGGGGGAGAAAGAGGGGGGAGAGGGGGTGAGAGAGAGGGTTAGAGAAAGGGTATGCAAAAGGGCCGGAGAGTGCTAGGGGGTGGGGCTTGGAGAGTGCTGGGGGGTGAGGCCCGGAGAGTGCTGGGGGCCAGAGAGTGCTAGGGGGTGGGGGCTGGAGAGTGCTGGGGGTGCATTGTTTTAGTTTTTTCATAGATAATATATTTACAGTTTACAATACCTGCTCCTGCTCCTCGCCTCGGTCCCCTACTAAAGCCAGCAGGACAGGAAGAAGCAACACATGACGTTCTCTTTCTCTCTCTGCCTGCAGTGCAATCTGGGAGTTGTAGTCTCTGCAGAGCACTGGCACCAGATGGCCAAGTTGAAGTCTATGTGCCTGTGCTCTGTGGGAGAACTACAACTCCCGCCAAGCATTGGGGCCACCGTCACCGACTTTAGGGGAAAGGCTAGAGGACGGTGCTGCAGCAGTGGAGCCTGCTATTGGACGCAGGCAGCCTGGGCCATGCCCACCACCCATCCACCATGCTCGTCCGCCGCCGCGGATCAACAGTGAGTCAACAAAACACCTGAAAGGCAAATTAGGCGATCGCGCGATGGCGAGGCTCTTCTGTGGGCGAGGCCTAAGGCAATGGTCTAATTTGCTTAATTAAAGAGCCGCCTCTGCATTCATCTTTATTGTGCACAAGATGGTCCTGGCCACTACTAGGTGGTGGTGCTTGTAGACCTGCTTTTATCGAGCTGCGTGTACAATCTGTCTCTGAAGAGTAGATTTCATAGAGCACACAGTGGGGTGGATTTACTAAAGGCAAATAGACTGTGCACTTGTGCAATTAAACCCATGTGTGTTCTCAGGCTTCTTAGAAAAGCTAAAACATTACAGTGGCATCAAAAGGCTGCTGGGACAAGTACAATTAAAGCTAAAACTATACTCTTGGAATTAAGAAAACATTACCCTTGCATGGGCTGCCTGCACTTTAACTGCTCATTAAGTCTAGGTGTGGTAGAATCAAGAGTAAAGTTGGCCATACACATAGATTTTTTATTTTTTTTATTCAGCCTGTAGGCTGAAAAAAAAAACAACAGATTTTTTTCATCCAGCGCAGAGGGTCAAATCTACGGCTTTGCTGATGTCAAAATACTATAACATCAGCTGCATCTGACTGAATGCAGCTGTTGTTCAGGTGCGAATTTTCCACCCTGCTCCTTCAATTTTCCAGTTGAAAGATGTCGGGTGGAAGAGCAGTGACAGGACCACTCACTGATCGAATTTTGGCCGGTTCCTCAGGAGCTTTCTAAAATGCACAGTGTAAGGCCAGCTTAATACCTACCTTACTCCCGCTTTGGCAAGCTCTTCTTTAAGGCTACCTGGGCAGTGGTCACACGCCAGCCTCCTCTGCATACAATGCATTGTTTATAGCCCTAGACTGTACATGATGACACTGAGGAACCACCCTTAGCCCAGAGTGCTCAGGGAGAGAGGAGGACCGCACCAGAGCTAGCTGAAGCATTGTGTAAGGTAAGTAACCAAGCCTTTCATCTCCCCCTAGACCCAATGAGCATTTAACCTTTGCAGTGCAGAGGGACTCCACTGCAAGGGTATATTGTGCCCAATTCCCAGAGTTCATGTTTAAGTGTTATACAAAAATCAATACACAATTATCTTTTGCCGCTAATGTTCTTCCAACTGTTCTAGAAATGGGCATTTTTGTTAAGTTGATGCATGTCTTTGCACATAATGTTGCTGTCTTTACACTGGATATGAGTATACCCACATGTTAATGCTGTTTGTGTGTTCACCAGGCTCTACTCCAGCTCAGAAGAATCATTATCAGAAGGTAGTATACTATTCTGCAAAATTTTTGGTTATGAGTCATTAATCCTTAAACTGGAGGTTCGCCAAAAAAAAAAAAAATTAAAAACCAGCAGCTACACATACTGCAGCTGCTTGCTTTTAATAATAGGACACTTAACTGTCCTGGAGTCCAGCGATGTCGGCACCACAGCTGATGTTTCCATCAGCTGCCGAGTGCTGCTGATGCCATTGTGGGTAAGGGTACCCGGACGTGTAGCCATCCGGCTTCACGCCGGGAACCCTACTGCGCATGCGCAAGGCCTGCTCCTCTCTCCTACTGGCCCGGCGACAGGGGAAGGAGGAGAGAGCCCCAGTCGTGACGTCAATAGCTGCGGCTGAGGCTCCCAGAAGTAGGAAAGGATACCTGTCAAAGATAACCTGTCAGGTATCCTGTCCCCCCTCCCCCCGAAAGGTGCCATTTGTGGCACTGGGGGGAGGGGATCAGATGAGCGAAAGTTCCACTTTTGGGTGGAACTCTGCTTTAAGTCTATTTTAAGTGTTTTTGTTTTCCAGCGGGCTGAACAAAAAAAGATTTCCAGATCACCGTAGTAGCACAAGCGATGTTGCGGGAGTCTCCCCAGTTGAGCTATTGTGCTCTAACATTGGCTGCAACTGCTAATCGGATGCTGTTTTTTCAGCATGCTTGATCGTGAGAAGCTGGTCATGAGAATGGCTTCAGTCGGACGCAGAGCTGTACACACGAATCAAACATCAGCCGGTTCCTGCTGAACTAATCATTTTTGGCTGATTTTCACCCTGTGTGTACCCAGCATTACACTTTTCTTGTTTTGATGCAGCAATGCTTTTTGGCTTTGTTCAAATCCAGCATCTGTGCTCTATCAGCCCCCATTAGACTGCACTACTTTTTTTTTTTTGCTGGGAAACAGGAGGCCCATTAGGATCAGAAATTGAACAGTATAACGCAACCCAACATTGCACCCTCACATTCCTCAACCTATCATCACAAAAAGCTATAACTACAAAGCACTGTTCCTGTGACTGCTAGTCTCACAAGATTTGGAGTGAGATTTGGTCATATCAATACTGTTCTCCTTGCTGGAGAGAAAGCTATACCTAAAGACCTACATTGCAAGGAACAACCCTACTTTATCTTCATCCATTGTGTAGATCTGTGCTCCCTCCACCTTCCCTGATACTTCTTGATCTTTAGCCTACAAGTCATGAAAATGCCAGTCATCTATGACATTGGGAAATGTAGCACCCTCCTAGGTAGGTGCTAGAAAAGTATAGTTATAAAAGTATAGAAAAGTATAGTTTTTGGGACTTTCTGCTTACCAGGAAGATTGCCAGGCAAATTGAGATGCTCTCGGCCTACCAGGGAGCAAGGGTCCATTGATAGAGTCTGCTCATGGTGTTCAAGTGCCGCTCATGTTGTTTGAATGTTTCACACTGGTTCAATAGGGGGCATATTGGACAGTGGGGGAAAACCTGACAAATGAGGGCACAGGCATTGTTACAGTGCTGGCTATTGGCAGAGGAAAGTGCCTTGTGCATGCTGGGTGACTGTATAAATGCCAAGGGCACTTGTGCTCGGGGCCTTCGGCTGGAGAGCGAGATCCCAGAGGGAAGAGTAAGCTGCCCTGAGGGCTTGGGTGTCTGACCTGAGGGCCTGAATCTGAGAATAGCGGAAAACCAGATGTCCTGCAGAGCTGACTGGATGGGAGACAAGATAGGAATGATCTGCTTTGGCCAACAGTGAGTACAGATCTGTATCTTGGGGCCTGTCCTGTGAGGGCCATGCCTTCAGCTATTAGAGTCAGAATACAGGTGTCAGTGAAAAGGGATGCTAGTGAGTGTCCTGAAGAGAAACAGTTTCATCAAGTCTGCTGCTGGAGCAAGAACAGGACTTATGCTCATCATGTTGTATGATATAACAGCTAGTCCGTTACCACATCTAACCTGTATGAGTGGTCCTCAATTGTAATTAGGTCCAGTTGGAGTATCCCGCTATTCTATTCTCATGTCCAAGTTCCAACATTAAATACCAAAAAAGCAAAAAACCCTGGACTGATTATTGGAGATGAGCGGATCAGAGTACGGGTGGTTGTGTGAAAACCCTTAGCAACTGGCTGCAAGATAAGAAGGGGAAAATCCCAGGAAATACTACACATAGCAATCGCTACAGGGGCAGTGCTACAGAAGCAAATCCCCTCTACCAAGATGGCTGTTTCCACCCTGAGAGATCCGAAGTACAGGCCAAGGCTTGGTAAGGACCAGCTGTAGGAAGCCTACAGGCAATACTGGTGACTAGTCCTTTGCCCTATGCTTTCCTTTTCTAAGCTCAATGTCCACATTTCAGGTGGGTCCTCTGACCCTTTTTCTCAACACTGCATTGGCTGCCTTCATTCTTAAGATTATGACACAGATGCCTTTTCCTGTTACAGGTTCAGAGTTGGGTGTTTGAGACGAAAGATGAAATGTATCGGGCCTGGGACGAGGTGGTCGAGGGCAGTTTGGTCTATGTCAAGCAAGACGGGAGTGCCTTCTTTAGGACTGCTGTGGGATGGAGTAAAATTCTAGTAGGTCCAAGTCACTCTGCAAATAAATAAATGGAAAATGTCATTATCTCTCTTTTCTATCCATTAAATAGGCCTACGCAAATATCTGTTTATTTAGCATATATTAAACAAGTGTGTATGTACAGTAAATTTATCATATAAAGCCAAACATGTAATGTTACAAAATGGGCTCAAGTCACTGAAGGGTGAAATTAGTTTTCAAATCTTATTTTGTCCTTGTTTTTCACATGCTATTTTTTTCAATTGCATCTGGTTGCTAACCTTCTAGCGCTCTAATGGCATCATATGCAAATGTATATTTATGTAGCGGTACCCCCAGTGAGGGCTGCTAATAGACTCTGTACCCAACTGGTTGCCTCGAATTTGCAAATCCTCCATCACCTCTGACACCCTGGGTTCCGTCATCTTGCCAACTGTACTAATAAAGAGACTCACACAATATTAACGAAACAGTTCAAGTTTGTTGACTGTATTAGTGAGAACACAAAAATAAGTATATTTCAACACTGTAGTATGAAAATGGCACACTTTTATGAAAAAGGGCAATATAGTGGTTTAAAGCCTTTTTAACAGTAAGTGAACACAGATATCAATCAACATAGTATGATTCAAATTTAGTCAGATATTAATCCAATCACAAAAACCGATGCGAACAGGTCAGCAAAAGGGTAGAGAACTGGCACTGTATTTCCTGGGAGGCTCACTCCCCTCTGTCTCCTCTACCCATAGGCCATTAAAGCGGAGTTCCACCCAAAAATGGAACTTCCGCTTTAAGCACTCCTCACCCCCTTACATGCCACATTTGGCATCTAATTTTTTTGGGGGGGGGGGGGACTTCCTATCCCACTTCCTCCTTCCACCCAGGAACCGCCTAGGCGACTCCTTCCTCTAGGCGATCTCCTGGGACACGTGACAGGTCCCAGGAGATCGCCTATCCACTCCGGGAGTGCAGCGCGACTCGCGCATGCGCCATGCGTGCCCGGCCGTGAAGACGAAAGCTGACAAGGCCGGGTGCCCTGAGTGGCAATGGAGGTGCCGGCGAAGAGGAGGGGGAGAGGAGAGACACCCCGTTCGGCTGCATCGCTGGACCGTGGAACAGGTAAGTGTCTGTTTATTAAAAGTCAGCAACTACACTTTTTGTAGCTGGTGACTTTTAAAATGCCTGGAACTCCTTTAAGAATTTCACAACATAGAAAGAACAATATGTAAACTATTATATTCAAATTGGATGGATCCCTTAAATAGAGTCCAAAGAACTAGAGCAGATGAAGAAAGGATAAAACAAGGGTGGAAGGGTTATTCCTTGAAATCCAGATGTCTTCAGCTAGCTTTGATGTGAATGAATGAATGAATGATTTGTATAGCGCTGCAACTGCGAACTGAATCGCCTCGAGGCGCTTGACTGCTCATGTTGGGATGCCATGTATTAGAAGAGGTGGGTCTTGAGTTTTTTCCTGAAGGCCTGATGGTTTTCTTCCATGCGGATGTTGTTTGGTAGAGCATTCCATAGCCGGGGTCCCTGTACTGCGAATCTTCGTTCTCCCTTCGATTTGTAGCGAGCTTTGGGGATGAGAAGGCGATTTTGGTTTGTTGATCGAAGGCTGCGATTTGGTATGTATTTTTCTATTTTCTCACAAAGGTATTGAGGAGCATTTCCTTGTGTACATTTGTGGGTGAGGCAGAGGGTCTTGAATGTGATCCTCTCTTTTACCTTGAGCCAATGGAGCATCCTTAGGGATGGGGATATGGATTCCCAGGGTTTCTTTCCGGTGACTAATCTTGCTGCTGCGTTTTGGACGACTTGTAGGCGTGCAATCTGGTAATCCGGTAATCCTATGTACAGGGAGTTTGCATAGTCGAGACACGAATTGATGATCGTTCCTACTACTACCGATTTTTCCTTTTCCGGGATGAAGGGGATGAGTCTGCGTAGCATGCGAAGGAGATGGTGGGATCCGCTGATTACGGATCCTATTTGTGCCTCCATTGTCATCTCTGAATCAAAGATGACTCCGAGGCTTTTGGCTTTGTTGCTTGGAAGGATGGTCCGTCCCAAGATGGTTGGTGGTGTCCAAGGGGTCTTCGTTTTTTTCCTTTGGTTTGCGTCGAGGACGTTGACGTCCTTTTTTCCCCACAAATAGAGCTTTCTTTTGGTGGTATTTGATCACCTCTGCGGTTTTTATTTTTTGCGCTATAAACAAAAAAAATCGCAACAATTTTGAAAAAAAAAAACGCATTCTTTGTTACTTTTTGCTATAATAAATATCCCCAAAAAATATATTAAAAACATTTTTTTTTCCTCAGTTTAGGCCGGACGGACAGATCGGACACTTTTAGCGTGATTTTGGGACCATTCACATTTATACAGCGATCAGTGCAATTAAAAATGCATTAATTACTGTGTAAATGCGACTGGCAGTGAAGGGGTTAAGCACTAAGTGGCGCTGTAGGGGTTAAGTGTGTCCCAGGGAGTGATTCTAACTGTGGGGGGGGTCTATGTGTGACACGACACTGATCACCGCTCCTAATTACAGGGAGCTGTGATCAGTGTCAGTGTGACTAGGCAGAACGGGGAAATGCTTGTTTACATTAGCATTTCCCTGTTCTTCCTCTCCCTGAGACAGTCGCGGGTATCCCCACGGACATCGAGTCCGCGGGACCCGTGATCACACTCACAGAGGTCGCGGCGACGGCCGGCGCACCCGCAAAACGCTTCTTAAAGGGCAACATACAGGTATGTTAATTTGCCTGTACGTGCCCTTCTGCCGACGTATAACAGCGTGAGGCGGTCGGCAAGCGCTTAAAGTAATCATTGATAATAGATTATAGCAAATTTGGCAGATCTTTAGGGTATCCTTATTTTACGTTAATCTCCTCTTTTATGATCCTAGTGGTGTTTTATCCAGTAAAACGATAAGAAGTAATAATGTGAACAAGGCATAGCTGTCTGCTTACAGTGTTCGTTATAGTATAAGAACTGACTTCCAGTGGCACTACAAGTACCACCATGCAGAGCTGAATAAAGGATGTCTGTGAGCAGTGTCTTATAGCAACTAAATGGGCTATGCCCGCTCAATGGACACAGCTACAGCTGGCAACAATGTAGGTGATGAAGAAGACTCTCTCTCTCTGTATCCTGGCTCCGTGGCCTACCTGGATCTGAAGTGCAGGCGTCTCTGGATAACCTGTAACACCCTCCGGTCTGCTGTAGGAGAGAAGCGATGCTGTCCATAGAGGTCCCTCTGGGTATAGCTGAATGGCTCCCTGCTGAGTAGGCCGCGAATCAGAGCAGCTCATTGTCACACAGACCTCCTGCTGTCAGAGTTAAACTGGTGTCCCAAGAGAGCGATGTAGGCCCCAGTCAGCCCTTTTATATCCTCTCCCAGCAGTCTGTTCTGTCCTCTCAGCATTCTGGTAGTCGTAGTTCAGATCAGTCCTGCTGGCAATGAAACTTCAGCATTCTGAACTACACATCCCACAATGCTTTGCTCTAAGTTTTACCAAAAGAAAAAGGAAATGACACATGATGTCCAGCCAACACTAGAGGGAGACTTCGCATTAATAACACAGCAAAATGTCTCTGAATTGCAGGCATAATAGCCAGCTCCTGGCTACATTTGCATGCACAAAATGAATTTGTGCTCACTAATGGCACATGCTACACACGCCTTTCGAGGCCAATTCATCCTTTTGTTTCAGGTTTTAAAGTGGGTGTTTAAAGAGACACTGACATGAAAGAGAAATGTCAGTGAGTTGCTGACCTGGAACAAGTATAGAGATCAGCAGTTCTGACAACTCATTTACAGCTTGCTTGTTTCGGGAATGTGACTGAAACATACTTAAGTCAGACATATAGCCAAGCATCTAGCATTTTCAGAAGGAGTCCTACAATGGCAGCCCCATACTTCACTCATGACAGATGTACTCTAAGCGCAAATCTTATTTGCACTTAGTGCATCAAATACAGCCAACACATTTCATGGGGAAAAAAGCCCTTCTTCAGGGCTTGAGCAGACAATTTTAATGAAATCACAAACAGAATGCACCAGGGGACCTGTGTTAAGGCTTTATGAGGACTAACCTCCCCTAATGACACTAAAGGCAGCCAGCTGAGACAAAGGGGGACGTTCTTTTCTCCTTTAAACGCGTTGGTTGTATTTGATGTTCTTAAGCATTAAATGTTTCAAAAAGTCCTTCAAGCAAATTTTTTTGTACCAGGCACTTCTCAGTACACATCCAAAAATGTACAATCTAGCAAGTGCTTTCTTTGTCGCTATCAGAGCAGTAGCAGCCTAGAACCATAACAGTAGAAGAGGAACCACCATGGAGAGTAAGGAATTTCCAGTTTTGTATTGCCAACATTCCAGTATTTTGTATATAAGAAAGCAAAGGAAAAGTACCCCTGTGGGACTTTAAGGGGAAACTCTTATGCGGCGTACACACGCTCGGACTTTCCGGCGGGATTGTCCACCGGACCTAGCCCACACACGCCTGGACTTTTCCGGCGGACAATCCGCGGGAAAAAGTCTGCGGGACTTTTGAAATGAACGGACTTGCCGACACACGATCGGAAAGTCCGTTCATTTAGAACGTGACTGCAGGTAGACGGGACTAGCGAAGGCAGTGAATGCCGCCGCGCTAGCCCCGTCACCTGGCATGGATTTAAAGAGGAATCCCTACACTGAAAAAACGGCGTGGGGGTCTCCCCCAAATCCATCTCAGACCCTTATCCGAGCACGCAGCCCGGCCGGCCAGGGAAGGGCGGTGGGGACGAGCGAGCCCTCAACATGGGGGGTGCCCTGGGGTAAGGGGGGCCGTGCGCCCCCCCCACCCCAAAGCACCTTGCCCCCATGTTGATGAGGACAAGGGCCTCTTCCCGACAACCCTGGCCATTGGTTGTCGGGGTCTGCAGGCGGGGGCTTATCGGAATCCGGGAGCCCCCTTTTATAAGTTTATAAGTTCCCGGCCCCCCACCCTATGTGAATGAGTATGGGGTACGATGTACCCCTACCCATTCACCTAAGGTGTAAAAGTGTAAATAAAAAAAACACACAATTTTTTAAAATATTTTATTGCACTGCTCCGGGGGTCTTCTTCCGTCTTGGGGGGTCTTCTCGCCAGACTCCTCCGCTCTCTTCTGCTCTTTTACCTAGCTCTTTTACGAGCGCAGGAGTCCGGCTTTCTTCTTCGTCGTCGCCGCCGTCGTCTGGGGGTCTTCGGGGGTCTCTTCTGTTCTTGCCGCTGTCGCCGCCTTCTGCGCCGTCTTCTTCTATGATGTCACAGTCCCAGAATCCTCCGGGACTGTGACATCAAATGGGGGCGGGGTCACCATGTGACATGAGCATGTGACCCCGCCCCCTTGTCCCTATATAAGTCACAACACCGCCTGTCTCTGCCATTCCGGCCACGAGTCAACATCGGAAGAAGAAGAGGAAGAAGCAGAAGAAGAAGAAGAAGAAGAAGAAGAGGAAGAAGAAGGCGGCGACAGCAGCAAGAAGAGAAGAGACCCGGAAGACCCCCGAAGACCCCCAGACGACGACGGCGGCAACGACGAAGAAGAAAGCCAGGCTCCTCCGCTTGTGAAAGAGTTAGGTAAAAGAGCAGAAGAGAGCAGAGGAGTCCGGCGAGAAGACCCCCCAAGATGGAAGAAGATCCCCGGAGCATCGCAATAAAATATTTTTAAAAAATTGTGTGTTTTTTTTATTTACACTTTTACACCTTAGGTGAATGGGTAGGGGTACATCGTACCCCATACTCATTCACATAGGGTGGGGGGCCGGGATCTGGGGGCCCCCTTATTAAAGGGGGCTCCCGGATTCCGATAAGCCCCCCCGCCTGCAGACCCCGACAACCAACGGTCAGGGTTGTCGGGAAGAGGCCCTTGTCCTCATCAACATGGGGACAAGGTGCTTTGGGGTGGGGGGGCCACACGGCCCCCCTTTTCCCAGGGCACCCCCCATGTTGAGGGCACGTGGCCTGGTACGGCTCAGGAGGGGGGGCGCTCGCTCGTCCCCACCCCCTTTCCTGGCCTGACGGGCTGCGTGCTCGGATAAGGGTCTGAGATGGATTTGGGGGGGACCCCCACGCCGTTTTTTCGGCGTAGGGATTCCCCTTTAAATCCATGCCAGGTGACGGGGCTAGCGCAGCGGCATTCACTGCCTTCGCTAGTCCAGTCTACCTGCAGTCCTGTTCTAAATGAACGGAATTTCCGATCTTGTGTCGGCAAGTCCGTTCATTTCAAAAGTCCCGCGGACTAGCACACATGGTGCATGGCTTTCTTAAATCATCCCCATTGTAACACTCGTGGTTAAAATATATCAGCTGTCAGTGGGCACATAGAAGTGATCAGTAGTGATAGCTGCATGTGCCCTCTTTTCTACTGGGGGGATCTTATAGTAAACACATGTTTACTAAGCCCCCCAAGCCCCAACTTCACCCCCACCCGCACCACTCCCCCCCCTCCCCCAGCGCTGCGATCTCCAGCCTGACAGATCAGTACAGGAAGAAGTTGCAGGCGGAGGTAAGGGAAGGAGAGATGCTGCTCGGAGCGGCCATGGATCGGGGGTGCGGGGGCAGTTGGGGGGGGCAATCTAACTGGCGGTTAGATTGCATATATGGACCCCCCAAGGCCCCATGCAGCACCTGAAGCGGGAGTGGAAGAGGAGGGATGCCGGCTAATGATGGTGGCTGCGGGGGGAGCGGGTTTCAGGGGGGGGTCGGATCGGGTGGAGGGGGGTTAATTAGTGCTGGGGGGGAGAAGGGGGTGAAGGGGATAGGAGAGGAGAGTGGGGGGGGGACAGTTTTAGATGAAAGGGCGAGGCGGGGGTGGAGAGGCAGGGGACAGGGAGGTGGCAGGGTGGGTGGGGGGTCGGTCAAATTAGGGGTTAATAACTCTGATCAGCGGGTTGTAATCCACTGATCAGAGTTATAGAATTGTTCAGCAGAGATGTGAAACATCACCATGATGATATACAGTACATCATATACATAGAGTACCACGCTCTTAAAGAGCTTGAAGAAATTTGAAAAGAAAACTTCTCCTGTAGCCCGATGCGTTTCGGGAATCTTGGCGTGTATCCCTTCTTCAGGGGCATAGAGAAGGCAAAAGTGGTTGGTATAGAGGTACTCTGAAACAAGAGAAACAAAGTATATAGTTGTGGAACATAACAGCTGTGAAAGTGCGTACATACGAGTATTGTGTCATAAAATCAAACCTTCCTTAAAGGGATAAGATAGATCTGAGCAGACAAGAATACGAATCTCCCTGTTGAAAAATGACCGGATGAGTGAAGGGCCCCCTAGGCTCATGAAGTCCCACACAAGGATTCCCAGAAAGGGTCTCCGCAGCCAACCCAACGGGCACGACGTAGGATTGGCAGGCTGAAATGATTAGTCCTGAGAGAAAGAAAATATATAGGCATAGTAATGGCACATATGGATCAATCAAGAAAAGGAGCATTGGTATTATAGTCAAAAGAATACCTAACAGGCCAAAAAATGATAAACAATGATGAATTTAGACAATCCTACAATCAGACATTGTCTAAACAATGTGAGATAACCCTCTGCATATATATATATATATATATATATATATATATATATATGAGAGTGTGGGGGCTCAATAGAGTGGCTGCTATTGGCTTAGAACCGGCCAGTGAAAGGGAAAGGAGGGACCCTTAGCCGAATCCTACGATCAGTATGCTGATTAAAGGGCATTATAATGGGGCCGAAATATGCAAAAAAATTAAATCGAAAGGGAAAAAGGAGCCCCATTGAATAATGAGAGAGATGCAACGAGTAATGAGTGCCTACCTTGATGATAAAGTGGGGAATGGTACATGAGACCCAGCTGGCGTACCATTCCCCACTTTATCATAGAGGTAGGCACTCATTACTCGTTGCATCTCTCTTATTATTCAATGGGGCTCCTTTTTCCCTTTCGATTTAGTTTTTTTGCATATTTCGGCCCCATTATAATGCCCTTCAATCAGCATACTGACGGTACGATTAGGCTGAGGGTCCCTCCTTTCCCTTTCACTGGCCGGTTCTAAGCAAATAACAGACACTCTATTGAGCCCCCATACTATATATATATTGTAACATGGGGGTGTTTAACTCAAGTGAAAAGATGCATTTTTTAATGCAGTGAGTCCTCATCAGACAGGCATATATAGGTAAGGGCCTGGTAGCCCACGTTTATTGAAAAAACAAAAGTCCATCCAGAAGTCCCACGCAGGGGTTTAACTTCATTAAGCATTCATAAATGAAAAAACATACCAAGCCACCTGGCTCTCTTGTCAGCAGTTCCTCTGCTTGATCTCAACAGAGTGGATTCCTTCCAGTCCCCTGGACTCACTGGCTTCCTTAGTCTTCCCGACTCTCAAGGCTGTCCCTCCTTTCCCAGTCTCTGGGCAAAGAATACCCCTTACACAGGGATGACCCCTCCACAGGTCTGTCTTCATACAGCAGCAGCAAGCTGCTCACACTCCACCCTCCTCCACTCATTAGCCCCTCATTATATGGTCTGTGTGCAGCTGGGCACACACACCTTGCTTGCCATCGTCAAGACCTGGACACAGTTTGAGATCCCATCCAGGACTAGCAAAACCTGGAGAAAACTGACAGAGCAGTTTTCTCCATTTAAATTCTATAGTCTGCAGATATGCAAACTCTGGATCTCCTTTACCTCCAATTTCAAAGGGACAGAGCTTCGCTCTGCCACAATATATATATATATATATATATATATATATATATATATGAAGAGGGTTATCTCACATAGTTTAGACGATGGGGGTTATTTACTAAAGGAAAATCCACTTTGCACTGCAAGTGCACTTGAAAGTAAAGTCACTGTAGATCCGAGGGGGACATGCAAGGAAAATAAAAAACAGCATTTTAGCTTGCACATGCTTGGATGATAAAATCAGCAGAGCTTCCACTCATTTCAGATCTACCCCTCAGATTTAGAGCGACTGCACTTTCAAGTGCACTTGCAGTGCAAAGTTGATTTGCCTTTCGTAAATAACCCCCAATGTCTGATTGTAGGATTGTCTAAATTCATCATTGTTTATCATTTTTTGGCCTGTTATGTATTCTTTTGACTATAATACCAATGCTTCTTTTCTTGATTGATTGATTGACATTACTATGCCTATATATTTTCTTTCTCTCAGGACTAATAATTTCATCATGCCAATCCTACGTCGTGCCCGTTGGGTTGGCTGCAGGGACCCTTTCTGGGGATCCTTGTGTGGGACTATGTGAGCCTAGAGGGCCCTCCACCCATCTGGTCATTTTTCAGCAGGGAAATTTGTTTTCTTGTCTGCTCAGCTCTATCTTATCCCTTTAACCACTTCAGCCCCGGACCAATTTGCAGCCAAAGGACCAGGCCCTTTTTTGCGATTCGGCACTGCGTTGCTTTAACTGACAATTGCGCGGTCGTGCGACGTGGCTCCCAAACAAAAATTGGCATCCTTTTTTTCCCACAAATAGAGCTTTCTTTTGGTGGTATTTGATCACCTATGCAGTTTTTAGTTTTTGTGCTATAAACAAAAATAGAGCGACAATTTTGAAAAAAATGCAATATTTTTTACTTTTTGCTATAATAAATATCCCCCAAAAATATATATAAAAAAATGTATTTTCCTCAGTTTAGGCCGATACGTATTCTTCTACATATTTTGGTAAAAAAAAAATCGCAATTAGCGATTATTGATTGGTTTACGCAAAAGTTATAGCATTTACAATATAGGGGATAGTTTTATATATTTTATTAATATTTTTTTTTTAACTAGTAATGGCGGCGATCAGCGATTTTTATTGTGACTGCGACATTATGGCGGACACATCGGACACTTTTGACACATTTTTGGGACCATTGTCATTTATACAGCAATCAGTGCTATTTAAATGCATTGATTCCTGTATAAATGACACTGGCAGTGAAGGGGTTAACCACTAGGCGGGGGGGTTAAGTGTGACGTGTGTGTGTTTTTTACTGTAGGGGGGCGTGGCTTGGGGTTCAACATCACTGATCGTCTTTTCCGATGACAGGAAACAGACGATCAGTGACAGTCTCACTAGGAAGCACGGGGAGAGATTTGTTTACACATACCTCTCCCCGTTCTTCAGCTCTGTGACCCGATCGTGGGACACCAGCGGCGATCGGGTCAGAGGGTCCCGCGACCATGGTCACGGAGCTCAGGACCGGGTCGCAAGAGCGCCGGCGGCGGCGCGTGCGCGACCCACGGCTAGGCACTTGAAGAGCAACGTACCTGTACGTTGATGTGCCCAGCTGTGCCATTCTGCCGACGTAAATGTGCAGGAGGTGGTCCTTAATCGGTTAAGGAAGGTTTGATTTTATGACACAATACTCGTATGTGCGCACTTTCACGGATGTTCCACATGTTGGTGCAATGTTTGCCCTGTTTATATTTTGAACTGTATACTTTGTTTCTCTTGTTTCAGAGTACCTCTATACCAACCACTTTTGCCTTCTCTAATTCCTTGAAGAAGGGATACACTCCAAGATTCCCGAAACGCGTAAGGGTACAGGAGAAGTTTTCTTTTCAAATTTCTTCTAGCTCTTTAAGAGCGTGCTACTCTATGTATATGGTGTACTGTATATCACCATGGTGATGTTTTGCACCAATACATTTTTAACCACTTGACCACTGGGCACTTAAACACCCTTAATAACCAGACCATTTTTCAGCTTTCGGTGCTCTCACATTTTAATGACAATTACTCAGTCATACAACACTGTACCCATATGAAATTTTTGTCCTTTTTTTCACACAAATAGAGCTTTCTTTTGGTGGTATTTAATCACCGTTGGGTTTTTTTTTTTTGCGCTATAAAAGAAAAAAGACTGAAAATTCGGTAAAAAAATGAATTTTTCTTCGTTTCTGTTAAAAATTTAGCAAATTTGTAATTTTTCTTGATAAATTTTGGCCAAAATGTATACTGCTACATATCTTTGGTAAAAATAAGTACAAATTGGGGTATATTTTTTGGTCTTTGTGAAAGTTATAGAGTCCACAAGCTATGGTGCCAATATCTGAAAATTGATCACACCTGAAGTACTGACTGCCTATCTCATTTCTTGAGACCCTAACATGCCATAAAAGTACAAATACCCCCCCAAATGACCCCTTTTTGGAAAGAAGACATTCTAAGGTATTTAGAAAGAGGCATGGTGAGTTTTTTGAAGTTGTAATTTTTTCCCACAATTCTTTGCAAAATCAAGATTTTTTTTTCTTTTTATTTTTTTTTTCACAAAATTGTCATATTAGCAGGTTATTTCTCACACACAGCATATGCATACCACAAATTACACCCCAAAACACATTCTGCTATTACTCCCGAGTACGGCGATACCACATGTGTGAGACTTTTACACAGCGTGGCCACATACAGAGGCCCAACATGCAGGGAGCACCATCAGGTGTTCTGGAGCACCCAGGACAATTCTGACATTTCTCTCCTACATGTAAAAGTCATCATTTATTCGCTAGAATATTACATAGAACCACAAAACATTATATATATGTTTTTTTTTAGCAAAGACCCTAGAGAATACAATGGCGGTCATTGCAACTTTTTATCTAGCACGGTACTTGCACAGCAATTTTTCGAATGCGTTTTTTTGGGAAAAAAAATGTTTTGTGCTTTACAAAAAACAAAACTGTAAATTTAGCCCAATGTTTTTGCATAATGTGAAAGATGAAGTTACACCGAGTAAATAGATACCCAACATGTCACCCTTAAAAATTGCACACACTCGTGGAATGGCGCCAAACTTCGCTACTTAAAAATCCCCATAGGCGGCGCTTTAATTTTTTTTACTGAAAAAGTAAAAAATGTGGCGCTTGCAAGATAAATGAACAATACCAAAGATAACAGTTAAATTGCATTAAAATAGAGTTATGTAGAATAAAAAGGATAATGGTAAAAATAACATGTATAAAAAATATTCAAATGAGATCGAGCACTTATAACAATAGATAAAGGATCCTGATTGAAATAATTCATAAAAATTCTAAGAAAAAGTGTGGCGCTTTCATCCAGGCCAAGAAACCAATCCTAAGGGGGAGGAGACTCCAAAGAATGGTTCCACAGAAGCGTCTACTTAATGATGTCAATATTCCAGTGGGTATAGCAGCAACGTACTGGACCGTGCTATACCAATATTGTATGAGATAATTCAAATAAATCAATCCAAGGTGAGGAAATAATAATAAATAAATTTGTGAATTGAATGAATATATTACATATAACAATAAATGCTAAAGTGTAGAAATAAATATGTGTGTGGTAAAAACGCCCAACAAAATAAGTGTAGCAATAAAAAATGAATTAATGAATAGTATGCAAATACACTAAGTGCTATGGAATGTGCAAAATGCAATTATTGCAAACAATGCAAGTACTGCAAAGGTTAATAAAAGGAGTGCAAAAGAAGGGGAAGTTAATCCAATTAATGCAAAAAGATGCAAAATTAAAAAAGGAATGTGTAAACAAGCATGTGAAAACAACAAATACAACCATATAAAAGTGTGAAAATCCAAGTGATGGCTATGTTTAGTAAACATCCAGTGAATTCTAAATTAATAAGCTACAATAAAGTGTCCAGTGCAATCAGGATTGCCATTCACAATTAAAATCCCATACACGATCCAATCGACAACTCCTGTGCAGTGATTCCTTCTACCCAAGTTACACTCTTTGTGTGGTGGTAGTGATCTCTTCCATGCAAGAAAGTGCCGATCCAGAATGTTTTCCCCAGCCTCTTACCTTTAGGCAAGAGGGTAACAGCCTTTCAATGACAGGAAGAAATGGAGACAGATCACTTCCATGTGGTTTCTCCAAATACGTGTCCTTACTGCCCTCTTAGACTCTCTCCATAGGTCCCGCAGACATGGGGGCAGAAAGAGGGAGACATTCCATTGTGCAGTATTTAAACAATAAATTTTATTAAGGATAAAATAGACTTACAGTTGATAAATTAAGTTACAGGCAATCCTTTGAAAAAGCCACGTGGGCGTGGCGATACGCGTGAGGAGTCAGAGTCAGGTGACCTAAGTACGATCTTGGCCGGGGTCGTGCTGTGTATTACTGCTGCCTGTAATTTAATTTATCAACTGTAAGTCTATTTTATCCTTAATAAAATTAATTGTTTAAAATGTATTGTTTAAATACTGCACAATGGAATGTCTCCCTCTTTCTGCCCCCATGTACTGACGACACTTCAAAAGAGGACGTTCGAATACTCCAGCGCCACCTTTGGTCAACTTCTATATTGTTGTCTGATCTTTTGCATTGGTTCTGAGCATGCGTGTTTGTACTGTGGACAAAAGTCAGGTGGTACTGCATACACACGTTCGGACTTTGGTCCTTCGGACTTTTGTTGGCAAAGTTGGTCCGTTCGCACAGCCAACAAAAGTCCGATGCAACCTGGAAAAAGTTGGTCCGATGGAGCGTACACACGGTCGGATGTTGGTCCAAACCACCTAATTTGCATGTTGGTTGTCAAAAAGTCCGACCGTGTGTACGGGGCTTTAGAGGGCAGTAAGGACACGTATTTGGAGAAACCACACGGAAGTGATCTGTCTCCATTTCTTCCTGTCATTGAAAGGCTGTTACCCTCTTGCCTAAAGGTAAGAGGCTGGGGAAAACATTCTGGATCGGCACTTTCTTGCATGGAAGAGATCACTACCACCACACAAAGAGTGTAACTTGGGTAGAAGGAATCACTGCACAGGAGTTGTCGATTGGATCGTGTATGGGATTTTAATTGTGAATGGCAATCCTGATTGCACTGGACACTTTAATGTAGCTTATTAATTTAGAATTCACTGGATGTTTACTAAACATAGCCATCACTTGGATTTTCACACTTTTATATGGTTGTATTTGTTGTTTTCACATGCTTGTTTACACATTCCTTTTTTAATTTTGCATCTTTTTGCATTAATTGGATTAACTTCCCCTTCTTTTGCACTCCTTTTATTAACCTTTGCAGTACTTGCATTGTTTGCAATAATTGCATTTTGCACATTCCATAGCACTTAGTGTATTTGCATACTATTCATTAATTCATTTTTTATTGCTACACTTATTTTGTTGGGCGTTTTTACCACACACATATTTATTTCTACACTTTAGCATTTATTGTTATATGTAATATATTCATTCAATTCACAAATTTATTTATTATTATTTCCTCACCTTGGATTGATTTATTTGAATTATCTCATACAATATTGGTATAGCACGGTCCAGTACGTTGTTGCTATACCCACTGGAATATTGACATCATTAAGTAGACGCTTCTGTGGAACCATTCTTTGGAGTCTCCTCCCCCTTAGGATTGGTTTCTTGGCCTGGATGAAAGCGCCACACTTTTTCATAGAATTTTTATGAATTATTTCAATCAGGATCCTTTATCTATTGTTATAAGTGCTCGATCTCATTTGAATATTTTTTATACATGTTATTTTTACCATTATCCTTTTTATTCTACATAACTCTATTTTAATGCAATTTAACTGTTATCTTTGGTATTGTTCATTTATCTTGCAAGCGCCACATTTTTTACTTTTTCATTTACTATTGGTGTGGAAACACTTTAATGGTGGCTGCGGCATTTCTAATTTTATCTAGTTTTTTTATATTGATCCCCCCTCCCCTTGGTGGTTTGCGCATTTGGTCTCCCCCCCTGTACGCATAATTTTTTTTACTGGTTACATGTTTTGAGTTACAGAGGAGGTCTAGGGCCAAAATTATTGTTCTCGCTATAACGTTTGTAGCGATACCTCACATGTGTGGTTTGAACACCGTTTTCATATGTGGGCGGGACTTGCGTATGCGTTCACTTCTGCATGCGACACTTTTTTTCCCCCCCAAAATTTTTTTTGATCACTTTTATTCCTATTACAAAGAATGTCCTCTTTACAGTGACATATGGGGTCAATAAGACCCCACATCTCACCTCTAGGCTGGAAAGCCTGGAATTTAAAAAAAACGATCCTGGCTTCGATCGTAGCGAGTATTGCAGGGTATTGCATGGTATCGCAGAATATTGCAGGGTATGGCAGGGTATGGCAGGGTATGGCTGGGTATGGCAGAGTATGGCTGGGTATGGCAGAGTATGGCTGGGTATGGCAGGGCATCGCTGGGTATGGCAGGGTATCGCTGGGTATTGCAGAGTATCGCTGGGTATTGCAGGGTATCGCAAAGTATCGCAGAATATTGCAGGATAGTGCTGGGTATTGCAGAGTATTGCAGGCTATTGCAAAGTATTGCTGGGTATTGCAGAGTATTATTGCTGGGTATTGCAGAGTATTATTGCAGGGTATTGCAGAGTATTGCAGGGTATCCATCCATCCATGCTCAGCCATCCCTCCATACCCTGCAATACCCAGCAATACACTGCAGGCTATTGCTGTGTATTGCAGGCTATGGAGGGATGGCTGAGCATGGATGGATGGATCGGTGGTGACTGCAGAGCAGGCTGTGGGCACTACAGATCCCGCCCACAGCACTGCTGCCACCGATCCCTCCCCCTCTCCTCTCACGCCGTACCGATCGGTACAGAGAGAGGAGAGAGTAACCGGCGTCATCGAATGACGCCGGTTTCCTTACATGTGATCACTCCATCGTTTGACGGAGCGATCACGTGGTAAACGGCCGTGATCCGTGATCCGCCGGGTCATCTGGACCCGGCGATCACGGATGTTCTCGAGTGCGCGCCCCAGGGGGCGCACAAGAGTGGAATTCTGAGAGGCCTCTCAGAGTTAAGCAACCGCCCTGTAGCCGTTTTTCAGCTATGGGCCGGTTGTTAACTGGTTAAACTTTAAATAAAAAATGTCTATGTTTACAATATAGTGTCCATAAGAGTTTTCCCTTAAAGTCCCGCAGTACCGGGGGGGGGGGGGTACGTTTCCTTTGGTTTCTTATATATAGAACCATAACAGAGTCCACCTATACTATATTTCAATCATGGATCTGCTTCTTTGAAGGAAAAAATCACTTTACTGTAGATCAGAACCCACTTCCACTTGTATCGGTCCAGCGTTATCACACACATCAGGCACCCACCCCTATTTAGGGATAGTTCTTGCAGTTTGATGTAGATGTCCTCTTTCAAGTCTCTTCAGAACCAATCTATTTGCTGTAATTATCTCAATATTAGCTGATCTGTGTTTTCAACGATAGTAGGCAAGTTCATTCATTATTAAATTTAGTGATCTCAAAAGCTGCTTGTTTTAATATATATGCTTCCCTTTCAAACAGACAGGGGCCTTTCTGTCAGGTATTCATAATTTGTCATGTTCATTTTCATAAATTTTTTTATTATTTTACACAATTTATATAGCGCCAACAGCTTGCGCAGCCCTGGCTGTATTTTATACATCCATATTCTTCTTTACCAACTGCCCTTATCTTGTAGTTGGACGAATCGGAGCCCACCTTTCCAGCAGACGATCCTTCTGTACCAGAAGATCTAGTGGTGAGTACAAAAATTAGCAAATATTAAAATGTGTATAATCATGTAATGTAATGAGATGTTGCTGCATCATGAGACACATGCACACAAGCATTGGATAAAATGTGAGCAAGTTTACCATTCTCTTTATTATGCAGACATTAAACTAGTTGTAAAAGCTCAAGTTTTTTACCTTCTGTGTAGTTTATTCATGAAGGTAAAAAAAACCTTCTCACCCCCCAATACTTACCTGAGCTCTATCGTGATCCAGCAATGTGCATGAGAGCCTTGGCTCTCCAGGAACCCTGCCTCCTCATTGGCTGAGACAGCAGCAGGAGCCAATGGGGAGAGGGAGGGGGCAGAGCCAAGCCGCAGCTCTGTGTGTAAGCCTGATTGGATGCCGCCATAGAAAGCCATTTGCTCTGACGGGCACTTGGCAGGAGGGATGGGCCAAGAGCGCTGGCGGGAGACCCGAAAAGAGGACCGGGGGCTGCTCTGTGCAAAACCACTGCACAGAACAGTTAAGTATGACGTTTGCTATTTTTTTCTTTATTGCCTTTAATGTCACTTTAAGCCACCATGCAAAGCAAAGCAATAAGTTCACTTACCTGCAGTGCTCACCACCATTCCCCTGTTACTTCTCATTACCTTTCCTTCACTCTCCTACTGCTCTGTTCAGCACAGGTAAATACTTAGTGTGTTCAGGTATTGGGAATATATAAATGTAGTGGGTAATTTCGTGCGCAAAAAAGCAATAAAGTGAATAAGTGCAGTAATTACTAGTCACCAGCAGGTGGCACTAGTAAAAAATAAATCTGGAAGTATTAATAATCAATAGGAATAAATGAGGTAAATGATCAAGTGAATAAAATCAAATGAATAATAAAATGCCTATTCAAACGAATAAAATCAAATATAAAATATAGTGACTGTTGTCTAATATTGAAAGTGTCCAGTGCATAAATATGCATAAAAAATAAGTGACATTGGATGTAAAGTGAATCAACAAGATTTCCAAATAGATCACGTGAATAAAGAATAAAGAATCAAGGAATATAAATAAATCAGTAAATAAATATGAGGTGGTCCCAGAATAAATAGATGAATAATAAATAGTCCAAATACATAAATAAATAAATGAATCAATAAATGAATCAAGCAAGTCTTGATATTGTGGTGGCGTAAGATGCAAAAACCACAATAGATCAATCAAACAGCAATTAAACATGATAGTTCTCCAATAGATGCTCCAGAATGCCTCCAAATGTGTCAGAGCGTTTATCTATGTTGCTGAATAGGACTATGTTCAGCAACTTAGAAAATTGCTATTCACTTTCAATATTAGACAACAGTCACTATATTTTATATTTGATTTTATTCACTTGAACAGGCATTTTATTATTCATTTGATTTTATTCACTTGATCATTTACCTCATTCATTCCTATTGATTATTAATACTTCCAGATTTATTTTATACTAGTGCCACCTGTTGGTGACTAGTAATTACTGCACTTATTCACTTTATTGCTTTTTTTGCGCAAAATTACCCACTATATTTATTCCACGTTTGTGTATTTGTGAACACTTTTCATTTTGCTGCAAATATCTTTTTATTTATTATTATTATTGACCATATAGTTACTCACAGTAGCGCAAGGGATTTATATATACACATTGGGAATATATAGCCCTCTTTCTGCATCACTGTAGCACTGGGAGCTACAGTGACCAATAGGCATACAGGGTTTGCATTAGAAAGAGAGTCTGAAGACTTGACTTAAAGTGTATTTCCACTTTTGTAGCCAAACACCCATGTTTAGATACCATCAGAGTGAAAGAGCGCCACTTAAAGCCCAGATGCAGGAGGCAAGCTGAGCTGTCCATGCTCTCTAACTAGAACTCTCTCTATGATTAAGTCCTGATTTGGTGAAACGCGTTAGTAGGGGTGGTCCTAGGGCGGGAACTGTCGCTGGCATGTTTGTGGACAGTTTCTACAAGAAACGTGGAAGCTTATCATTTATCCTTCTTCTACTCCTGGGATAAGACCTACGTTATATTTTTCACATGTTCCCATTCACATGGCATAACTTGAAGAAAATATTTTGAAGTGATGCTTACCCTTTTACTTGCTGAAAAATCACTTACTTAGCTTTCCCCTATGCAATATTAAAGTGGAACTAAAGACAACATTTAAAAACATATCAGCTGTCAATCTATTTATCGCAGAAGAGACTGCAATAATTAAAATCTACCTCCCTGCTCGCAGTCTTCTGTGGCATGGGATGATTGACTCCAACACGTGTATGAGTTATGTCATCCCACGCCGGCCAATCAAAACAGCCAAAGACCAACAGCAGGAAGAAATCGGAGAACTTCCTGTCGTGCTTTCAAAACAAAATAGAGTCACGAATGCTTTGTATTCTATAAATGAATACAAAGCTTCCTCTGATTGGCTGAGGCAGAGATTGTGACTTCATCAACCTGCTTCTCCATCTCAGCCAATCAGAGGAAGCTTTATATTCATTCATAGAATACAAGGATTCCTGTGAATGGCTGAGCAGCGCTCAACGTGACTTATTTTTTCATTCTGGGAACACAATGGGATGTTCCTATTACCTTGTCACGACACAGCGCTGTATTATGCCCCGTACACACGGTCGGAATTTCCGATGGAAAATGTCCCATCAGACCTTGTTGTCGGAAAATCCGACCGTGTGTGGGCTCCATCTGACTTTTTCCGTCTGAAAAAATTTGAAATCCTGCTCTCAAATTTTCCGACAACAAAGTCCGATCAGACTTTTTCCGATCGTGTGTAGGGAATTCCGACGGACAAAATGCCACGCATGCTCAGATCAAATTACAAGAGCAAAGCTATTGGCTACTAGCCTCTACGTAGTTCCGTAGTACGCAACGAACGTCACCACGTTCAGAATGATCGGATTTTCTGACAACTTTGTCCGACTGTGTGTATGCAACACCAGTGTCAGACAAAATCCGTCGGAAAAAATCTGACGGATTTTGTGGTCGGAATTTCCGACCGTGTGTACGGGGCATTAGAGTTTAGCGGTGATCTGTCAGTGTAAACAAGCAGATCCCCGTTCTGACAGTGGACATGTCAGATCTTCTGTTCCCAATGATCAGGAACAGTGATCTCTGTCATGTCCCAGTGAGCCCACCCCCCCTACAGTTAGAACACACAGAGGGAACACACTTAACCCCTTAATCACCCCTAGTGTTAACCCCTTCCCTGCTAGTGTCATTTTTACATTGATCGGTGCATTTCTATAGCACTGATCAATGTAATAATGTCATGGGTCCCCAAAAAGTGTCATTTGGGGTCAGATTTGTCCGCCACATCGTCGCAGTCATGCTAAAAATCGCAGATCGCCGCCATTACTAGTAAAAACAATAAAAAAAAAATAAAAGTCCCTAAATCTATCCCATAGTTTGTAGACGCGATAACTTTATCGCAAACCAATCAATATATGCCTATTGCAATTTTTGTATGTACAGGAATCTATATCGGCCTAAACTGATGAATAAGTGTGTTTTTTTTATATTTTTTTTTTTGGTATATGTATTATAACAAAAAGTAAAAAAAAAAAAAAATTTTTTTTTTTAAATGTCACTATTTGTGTTATATGTGTATATGTGTATATATGTGTATAACGCAAAAAATAAAAACCGCAGAGGTGAAAAAATACCACCAAAAGAGAGCTTTATTTGTGGGGAAAAAGAGACATCAATTTTGTTTGGGTACAACGTCACACGACCGCGCAATTGTCAGTTATATAGCTTTATAGGCTGAGCTTCTCCTCTGGGTCATAGGAATGCAATTCGTTTTGCACTCCTGTGACCTGTTTTCAGCGGAGAGCAGTCTGAAGTCCTTCCTTTGCTGACGTCACCAAGATCAATCCAGGCACCGCGTCATCCCGACTTAGGAAGCCTGGATCCGCCAGGTGCCCCAACTGATAGGCGTCTCAGCCTTTCAGCGAGCCGCCCCTCGACAGCTCAGCACTTCAGTGAGCGTGGAGGAGCAGAGCAGGAGAGCTGCTGGTTGACAGGCAGCAGCTCTCTGCTCGGGGAGGTGAGAGAACCAAGCCATCGGCGGTGTTTGGTGGCTCGGTTCTCAGTGAAGAGGCGCCGGGAGACAGATGCAGCATCCACCTACATATGAATTAATAGAATTATAGGCGCTGCATTTTTTTCAATTTTTTTGAGGTGTGGGAACACATATCAGTGCTAGCAGCAACCTAACAGTGAGTTCATTTACCAAGTTTTTCTCTTTTTTTTTTTTTCAACTCAAAAAGGACAGGGAGCAGTGTTTGAAAAAAATTGAAAAAGAAGGTCCTTAAGTGCACTGTGTTCAGATGCCGGACACAGTGCACTATGGGAAGCGCCACGTCTATGCAATCACGAGATTGCAGATGCATCACTTCATTTGCGGGCTTTTCTCCCACCCTACGGCGCATTCTGAAGCACCGAGTAGCTTCCCCCCGGCACCCGTAGTATCTATTACTATGGCCGGGTGGTTTGATTGACATCTGAGTTAGATGTCACTTCCGTTTTTCTCTCTCCCATTGCGCACGAGAGAGAAAACCGGAAGTAATAGGAGCGGACACCTCCATCGCTGCTGCCAGTGCCCACTGAAGGAGACACAGCAGGAGAGGACACCACAGCAAGGTAAGTGCCGCTGTGCCGGTCTGGACCTCCCACGGAGAAGGGGGAGGGGGGTTTGATGGGACACAGGCTGCATTTGATGGGACAGTGAGGCTGTATTTGATGGGACAGTGAGGCTGCATTTGATGGGACAGTGAGGCTGCATTTGATGGGACAGTGAGGCTGCATTTGATGGGACAGTGAGGCTGCATTTGATGGGACAGTGAGGCTGCATTTGATGGGACAGTGGCTGCGTTTGATGGGCACAGTGGCTGAGTTTGATGGCCACTGCGTTTGATGGCCACAGTGGCTGTGATTGATGGGGGTTTTTTTCAGAACTTGTTTGCGCCCCCCCTAAAAATTTTGAGCACCAGCCGCCACTGACAGGGAGTGCTGATAAGGGGGATCTCTCATCTAATGAAGGTCTCTAAGGAAGGAGGGGGCACTGATAGAAGGGGAATGTGAGCTAATGGGGATCTCTAATGGGTGCTGACTGCTGATCTAATGGTTGGTGTGCATAAATACCGGCCAGTTTTTAAACCCCCCTTCCCCCCCAGATCTCTCCCCAAATTTCTGCCCCCCCCCCCCCCCCCCCCCCCAGTGCAGAACGTCTCTCTTTCTCTTCCAGACCTTTCCTCTCCTGTATCCCTCACAGAAGAGAAGTACAGCAAGTCAGGCTGCCACTGCATACCCTGTCCCCGCCCCCTGCTTCTCCTCCTCCTCTGTGGGAGGGTTGTGTGTGCCACCGGGAGAGAAGCTGCAGTCGCTGCAAGCTAGTAAATGCACTGGGAGCCGGAGTTAGGGGGGATCTGGGGTGGCTTTTTTCCTCCCCATATGCATGCTGGCATAACTACAAAAGTGTGTCATCGGTTGTTAGGACATGGGCGATCCTAGCAACAAATGACTTCAAAGGCAATCGTTGTGGTGGCTGGGTGGGGGGGGGGAGGCGCCAGGCAGGGGAGAAGGCAGAGAGCACAGACAAGCGTTTTGCAGCCGACAGAAGCCCTCCCTGGATTGGCACTGGCTCCATTCTCAGAACAGATTTCAGTGAGGTTGGGATTGGAGATATGCTGTGTGTCCGGGTTTCAGAAGGAGGCAAACCCTGGCATAAGTGTCAAAACCTGGACTGTCCAGGTAAATCCCGTACAGGTGGCAACCCTACGCTGTATACTTTATGTAGCTGAGGCTACACACAATAATACGGCACACCCTGTCAGTGCACTAAACACTGTTTGTTCGGGTCAGCTTGGCCCAAACAAACTATTTAAATTCACATTAAATGAGGAGTTAGGCTTTACGGAGGGGTCTGCGGAATTATGTTTACCATAGTTACCCTTGGTGCTGGTAGATCTTCATTATAAGCCCCCGTACACACGGTCGGAAATTCCGACCACAAAATCCCTCCGTTTTTTTCCGAAACTGGTGTTGCATACACACGGTCAGACAAAGTTGTCGGTAAATGCGATCATTCCGAACGTGGTGACGTTCGTTGCTTACTACGGAACTACGTAGAGGCTAGTAGCCAATAGCTTTGGTCTCGTAATTTGATCTGAGCATGTGTGGCACTTTGTCCGTCGGAATTCCCTACACACGATCGGAAAAAGCCCGCTAGAGCCCACACACAATCGGATTTTCCGACAACATAATCCGATCGGAATATCCGACCGTGTGTATGGGGCATTAGTTGTAAACTAGATTTGCACACTGTTGGCCCTAACAAAAGTTTGAAGATCTTAAGGGTTGGGTGGTATAATGCATTTCTAGACCTGCCGAAAATAAATAACTAGAAGGGTAAGAAAAGTTGTATTTTTTATTATTTTAAGATATGCTGAATGGGAACAGATAATAAACATACAGGATGTATTTCCAAAACTCCTGAGCTCCGTCTAGTGGCCAAAATGTTGGCTTTTTCTACTGTCTATAATAAAAGAACATTTGCTCAGAAGAAAAATAGCCATAGCCTAAAAATAACTATCCCTTTTGCTTAATTCACACAGAATAAATGATTTTTTTTTTTTTTATAAATGGACACCATAGTGAGGGCTTTTCCAAATGTGACCGCAAAGGTGGAAATACACTTTAGGACTCAACCCCCTCTTTAAATTCTGGCCAAGTTCCTAGAAAGGCAAAACACATCTTCCCTCCAGTCAAGGACCTGACACTGGGTGTGCACAGCTGGTCACCTCTCATGTCTACCAATTGCTAGAGACCTGCCAACTATAAAATGGCACCATCTCTCATCCTCATAAAAGTGGCATACCAGTACTTTGTGGACACTTATAGGAAAGCTCCACCAGCACCATCAGTCATGCAGGCAAATAAAGAGTACCTGTTACTTATATAAATCCATAGAGTTTAATGAATTTTTTATCTCATTAATACATTTTATATTTTTTCTACTTATCCCTACATTGTATGTACTGTCACTCATTTGGTCCTCTGGTTCCTTTCAGTAGTGATAAGGACAAACCCGTTTTTATATATATATATATATATATATATATATACTCATATCGAACAATTCACCAAGGTTTGGCTAGGATGGAACATGTTTATAATGGTACCCTGAATTAGCACAGCCCTACCTATGGTAAGAATCGATAATCAGAAATAGGGGGGCCAGAGTGCCTCAGAGAACAGAACTAGGCAAGTGGTGTTCGCTACCTCCTGGTTCCCCCCCTCAACCTCCTACCTACCCTACCCTCTAGCCACCCTCCTCTCGCTTCTCCCCTTCCCCCCTCTGTCCCCCCTTCACTTATTCTCGACCCCCTTTCTTCTGTTTTCTGTTCATTTTCTCTTTAATTTCCGGAAACGGGGACAAGACTCATGGAATCATTAGTTGGTTAAGATAATTAAAAGTGGTCACAGCTAGGCAAATTAAGGAAGTGAGGAAAGGATCGCACCTAAGGAGGCTCGCCATGTTGAAGCAGCTAAGGATGCCTAGGGGGAAACCCAGAGTTCTCAGGGGACCCCTCCTCACTGTAGACATATAGACAAACCACTTGAGCTGTAAATCTCATCCATACCATATCCGCAATGATAAGTATATTCCTGTTGTTACATTTGGATGTTGTATTCCGTGTTTCTGTGTCCTTTATATAAATAAAGAATTTGAAAAAAAAAAATATATATATATATACTCATATGCACCTGTAACTGTATTACAAGTCAGTTCTATTTTAACTTCAGCTATATTTGAAGGACTTCAGATTTTTAGTACATGTTTTTTTTTTTTAACAGTAACATATCCTTAGCAATTTTACTAAAGTCATGGGATCTTTTGTATGTTTAATTGCATCTGTTAAAATATTTATATTACTTTGTGACTTTTTCCTGTTGCCAGGATATATATGATAAAGAAATACTGGATGTTGTACCAGTGTTACCCAGCATCACCCCAAGGATCCCCTCGGTAAGACAACCTGCATTTGTACTTTTTTGATGCCTAATATCAAGAGAAAGCTTGCTTTTTACAATAGACATAGGGGGAATTTACCAAGACTGGAGCAGACAGCATCTGTAGCAGCTGTTCATAGTAACCAATCAGCTTCCAGCTTTAACTTGTTCAGTTAAGCTTTGAAAATGAAAGCTGGAAGCTGATTGGTTGCCATCCAGACTCTGGCTCCCCAATAGTTGTGTAAAGGCATGGTAATACGGTTCCAACCCTTTGTTGATTAACTCCTTCCTGTCAAGCCCTGGCCTCCCTTTCAATGGGTTTTTATAGGCTGTCACAGTGGTCACATGATTGGGAGCCTGTCCTGTTGGCTCATGAACATGACTAGAGACTGGGAGCTGTCTGACAGATAGCTTGGCCATCCATGAATGCATATGTGCACCAGGTGAGCGATAAAGCCCACCATCTTTGCCGCCGCAACATATATGTTACGTGGGCAGCAAGAGGTTAAGAAATCCCAAAAAGTTTTTGCAAAAGCAAAGGTTTACTTTAACCACTTATCGCAAATCGGCGTCATTGTACGTACTTTAGACCTAAATACCATTGTTATGGCAGCAGCTAGCAGCCATAACCCCAGTATTTTCAACAATGGCGAGCTGCTGGCTTTGCACAGTCTTTGAGCCTCCGGAGGGAAGCAGATATATAGTCCGCTGAGTCAATGATGCCCTCGTCAACCAGAGGAGTTGATGCATATATTACATTTCTAAAACCCCCACCCTCCACCTCATCAGGAGAAGTAAATTATAACTGACAACATAATAACTTTTTTTGGTGTAGAACAACAGGAGGGTGGTGACCAAGGGCTCAACCAAGCTCAACAGGCATACTGTGAAAGGGATGTGACTGATACACTTTGCTATGTCTTGCCAGTAGGGTTTGATATGTGGACAGTCCCAAAAAATGTGCATGATGTTTGAAAGGGGTGCAGAA
Organism: Lithobates sylvaticus; assembly: GCA_028564925.1. Taxonomy (NCBI): domain Eukaryota; kingdom Metazoa; phylum Chordata; class Amphibia; order Anura; family Ranidae; genus Lithobates; species Lithobates sylvaticus. The sequence continues at coordinate 67,440,644 of CM053037.1, read as the reverse complement.
CACCTCCAACATAGAGAGTGGTGGCTCCTAAACATCCTAGCTAACCTAGTCGGAGTAAGATAGATTCTATGCAGAAATTTATACAGGATCAGACGATCTCTAGTAGAAACTAGACCTTGAAATGGGGCCCCCCAAATATTGTCCCAATCGTCTCTATGCAAACCAGGAGCCACTGCCTCCGAGGTCAGCCTGAAAGTCCCTGTCAACAGGACCGTTTTGGGGGAAAAAAGTGTTTGTACAAACTGGAGACTGGTTTAGACAAGGAATCACTGCGTGTCAGTAGTTCTAGGTCACTAGGTTCAAGGTCAACAGTGTCTCTGCCAAATTGAGAGCAAAAAGCATGTCGTAGTTGAATATATCTAAAGAAGTGCGAGTTTGCTAGGCCATAGCGCTCTTTCAGGCCATTGAAGGTCTTTAGAGAGCCATTAAATACTATGTGGTGTAAGGTCTTAATACCGTATTTAATCCAGACTAGCGGGTCTGTGTAATCAAAAAATGCGTTCGGTTTGGATTTCTCCATAGTGGTAGATTAGGGGAAAATCTACCAGACCTAGAAGGTCTAAACCCTTGAGCCACGGACCATGCCTTAATTACTGAGCACATGGAAGAGGTGAGTGAGTACGGAACCTTTGATCCTCTGTATACCAAGAGGGAGATTCCACACAGGCAGCTTCCAGTGATACCGAGGCATCATCTGTAGTGGTAGTTAGCCAGCGGGAAGCCACTGTCAATTGACCAGTGAGGAAATATTTATCAAAATTTGGCACCGCTAGGCCCCCTCCCCCCAGGGCTGCTGTAATATGGCCATGTTGAGCGGAGCCTGGGGTCTGGCTGCTGAAGCCTGGGGTCTGGCTGCTAGGGCCAAGGGTCTGGCTGCTGGTCCTGGGGTCTGGCTGCTGGGGCCTGGCTGCTGGAGCTGGGCTGTTGGTCCTGGGGTCTGGCTGCTGGGGCCAATGGTCTAGTTGCTGGGGCCAAGGGTCTGGCTGCTGGAGCTGGACTGCTCGTCCTGCGGCCTGGTTGCTGGAGCTTGGCTGTTGGTCCAGGGGTCTAGCTGCTGGGGTCTGGCTACTGGTCCTGGGGTCTGTCTGCTGGAGCTGGAGTCCAGCTGCTGGTCCTGGGGTCTGGCTGCTGGTCCTGGGGTCTGGCTGCTGGTGCTGGGGGTCTGGCTGCTGGTGCTGGGGGTCTGGCTGCTGGTCCTGGGGTCTGTCTGCTGGTGCTGGGGTCCGTCTGCTGGTGCTGGGGTCCGTCTGCTGGTGCTGGGATCCGGCTGTTGGTGCTGGGGTCCGGCTGCTGGGGTCTGTCTGCTGGTGCTGGGGGTCTGTCTGCTGGTCCTAGGGTCTGGCTGCTGGTCCTAGGGTCTGGCTGCTGGTTCTGGGGTCTGGCTGCTGGTTCTGGGGTCTGGCTGCTGGTTCTGGGGTCTGGCTGCTGGTTCTGGGGTCTGGCTGCTGGTTCTGGGGTCTGGCTGCTGGTTCTGGGGTCCGGCTGCTGGTCCTGGGGTCCGGCTGCTGGCATCTGGTTTGCTGGTGTCTGGCTGCTGGTGCTGGGGAGCCATCCCAGTCAGAGAATTCCCCAGCAGTAGGGGGGTGGGCTCCCAGAGAAGACTGGGCGCCATGATCTGTAGGCTGTAGCAATTAAAAGAAAAAAAAAAAAACTTTCCCCTGTTAAGCGGACTCTTTCTCCACTTTCGGGTGCCGCTGTGCAGTGATCTCCTATGCGACAAGTACATGACAGTCCTGGTCAGCCCGATGGATTGATATAGAAGAGAACTGTCATGTCCTTTCGAACAGGAGATCACTGCGCATCGGCACCCGAAAGTGGAGAAAGAGTCCGCTTGACAGGGGAAAGTTTCTCTTTTAATTGCTACAGCCTGCAGTTCAGGGGTGGCGCACAGTCTTCTCTCTGCCTCTGCCCACCCCCCTCCTTCCCTTTCCTGCTGTATTGGTCGGACTGACCCGACCTGAAAAAATAAAGTACCCATGCAGTAGTATGGTCTGTCCCCCCTCTGCCTCAGCTCGCAGCCTACATCTGCTTGTCACTCAGCCACAGACAGAGTGGCCGTACTCCATTCGGCCGCTTGGGCTGCTCTGTCTGTCTGTGGCTGAGTGGCAGGTCCAGCCGGGAGATCGTCCTGCACTCGTGGGTGTCCGGGAGCCCACAACTAAATGCAGGAGACTCCCGCCGCTCGTGGGAGACTTGAGATGTCTGCACTATTCTTCCCACTGACACCAATTATGTAATCTTTTTTACTCACACTGAACAGCATGCCTATGGCATTGTTTACTCCTACCGATGCCGGGGCATTTTCTACTCCCACTGGCCATAGTTTGGCCCCCCTAAAGTTTGATGGGCTGTAAACTGGTCCTTTGTTTAAATATTTTGAAGACCCTTGGTTTACATGATCAGTAATTAGAACTTTTCCTTTTATGTTTAGTATATATTTTTAAAACACAGTGGACAGATGTCACAAGCATTCCCCCAACCATCACAAATTCTGACCGTATTTTGCTTAATTGAATTCCTATGATTGTCCATTCCATCTAGTGACCATAATGCGCCATTTTCCTGACTGAGGCATTTCAAGAAAAATAGAGCATTATGGCCACTAGATGAAGCCCTATGGGCTAAGGTAAGTAAAACGGGGGGGGGGGGGGGGCGTAATTGCCAGGTGTTTTTTCACCTTAATGCATAGGATGCATTAAAGTGGTGTTCCCATTATAAAAAAAAAATTAAAGTCAGCAGCTACAAATACTGCAGCTGCTGACTTTTAATAATCGGACACTAACCTGTCCCAGGGTCCAACGATGTGGGGGATCGAAGCCCCGCTCATCTCCCCCTCCATTCGTGCCGTGATTGGCCGCGCACTCATCTGGGACATGTCCCAGATGATTGACAAGAGGGAGGGGGCAGAGCTGAGCCCTTCCTGCGCCGAGGGGAAGTGATGTCAAGAGCCCAGGCACTGAAGGAGGCAGACTACGAGGGACCCCCTAGCAACAGTCATTTAGAGGTGAGTAAAAAAAAAAAATGTCCAAATGTTTTTGTTAATTTTTTTATTTTTTTTAGGCACATTCATGCATTTTTTATTTTTTGGGTGGAACACCACTTTAAGGTGAAAAAACACGAACCTTTAAAACCCCTTTAATATTCAACAATAGATAATGAGTACATATATATGCGTATTATAAAAAAATATTATAACAAAAATGCACAAACCAAAATATGTGACATTGTTCAATTAATTATGTATATAATTACTTTGATATAACATAAGTATATATTTGGCATTATAGCTAATATGATTGTTTTTGCAATACATAATACAATATGTTTCATATGGTCATATTTGAATAAGCCCCCTTCTCTCCTTCATGCAAGCAAGTGTCCAAACCTCTAATTTACGATCTGGGATAAAAAATACAGATAAGGCTAATGCCGCGTACACACGACCGGACTTTCCGGCAGAAAAGGTCAGACGGAATCATTCCTTCGCACATTCCGATTGTGTGTGGGCTTCATCTGACTTTTTATTTCAAAAATTCTGACAGACCTAGAAATAGAACATGTTTCAAATCTTTCAGCCGGAACTCCACCGGAACCAGTTCCTATAGAGAAAACCGCTCGTCTGTATGCAGGTCCTACGGACCAACAACGACGTAAGGGTAGCTATTGGCTACTGGCTATTGAACTTCCTTTTTCTAGTCCCGTCGTACGTCATTGCGTTCTAAATTATAAGACTTTGGTGTGATCGTGTGTAGGCAAGTCCGTTTCAGCGAAACTCCATCAAAAAGTCCGTCAGAGTTCATTCCAACGGAAAGACTGGTCGTGTGTGTACGTGGCATAACAGTCTCCTTGTGAGGCACTCTTGAAAAATCATGCACTCAGATTCAACTTTAGAGAGAGAAGAGAAAAAAAATATTTAAATGGCTTCTCTCATTCTCAAAATAGGGGTAAAAATAATATGATATTCATAGGCCTTCTATATTCTTTTAACCCCAATAGTCCTGACAATACAAAGGTCATGCATTAACCCAGAGGAGGCTCTCTAATTAGGCAAATTAGGCAGTCGCCTAAGGCCTCGCACTCCTAGGGGCCTCACGGCCGCCTAATTCCCTTGATGTGTGTGTGTTACAGTTGAAGGGAATATCATGCAATTTATACAGTTAATTTCTATTGCTTTAATTATTTTTCCCATTTTGGGCATGAGTGGGGCCTCATGTCTAAGATTTGCCTAAGGCCTCACAAAGCCTAGAGCCGCCTCTGCATTAACCTGTGCAGTGCCATGCCTCACATTTGAACACAAACAGAAAATTCCGACACCAAAATGTAAAGATTTACCCTACTATAGGCCAATGTACAGGCCAACAAATGTCACCAGGAAACTACTCACATGTTATGATAAACACAAGGTGCAATTGGGAAGGCTTATAATGCCTTTAAATAACTTCCTATTAACATTTTACATTTCATCTTTTAACTAAATCTTCAGCTCCGCCTGGTAGCACTTAATGTTCCTATGTCTGGAGATATGATTGGAATTCGTGGGGCTGACCTTCAGTGTCATCGCCAAGCCCAGGAGATGGCCCTCTATGGGACATTCAGAGCCATCCTTGCTTCCTCCACCCAATCCCTGATCTCAATAGTGAAAAAGACACACAGAAGTCTTCCTATAGTGAATCTGAAGGTAAGTGTTGTTTATTTTGTTATGCTAGATTTGAACATGGCAATAACCAATCTTAAACTTTACTTTTTGGGTTTTGTTTTTGATTTTTTTTCAGGGTGAACGCATTTTTCGGAACTGGATCTCTTTTTTTGATAGTAGATTAGCTCCTCACAAATCTGATGTCCCAATCTACTCTTTTAATGGAAGAAATATATTAACTGATCCTCTCTGGTGAGTGTAATCAGAATACCTTCAACACATTTCATAGTTTGGCATTTTTCCAACATTGACTTCCTTTGCAGCTCTCTGCATTAGTTAGTCCAACATCTCAGAACCAAAGCTGAACATTTTCATTTACCAGGCTCTGTGATTGTAGATATATCTATTAATAGCCACAGGACCGTTTTTAAGGCAGGGCAAAAGGGGCAGCAGCCCTGGGCCCTATCATTGTAGTGGGGCCCAAAGCAGCTGCCTCATACTTGCCAACTAGCCCAGTTTAAATCCCCTTATCCCTTGAAGTTTTAGTCCCGTGCTGTGTCCCGTTATCTCAGTGTAAACTTCTGCTGCCCAGCTCTGCCCTATTGCCATGTACAGATGACTCACCTGCAGACCCTGTGTTTACATGTAAATAACCTGAATTGATGTAAATAGCGGCAGCATTAATATGTAAATAGCCGTGGACCTCGGCATTGATATGTAAATATAGTCGGCATTCATATGTATATCATGTCCCCCTGAGGTCACATCCACCATCACTTCTGCTGAATGCTGCCCACTGGGGAGGTAAAGGAGCATGCTTGAAAGTCCTGCCTACAACTGTGGTCATGAGGCCTAACATCAGCCTGTTCTGCTGCAAAAGTAAGCAAATTGGAGGCGGAACCCTTCTTCAAAATAACATAACAATTTTGGTGCATGTGAATATGCAGGCAGGCAGGCAGTGAGGAGATGATGTGCTGTAACCTTTAGCAACCAATCAGTGAGCAGCAATTCTGTGCACTAACCTCTTGCAACCAATCAGTGAGCAGTAATAATGTGCGGTAACCTCTAATAACCAATTAGTGAGTGGTATAGATGTTCAATAACCTCTAGCAATCAATCAGTGAGCAGTATTGATGTACAGTAATCTCTAGCAACCAATCAACAAGCAGAAGTCATGTGCTGTAACCTCTAGAAAATAACAGTGAGCCATAATGTGTGCTGTAACCTCTAGCAGCCAGTCAGTGAGCGGTAATGATACACTGTAACCTCTGGCAACCAATCGCTGCCTGATCTCATTCAGTAAATAGATTTTGAGTCTAGATGCTATTTATTGTATGTCTCAAAGCATGTGGAGAGCAAAATTGTGTGGAAAAGGGGGCCCAAGAAAATGTTTGCCAAGGGTCCAATCAATATTAAAGATGGCCCTGACCATTGACTGTCAGTGAATGCAGGTTCTTCTCTGACTGAGGTGTGAATGGGAGAGTATCTCACAGATGTCAACCCAGCTTACATTATTTGTACTGGCTTGGTGGAAAATGTCACCTACCTCTAGGAGTCTAGTTTCCCCTGGTTTCAATCATATCTGCCATTAAGGCCCGTAAAGCTTTACCCTGTAACCCCCCAAAGGAAGCCTCCTCCATGAAACAAGGATCTCACTCGAGTTACCGAGTTGCCATATGCTTAATTACTTGACATCTGGTGGCAGAGGTGGAATATTATAGAGTGGGTATTGTTTATGGTTGTTACCTGTTTCCGGATTGGGGTTCTCTTGATAATTTGCTGGTCAATTTTCAAGGGTGTGCAATGGACGATTATACCTTGCACATTGTCCAGCCTCTAACGTCCCTGTACCCCTGTCCGTGACACATATCATTAATGTATGTGTCTCCATTGAAGAGCTTTCAACTTCCTTACTTACTTACCACTTAACTAGAACAGGAAGTAAAGGAAATCCAGTAGAGCCACAGAAAACTTTTAAAACCCACCCACTAAAGCTTTACAGCCTGCCCAACACTTTCCAAGATTTGAAAAAAGGCTTTGAGTGGAGTCCCACTTTAAAGCAGCCTTAAAATTGACAGTATGAACCTCTACCATTTGCCTCCTTTTAGTTTGCTAAATAAACCATTGAAAATGATTTGTTATAGCTGTTTAACCACTAGCTGACCGCCCACTGTCAAATGACGGCGGGACGGTGCAGCTACTGTGGCGGGCCGCCGTCATATGACGTCGTCTACAATTTGGCCACTGGGGGCGCGCGCCCGCCGCGTAGCTGGGGCCCCGGTGCGCGTGCCCGGCGGTCGCGATGACCGCCAGGCACCCGCGATTGCCCGGTAATCGAGCAGGACGTGGATTTGTGTGTGTAAACACACAGATCCACATCCTGTCAGAGGAGAGGAGACCGATGGTGTGTCCCTTGTACATAGGGACACCGATCGGTCCCTCCCCCAGTCAGTCCCCTCCCCCCACAGTAAGAATCACCAAGATAGGGTACACATTAACCCCTGCAGCGCCCCCTAGCGTTAACCCCTTCCCTGCCAGTCACATTTATACAGTAATCAATGCATTTTTATAGCACGGATCGCTGTATAAATGTGAATGGTCCCAAAAATGAGTCAAAAGTGTCCGAAGTGTCCGCCGCAATGTCGCAGTCACGATAAAAATCGCAAATCGCCGCCATTACTAGTAAAAAAAAAAAATAATAATAAAAATGCTATAAATCTATCCCCTATTTTGTAGACGCTATAACTTTTGCGCAAACCAATCAATATACGCTTATTGCGATTTTTTTTTTTTTATACCAAAAATATGTAGAAGAATACGTATCGGCCTAAACTGAGGAAAAAATTTGTTTAAAAAAATAAAAATTGGATATTTATTATAATAAAAAGTAAAAAATATTATGTTTTTTCAAACTTGTCCCTCTTCTTTTGTTTATAGCGCAAGAAATAAAAAACGCAGAGGTGATCAAATACCACCAAAATAAAGCTCTATCTGTGGAGAAAAAATGATAAAAATTGTATTTGGGTACAGCGTTGCATGACCGCGCAATTGTCATTCAAAATGCGACAGCGCTGAAAGCTGAAAAATGGCTTGGTCAGGAAGGGGGTGTTCGTGGCTGGTAGGCAAGTGGTTAAAATGCAAAAAATACCAGCTGATCTGTTATGAGTCCTGTAATCATCTGTTGATTGTTATCAGTTACATTGTCCCCAGCTATCTCTTAGTACAGAACCCCAGACCTCTTTTATGGAGAAGAGGGTTTGGTTTTCTGTAGTCAGGATAGTCACTAGGTGAAAAACAAGGGGGAAAAGCTTGAAAAAGCAAACTTATGCAGTCACCACAGTTAAAGCGGCGTTCCACCCAAAAATGGAACTTCCGCTTTTCCAGTTCCTTTCCCCCTCCGGTGTCACATTTGGCACATTTCAGGGGGGGGGGGAGCAGATACCTGTCTAATACAGGTATTTTGCTCCCACTTCCGGGCATAGATACCCGAGCCACCGCAGGTATCTACGCCACTTCCGGCGCCTTCTCCATTCCCCCCACCCCCCGCTGTCTTCTGGGAGACACGCAGGTCCCAGAAGACAGCGGGGACCAGTGGGATAGCGCAGCGCAAGTCGCGCATGGGAACCAGGAAGTGAAGACGCAAGGCTTCACTTTTTGATTCCCTTACCGACAACCGAGGGATAGATCGGCTTCGGGTGCTGACATCGCGGGCACCCTGGACAGGTAAGTGTCCTTATTTTAAAAGTCAGCAGCTGCAGTAAAAAAAAAATAAATGGCGGACCTCCGCTTTAAATTAGAACTAAAGGCACCAAACTCACCTCTTCTGCAACAGTCCGAAGTCTACTAGGAACCCCAGACCAGCACTGGAATTTTCTCTCCTGCTCCTTCTGCTTGCCCTTCTTTGGCCCTCTTGATTGGCTGGCATGGGATGACGTGAGGAGTTCAGTCATCCACAGGGATTGTGCCGGCGCTGCAAACTGAGCTGCACAGTTTAAAAGCCACAGGAGATGGTGAGCAGGCAGGTAGGCTTATTTTATTGCAGAAGATACATTGCATTTCTCTCCTGTGATAAATAGCCTGCATGCTCGTAATTTTTTTTAACCACTTCCCATACCGCCCTATTGCAGAAAGACGTCCGCAAGGTTTCTCAGTTATCCTGGTTGGGCGTTTATATGATGTCCAGCAGGATAAGCTGCTCGTGCGCACAGCCGGGGGCGAGCAGCGTGGCGATCGGTGGTGTTGTGTGTTGCTCTGACATACCACATCTCCAATTCAATCGTTGTAAAGAGCCTATGAAATAGGCTCTTAATCATGTGATCAGCTGTGACCAATCACAGCTGATCACAGCGGTAACCAGAAAGTGTCGGTTCATGCTGACAAGATGCAAGCAGAGGAGGTCTCCTGACGGGGGGTCTGTGCTGATAATCAGCGCATTGATTATCAGAGGTACCAATCACACATGCCCCATTAGTGCCCATCAAAATGCCAATCAGTGCCCATCAGTAACACCTGTGAGTGCCCATCACAGATGCCAATTAGTGCCCATCAGTAATGACTGTCAGTGTCTCCCCATCAGTGCTGCCCATCAGTGCCACCTATCAGTGCCCATCAGTGCCACCTATCAGTGCTGCATATCAGTGCTGCATATTAGTGCCTCCGCATCAGTGCCCATCAGTGCCACCTCATCAGTGCAGCCTCATCAGTGCCCATCAGTGAAGGAGAAAACTACATTTTATAACAGAAACAAAAAAAACATTTTTTTTCCAAAATGTCGGTCTTTTCTAATTTGTTCAGCAAAAAAAAACAAAAAACCCCAGTGGTGATTAACCACTTCAGCCCCGGAAGGACTTACCCCCTTCCTGACCAGAGCACTTTTTGCGATTCAGCACTGCGTCGCTTTAACTCACAATTGCGTGGTCATGCGACATTGCACCCAAACAAAATTTACATCCTTTTTTTTTCCCACAAATAGAGCTTTCTTTGTATTTGATCACCTCTGCAGTTTTTTTTTTTTTGCACTATAAATAAAAAAAGAGCGAAAATTTTCAAAAAAAACACAATATTTCTTACTTTTTGCTATAATAAATATCCCCCAAAAAATATATAAAAAAATATTTTTTTCCTCAGTTTAAGCCGATATGTATTCTACATATTTTTGGTAAAAAAAATCGCAATAAGCGTATATTGATTGGTTTGCGCAAAAGTTATAGCGTATACAAAATCAGGGATAGTTTTATGCCATTTTTATTATAAATTTTTTTTTATTAGTAATGGCAGCGATCTGCGATTTTTATCAGGACTGCGACATTGTGGCAGACACATCGGACACTTTTGACACTATTTTGGGACCATCAGTGCTATAAAAATGCTGGCAGGGAAGGGGTTAACCATTAGGGGGCGATCAAGGGGTTAAGTGTGTCCTAGGGAGTGATTCTAACTGTGGGGGGGGATGGGCTTCAACTCACATGACAGCGATCACTGTTCTCGATGAAAGGGAGCAGTGATCTCTGTCATGACACAAGGCAGAACGGGGAAATGCCTTGTTTACATGGCACTTCCCCATTCTGCGGCTCTGTGACACGATCGCCAGGAGACCGGCAGACATCGAGTCTGCCGGTCTCGTGGGCACGGCCACGCTGTACACGGCGGGCAAGCCTGCTATGCCCACCTCTTAAAGGGGACGTACAGGTAAGCCTATTTGTCCACCGCTGCCATTGTGCCAGCGTATATTGGCGTGTAGTGGTCGGCAAGTGGTTAAATACCACCAAAAGAAATCTCTATTTGTGTCAAGAAAATTATAAAAATTTAGTTTGGGTACAGTGTTGCAATTGTCATTCAAAGTGTGACAGCGCTGAAAGCTGAAAATTGGCAGGAAGGGGGTAAGTGTGCCCTGTATTGAAGTAGAATGTTGTCTTGGTTTCTGCTTTTTTTTTTAATTATGGGTTTAGATATTCTTTAGGATCTGACTGTTCGTTCATGTTCTGATCTAGCTGATAGTTCAGCCCTTCATTATTTATAACCACATACATAGTTGGTAAGGTTGAATAAAGACAACAATCCATCCAGTTCAACTTGAGTGTGTATGTATGTTTACGTTACTAACATTTTCCATATCCTTGTACATTGTTTTCACTAAGAAACACATCTAAAAGTTTTTTTAAATGTATCTACACTCCCTGATGACACCACCAACTGTTGAAGGGAGTTCCACATCCTTACTGCTCTAACAGTAAAGAATCCCGTAAACAGATTAAGATTGAACAGCTTCTCGGTCAACTTCATTGTGTGGTTTCTTTAGAGACCTTGTGTTAAATAGTGTCCTTCCAATGTAAGAGTCACCATTCAAGGATTTGTATATCACTATCATATCCCCTGTCAGGTCACCTGAGGCCAGGTGACAGATGCATGCCGTTGGGGGTCAGGAATGCACCGCTAAGGTAGTGGACCTTACAGCTGACTGCTGCGGATGGAGCTCTGAGTGGTTCAGGAAAGCAAGTCCTCTGGAGCACCAACATAGATCCCACTGGGAGCTAGAGCATGAGATTCCCCAGGGCGCAGAGTCTAAGAGCCAGTAGGTGTTCACCAGAGCCCCTAGTGGTGGGGAAGGACTTTGCTGCAACTGGTTCCAGGTCGCGGCCCCCAGGGTCTCCCAGCTCACGGTAGGCTGCTGGAGGATAGAGAGGAAGCAGCGGACTGGAAAAACAAGGGATAGTCAGGAGATAAGCCAAAAGGTCGGGGCAACGAGCAGATGGGGTAGTCAAAGAACCCGCCAAAGGTCAGGGTATAAAGCAGACAAGGATAGTCAAGAACAGGCCAAAGATGTTAAACATAATCAAATGTAGAGCACACAGCAAGAAGCACACAGGAAGCCAAACACACAATATTGATCAGCGAAGCTTAGCACAGTGCACAGGTTAATATAGTATATAGTGTTCCCTGTTGGAGGCTGGGGTGGAGCCATGCTTGAGGGAAGATTACTTAAGCAGACAGGTGAACAGGGGTCAGTCTCTAAGCTGAACACAACAGAGAGGTAAGCAGACAGACATGAACATTACTGCAGACTCATGACATCCCCTCCTAAGAATCTCTTCTCCAGGGAGAATAAGTTTAATGTTTGTTGTCATTCCTTATAATTGAGATCCTCCAGCTCCCTTATTGGCTTTGCTGTCCTTATCTGGACACTCTCCAGTTCAATCCCATCTCTTCCTGAGAGGTGGTGAACAAAACTGGACCACTTACGCAAGATGTGGCCACTACCATTGTATAATCTAGTAGTATATTCAAATAAGAGTCAAAATTACAATTTTTCTTTCTCAAATTCATTATTTCTAACTTTCTTCCAGGTCAGAGAAGTCCTTCTGGCATGGATCCAGTCAAAGGGGGACACCCATACGTAACCGGAACTGCAAAGAATGGAGAAGCCACACAAACGCAGAAGGCTTGGCTTCACCGACCACAGGGCACTGGCTTCAGGAAAACAACTCCTTCAGTTGTAGCCAACCATTAGCTGTTCTGTGCATTGAAATAGCCTTTCCTTATTACGATATGTGGTGAGCACAGAGCACCAGAAGACTGTACATACAATCCATGTGTTATTTCTTAAATGAAAGGAAAAACTATTTTCCTGGGTGCTAAAAGACTGATAATAGTTACTTATAAGCCAGAAAATCACTCAGCCATATGATAGGTGTATGTTACTACTTAGTGTAAATCTGTTGCATGTAAAACAATATCAGAGTGTTGTAGAGCAAAGTGAAACCATAACCAACCATAACTGATAATCAGCAGTTTCTGCAGTTAGGAGCTTTTGACGTGGTTCTATACGTGGACATTCTACCCACACTCAGCTATTTTAGAATAATATTGTACTATTAATAAGGGCGAAAAAAGTTGTTACCGTACTTTGTATCCTGTGTTGTTGTTACTTTATATCCTTACACCTATACGCAAAAGCCTGATACCCTTGTGCCTTAATAGACATTGTATAAAATTAAATGTGTTAAAATTGGAGAGGGGGAAGATTATGGGGTCTATTTTGTATTTATATTTTAGAACAGGAATTTTTCATTGGTACAACGTACATATCAAAAAATATGTTTTTATTGTACAAAAATAATCAGCATGAAAATTTCATGGACAGTTTGTATAGTTTAAAAGGTCTATATTAACAGTACCCCCTAGGCCAGTGATGGTAAACCTTGGCACCCCATGATGTCATGCATTCTGCAGTGTAGTTGAGCATCATGGGAAATGTACCGTAATATACTCGAGTATAAGCCGACACAAATATAAGCCGAGGCACCTAATTTTACCACAAAAAATGGGAAAACTTATTGACTTGAGTATAAGCCTAGGGTGAGAAATGCGCAGCTACTCTAAGTGGAAAAGAGGGTCAACAATGCCCATTTACAGCCTCACTTTGCCCATTTGCATGACTTACTTTGCCCATTTGCAGTCAAAATGTGGGTAACTACTAAAAACTTGGTAGTTAAGGGTTCCTAGATGCCCCCTAGCTGCAGCCAAAATGTGGGGTCTCTGGACCCAAAGGGTCCCAAAATGACATTGCTGCAGATGGACACAGTTGACCGACTTTGGGGCCCCGTATCTTGGGGTCACTTGGTGCCAGGAACCCCAAATTTGGATATGTTGTAATGCAAGGGGTTCCTGGCACTAAGTGGCCCAGAGATACGGGGCCCCAAATTCGGGTCGGAAAATATCATTCTCTGCTGCAGAAAAGTGCTTGACTCCAGTATAAGCCGAGGGGGGCATTTTCATCACAAACAAATGTGCTGAAAAACTCGGCTTATACTCGAGTATATACGGTAGTTCCAAAACATCTGGGATGCCCGGGATGGCCATTACTGCCCTAGGCTCACGTCACAAAATAACATCCAGTAGTCTCTTCATACGTCTACCAACACTATAAAATGGGATGGTTTTTGCGCTTCTAATCTTAATGTGTTTCATGAACTTTGCCTCAACTGATCAGGAGTAAATCAGAGGCATTGCATTTCTACAATATGTATATAGAAAAAAGGTTTTAATCAGAACCTTTATACAAAATATTACACTTGAATATATATCCATGCTGTATTTTGATGTCAAAAGATGTAACTCAGTCAATATATACTTAATCCACCTATTAAAGTGGAGCTTTAGTCAGAAAATTCCGTCCTTATAGATCGCTTCAGGCTGTCCCCTTTTGCAGGTATAGCTAAAACATTACAAATAATTGTTTATACTGTTTAAAATTCAGTAATACAGTGGAACCTCGGATCACGAGCATAATCCGTTCCAGGAGTATACTCGTAATTCAATGTACTCGCATATCAAAGCGCGTTTTCCCATTGAAGTCAATAGAAACTAAAATAATTAGTTCCGCATTGACTTCAATGGGAAGCAATACCGCATGCGGCCAGAGGTGGGGGGCGCCGGAGAGCCTCGGAAATGTCCCAAAAGGCCCGAGCACACTTCGGCTGACCTCGGCAAGGCTTGTGAATGGAGTCTTTCCAAGGTTTGCCGAGGTCAGCCGAATTCAGCCGAACTCGGGCCTTTCCGTGCATTTCCGAACGCCGACGATCGGTGCTGTTCGGCTCCGGCACCCCCCACCTCAGGCCAAAAGCGGCATTTGCAAACCGAGTTAAGATTTTTAGAAATACAGTGCTCGTTTTGCGAAACGATCGTTAACCGCATTACTCGCAAACCGAGGTTCCACTGTACACTGTCTCACCCTGCTGTGCACATGCTCAGTTGCTCTCTATTTTTTGACAAAAACCAGAGCCACTAGAGGCCGATCTGCTGACAGCCTAAAGATTTACTGCTGTTCAGGGGCTCTGGACTTCAGCAAAATGGCAGCCTCTGGCAAGAAGAAATCTGAACAATAATGGAGGCAATAATGAATAATGGAGGCAATTTACAGCACACGCCCATTTTGTAAGCATAATTATTAATGTGGAATGTATGTCCCTTGCTAAAGAACATATTTTTGTTATCAATTTGTTATTAGTAAAGTCCCACTTTAAGTTGGTTCTAAAGCAGTATGCAAACGGGACATAGCCCTGAAAGGTATACTGTAGGAGGGAGGGAGACAAAGGGAACAAAAGACAGAAGACGATGATGGTTTCCAGTGGAGTATACTGGATATACTGTACATGACCATCAATACCACATTAAGACCAAACATCCACACTGCAAATCCACAAGAACATTTATACCTTTTTACCTCGATAATAACATTTCCAAAGAAGGAGAATGCAGTGATGTCGAGCAAAAACCTTTATCCAAAAGTAAGAAATATTCCCTGGTAGACAATCATCACATCTCCATTCCCTCATAAGGTGAATATAAGAAGTCATCTCCATCCCCCAGAGTCCTCAAATTCCTAACCCCTTAATCCTAGGAACGTGTTTATCTAATGTCAATATTTCTCCCAATAACATGGGCTAAGTGTGGCCATTAGCTCACCAATTGGTCCTGAGCCCCTTTAGCCAACATGGGAAAACCTGATAGAAAAACAAATTCAACCACCATATCTAAAGATTGGTAAACTTCAATACATAACATTTTTGTTATTGGGCTTAATTCCACTTTAATGCTTCAGCTGAATCTCCTTTAATGCCGCGTACACATGAGTTCTCGTCGGAAAAAGCTCTGATGGTTTTCCCATCGTAATTCCGAAGGAATTTCGCTCAAACTGTCTTGCCTACACATGGTCCCACCAAATTCCGACGGTCAATAACACCGCGACATGCAACACGTTCAACGGCACTATAAAAGGGACGTTTAATGCTTCTGAGCATGCGACAAATTGTTTCCGAGCATGCGGAATTGCATACACACGATCGAAAAATCCAATAAAAAGGGTTTCCATCGGAAAAATTAGGAACAGGCTCTCAATCTAAAGTCCGTCAGAAATGCCAACAGAAAAAGACCGATGGGCATACACACGGTCGGAAAATCCGATGGAGAGCTCCCATTGGACTGTTTCCATCGAAAATTCCGGCCGGCATTAGAGAATCAACCTGGAATCAGGCTGCAGGGATACATTAGATCTTGTACTGTTTGTTCTCCTACCCTATGGTCTTCCTCACACTTGCCATATCTATAACCATAACACTAACCCTCCTTTATGTAAAGTTAAAGTGACCCATACATTTGTCCGTGCAGAGCAAAGGAAAATGGTCAACTCCCCCATCCCCAAATGTACATTGTACATACTCAAGTTTCTGTTCGACTCCATTTGCTAGAACCAGGCAAAGAAAGTCCAAACTGACTTGATGCAAATTACACAGGTCTTTCCTAGGCCCATGTTGACAGTCCTTGGTCACAGGGCATGCAGCACTCTCACACGGAAAAGGGAGAGTCAGTCATATGTTCACCCAAACCTGGCATTAACATTCCCAGTGGCTGAACAGAGCAGAGCAGGGCAAGATATATGTATATGTTGCTAAAGAGGGGATTATCTGTTTTTTTTCCTTTGCCCTTTATCTGCAAAAGCATGGGTGACTTTAACGCCTTGTTAGCATAACTGCTTCTCTTACATTGGGAACATCTAGCCTGAAAAGCAACCTTTTTTTGCTTCAAATGTTAGTGTTATTGTCAAAAGTATTGGGATGCCTGCCTTTACACATACACCAGTGCACAAAGCAAGGTCCATACAGACATGGATGAGCGAGTGTCCAAAACTTTTGACAATATTGTGTATAGTAAGAAATTTACTGAACCTGACATGATGAACTGATTATATCATGCTGCCCTAAAACAGCTTGGAATTTCCCATAGGTAGCTCTTGTCTGTAGCCAGATAAGGGGAACTGCAGAGTGGGAAACTTGTTAGCTAAGCCTGTAACTCCTGCTTGGGTTACCACATTAATAACAATTGCTTTATTTCTGCATAAACTGTTAATATAATATTGGCTAACGATTTGTGTAGTTACATTGCTTTAATTTAAGTTTTGTGAATCTGTTATTTTTTACCACAAACTTTTTGTTGTATTCATTGAATTATAAAAACCATGAGCAAGTATTTTATTTTATTATATGAGGCGCACACAGGGACAATGCCAGCCACTTATATTGTAAAATGTGTACCTCTCCTAAAATAGGTTTGGTTATGGCTTCCTTTCCAATTCTTGTTTAATGAGGTTTGGTTCCATAAAGAAAGGGTAACTATAAATACTTGATAATAATCTCAAGAGCTGACATTTTTAGTCGGATGAACAACAGCCTGACGTCTATGGCCCTGGTGTCCAGCATGCTGCCCTATGGTACTTGTTCGCAGTCCTTGGACTCCAGCAGTCTGTAGTGGAAGGACTAATTTATAGTGTAATAGCAGTGATCTGTAGTAGCCTCATGCTTCATGTCATGAATTGTTCATTATCTTCTGCATGTACAGTCAAGAAAGTTGAACCGCAGTTCATGGAGTTTGTAGGCACGACCCCTGCAAGTAAAATAAAATACAAAACTTTATTAGAGCACAGAAAAAGGGACTAAAACCACTCAGGTTAAAAACATAGTAGCAGTCTACACCATACATCACTGTGGGTGGTAGACCAGGTTGAAGAGTGTTGTCCACAAAAAAATATACTAAGCTTATTGAATAACAGACTCTAATGCCCCGTACACGCGGTCGGATTTTCCGACGGAAAATGTCCTATCGGACCATGTTGTCGGAAATTCCGACCATGTGTGGGCTCCATCGGACTTTTTTTCGGACTCCGACGGAAAAAGTTTGAGATCCTGCTCTCAAATTTTCCGACAACAAAGTCCTATCGGACTTTTTCCGATGGTGTGTAGCGAATTCCGATGGACAAAGTGCCACACATGATCAGATCACATTACAAGACCAAAGCTATTGGCTACTAGCCTCTACATAGTCCCATCGTACGCAACGAACGTCACCACGTTCAGGATGATCGGATTTTCCGACAACTTTGTCCGACCGTGTGTATGCAACACCAGTGTCAGACAAAATCCGTCGGGAAAAATCAGACGGATTTTGTGGTCGGAATTTCCGACCGTGTGTACGGGGCATTAGTCAACAATAGTAGAGGGCTCCACCACCATTTCACATAAGGATCAACGTGTTTTGCGTATTTCGCTTCTTCAGAAGCAAATATGCTAACATAGAAATGCTACAATGATGTCAACTGTAGACATTATCCCAGACATATCATGCCACACAAGGTCACAAAACCCAGAGTCCATATAGCATCAGGTAAGTAAGCTTTATCTATCTATATATAAGATTGCATAAGATGTGCATTATTAGGGATGGAGGTGTTAGAGGGGTCACACCAGACCTTAATCTCTCTTCTTATCTATCTATATATAGGTGCAAAACAGACTCCTCATAGTAGATCTGCCTAATTCACATAATTCCAACCCATTTGACCACCTAACACACATCGAGGTCCTTCCCGTGAGAATCAAATTTTATTTCACCACAAATTGAAGGCAAAAAGGGGGGAGACGGCTGAACCAATCTCAAAATGAAAAAAACGCCAATGTTCGACTAAGGGGACCACCAAAATTCAAGTTATAGGAAGGCCCATGGGTAAGGTACTGGTACACTTGAGCCATGTTCCCTGATTGGCTCACGTTCTGAATTCGGTGGTGCAGCGGTTCTTGAGCAGGTACCTGGGCTTACAGAATCTCCTGAGGCAGGCCAGGAAAGTCTGTGGTCATTTCCGCCGGTCATATAATGCCAATGCTCACTTTCAAAGAGAATGCAACCTGCCCAAGAACCGCCTCATTTGTGACATGCCCACCAGGCGGAACTCAACATTGGCAATGCTGCAGCGGCTTCACACGCAGCAGAGGGCCATCAATGTGTACCTGTGTGAGTATGGCAGCAGGACAGGGTCAGGGGAGCTTGACTTTTTTTTGCCAAGCCAGTGGCTACTGATCAAGGATGCATGCACTGTCCTGTCACCATTTGAGGAGGCCACAAGGATGGTGAGCAGTGACAGTGCATGCATCAGTGATACTGTGCCTCTTGTCTTCCTGTTGGAGCACACGCTTCGTGGAATAATGTACAGGGCACTAGAGGCAGAACAGCGGGAGGAAGAGGAGGACTTCCTTACCTCTCAAGGCCCCCTTTATCCAGATACTAGTATTCCTGCAGGCCCGCCGATGGAGGAAGAGGATTGTGTCAGCATGGAGGTGGAGGATAACACTGAGCATCAGCAGCAGTCTTCAAGGGATCGTTTGCAGTCCCCAGAAACCCATGGAGTTGTACGTGGCTGGGAGGAGGTGGTTGAGGATCATGTGATCCTTAGTGACCCAGAGGACTCAGGATCGAATGCCTCTGCAAACCTACACTGCATGGCCTCCCTGATTCTGCAAAGCCTGCGAAAGGATTTGTGGTATCAAGGAGACCAAGAGTAACTGTGGGGGCTTACAGTGTTCTGGTACCACCAACACCTAAGGCCCAATTTTCCGCAGAGTGTATAAGGCAGGCCGTATAGTCTATACAGGCGGTCCCCTATTTTCAAACATCCAACTTACAAATGACTCCTACTTAGTGAGGGAGACAACAGGAAGTGAGAAGGAAGTGAGAGGAAATCTACCCCTAGAAAGAGAAATTAATTAATTATTAATATGGGAAAAAGGCGTCTCCCCACTGATGCTTTATCACCAATCCTTGTTTCCCTAATAACCCCAAATTTTCAAAATCCAATTGTCATTGGGACAGAAGTGAGGTGAAATCTTCTGAACAGGGGCACAGACAGCAAAACAAATGTTACAGGGGTGATGATAACCCTTCCCTATGTTATCCAAAAAGCTTAAAAATAGATTTTTTGGCTGGAGCTACACTTACAAAATGTACCTGTTCCAAATTACAAACAGATTCAACTTAAGAACAAACCTACAGTCACTGTCTTGCTTGTAACCCGGGGTATATACTGCTGTTCAGAGTATATAGGGCCTGGGGGCCCCACGCCTTAATATATACCAGACCCAATTAATGGGCTGGGGGAGTGGGGGTGCGCAACATTATATTACAGCCGCAAGCAGTTTTAAATTACTTTTTTTCCTTTAGAAATGTCATTTTGTGCAGGGACTGTTCTAAACACGGGAAAAATGTGCCACTTTACAGGCATACTATAGACACCCCCAAGGCATGATATTTAAAGGAATATTACACTTTTAATGTTTCATTTTAAGCATTAATAAAATCACTGCTCCCAAAAAAGCGTCTGTTTTTAAAACTTTTTTTGAATTGATACATGTCCCCTGGGGCAGGACCCGGGTTCTCAAACACTTTTTATGACAATAACTTGCATATTAGCCTTTAAAATTAGCACTTTTGATTTTTCACGTTCGAGTCCCATAGACTTTAATGGGGTTCGCACAAATTTATGGTCTGTTCACATGTTCTGCCGCGAACTGGGGGGTGTTCGGCTCATCCCTAATTATAGATATGCCCCCAGCTGGAGGATGCAAAAGTATATGGTTCATTGATTATACATTGATGAAGAGGGTCCCAAAAATATGCATAACTCAGGTTAACTCATTGAGTAGTTATGGCTAGTAATACATCCTGTATAAAGGGCGGCATATAGCCATTAGTGGTAGTTAGTCCAGGTAACTTATTTGTGGATTTAACTATATAAACCAGGGTTAGCTCTGAATGGGATCCCATAAGATAGGGCAGTAGGTTGAAATTAACCATAGGTTAGAAAAGGGATATTATAGTTGATGAATAAAAAATGTCAAAGGAACAATGGTCCTCTCACCCGACCGTGATATGCAAGAGACAGTAGACTCCAACAGGTGTCCTTCATATCTCCAGGGTATTTTGTTTCCTAGGAGGGGGGCACACTCTACGTGGGTCTTGCTACGTGGGTCTTGTCATCCGGAATGCTCTATTGCCACATGTTATTACAGGGAGCTTCACTGATAGTTGTCCTGGTCCCAATATAACGTTGTGGAACCTCTGGATAGCCATTCTAATACATCAGTCAAAAATAGCTGCTGCCATCTTCAAAGTGTGTACTGCGTTGCAGTATTAAATGATGAGATAATTGATTGGAACCTTCTTTTCACATTCTCTAAAGCTCCTGACTCTCCAGCACAATGCTTATTTGTAGACTGTTACTTTCTCTCCTGCGCAATACTTGGTTCCTGGCACATCTAGCACATGGTTAGGCCCAACTCTGAATTAAAGGGGTTGTAAAGGTTTGTGTTTTTTCACCTTAATGCATCCTATGCATTAAGGTGAAAAAAACACTGTCAGTGACCGTCCCCACAGCCCCCCCGTTTTACTTACCTGACCCCACGGGGATGCGTTGCCTCTCTGCCCAGGGTTCTCCGGCTGTTTAATTGTTGTTGGATAGATTGATAGCAGCGCAGCCATTGGCTCCCGCTGCTGTCAATCAAATCCAATGATGCAAGCTCCTGGGGGCGGGGCTGAGTCCTGCATTCGGCCTCTATGGATGCCGAATGCTGGACTCGGGAGCACGCCCGCAAGGTAACCTCCCGGGAGAGCGCTTCTCCCAGGGGGTTATCTGATGTGGGGAGGAGCCACGAGGGCCACAAAACTAGCTGCGCAGTGGAGCTTAGTATGATGATATGTTTGTTATTTAAAAAAAAAAAAAAATAACCTTTAGTGTCACTTTAAGCCCAGCTTTAAGCATTTGCCATTTGCTGGCAGGGACCGTGGGCTCCTTTGGTGCAGCAACCGATAGCAG
Source organism: Lithobates sylvaticus (assembly GCA_028564925.1). Taxonomy (NCBI): domain Eukaryota; kingdom Metazoa; phylum Chordata; class Amphibia; order Anura; family Ranidae; genus Lithobates; species Lithobates sylvaticus. Next base: position 67,419,315 of record CM053037.1, on the reverse strand, counting down.
TAGAAAAAACAATGTCTTTAGTGCTAGCTGTATTAAGGTGGACTACTGATCCCAGTCAGTCCTGTGCAGACTCTGCCAGCCCTCCTGGCTGCAGCAGCCCGACTTTAACGCCAGTAACATCACAGTCTCTCCTGCTGGCTCTACATCCCCTCCTGGCATGCCTCTCCCAGCTCTCCCGACTGTGACTGTCACTCACCGACACCTGGTGGATCCCTCCTGAAGACTTGCATGGCAGTGTTCCCCCGCTGTCCTCTCCAGCTCCTGTTCAAGACACCCCTTGGGTTGTGTGGGGTTGTGTGGGGTTCCTTCACAGCTCCGAGCCCCTGGCCCCTGGCCAAAGAGCCCCGACTGGGGGGCTCCCTCCAAGGCCCCGACAGCCTAACACATCATCTCTCAGTTCTTCCACCCAAACAACTCCTCCCCAGCTGGGCTGACCCAAGGTATTTAAGGAGGCCTGTCCCTGCCAATCCTAGTTGGGGATTGGTCAGGGCTCCTTACCACACCCCAGACAGCTCCACCTCTCTTTCCCTCCTCTTCTTTCAGAATCTTCTGAGAGCCAGAGGGAGGTAACCAAGAAGTGACACTGTGAGTCACCAGCCTAGACGAAACCACTCCCAGCGCCACAGATCAAAACAAACAGGCCTAGCTTTCAGCTAGACCTGCCTAAATGTACCTGCACTGGGCAAGAAAGGTAATTTTTTATATCACTTTGGGTCCCACAAACAACCTCATTTTGTGACCAAACTTTCTGGTCATAGTGGTCTAAGTAGGAGCAAAGTTATCTTTCAGTGTGAAGGTCCATAAAAAAGAAACAATCATACTTACCTACAGTGCCTTGAAAAAGTATTCATACCCCATTACATTTTCCAGATTTTGTCATGTTACAACCAAAAACGTAAATGTATTCTATTGGGATTTTATGTGTCAGACCAACACAAAGTGCCACATAATTGTGAAGTGGAAGGAAAATGATAAATGGTTTTAATTTTTTTTTACAAATAATAATGTAAAAAGTGTGACGTGCATTTGTATTCCGCCCCCCTGAGTCAATACTTTGCAGAACCACCTTTCGCTGCAATTACAGCTGCAAGTCTTTTTGGGTATGTCTCTACCAGCTTTGCACATCTAGAGAGTGACATTTTTGCCCATTCATTCTTTGCAAAATAGCTCAAGCTCTGTCGAATTGGATAGTGAACATCTGTAAACAGCAATTTTCAAGTCCTGCCACAGATTCTCAATTGGATTTAGGTCTGGACTTTGACTGGGCCATTCTGACACATGAATATGGTTTGATAATCCATTCCATTGTAGCTCTAGCTGTATGTTTAGGGGCGTTGTCCTGCTGGAAGGTGAACCTCTGCCCCAGTCTCAAGTCATTTGCAGACTCTAACAGGTTTTCTTCTAAGATTGCCCTATATTTGGCTCCATCCATCTTCCCATCAACTCTGACCAGCTTCCCTGTCCCTGCTGAAGAAAAGAAACCCCACAACATAATACTGCCACCACCATGTTTTACGGTGGGGATGGTGTGTTCAGGGTGATGTGCAGTGTTAGTTTTCCGCCACACACATTTTGCTTGTAGGCCAAAAAGTTCAATTTTGGTCTCATCTGACTAGAGCACCTTCTTTCACATGTTTGCTGTGTCCCCCACATTAAACATGAATTTGTTTCGTTATGAAATTCTGCAAATTCGTTCATTCAGGAGCATCCGAATGAATGAAAGACTTTTTTGATGAATGCGCATTAAAACGAATTGTCAGAAAGAACGAAAACCCAAAAGAAAACGAAAATCTGAAAGAATGAAAATCCAAAAATAAATACATCTGAAAGAATGAAAACAATTCAACCCATGAGTTTAACCACTTCCCGCCTGCCGTATAGTAAAATGATGGCGGGCAGGATGCGCGCTCTTTCTGGGACAACGTCATATGACGGCGTCCCAGAATGCCTACTTTCGTGTGCCCGCAGAGGCGCGCAGTGCTGGGATCGCAGCCACGCTGTGTCCTAGGAACATGGCACGTCACTGGTGGGTACTGCTGGGACTGTACTGTAATCAGGGCACTGATGATCAGTGCCCTGATTACCTGTACATATCTCCCCTGCGAGGAAATGCTGCTGATCGGCTCTCCTCTCCTCACACTCTGTCAGTGTGAGCCGAGGAGAGCCGATAAATGGCACTTCCTTGTTTACATGTGACCGGCTGTGATTGGACAATCACATGGGTCACATGTAAACAAGGAAGTGCCATTTATCAGCTCTCCTTGGCTCACTGACAGAGTGTGAGGAGAGGAGAGCCAATCAGCAGCATTTCCTCGCATCAGTGCCCTGATTACAGTACAGCCCCAGCAGTGCCCATCAGTGACACCAATCAGTGCCCATCAGTGACACCAATCAGTACCCATCAGTGACACCCAGGGAAGCCATCAGAAATGTTTGGGCCCCTTACACAGCTTTGCCCCTCGGAACCCCGCCCCCCCCCCCCCCCCCGAGCCTGACCACCAACATTCCCCAGGGCTTGCCCATAGGCCATCCTACCAAATCCGCTCACTGGCCAACTCACCTGTATGCACTCAGCCCCCCTTCACTCCTGTATATATGTCAGCCCCCCCACACACACATCTGTATGTATGTCAGCCTCCCCCACACGCACCTGTATATACAGCCACCAGGGACCCCACACAGGGACCAAGGACCCGGGACAACTAACAGCCACCAGAGACCCCGCACAGGGACCAGGGACCCCAAACAGCCACCAGAGACCCCGCACAGGGACCCTGCACAGCCACCAGTGACCCCGCACAGCCCAGAGATCCCGCACAGGGACCAGGGACCCCACACAGCTACCAGAGACCCTGCACAGCCACCAGAGACCCCAAACAGGGACCCTGCACAGCCACCAGAGACCCCGCACAGCCCAGAGACCCCGCAAAGCCACCAGAGACCCTGCACAGCCACCAGGGACCCCGCACAGCCACCAAGGACCCAGGACCCAGCACAGCCACCAGAGACCCCGCGGAGCCACCAGGGACCCCGAGGAGCCACCAGGGACCCCGCGGAGCCACCAGGGACCCCGCGGAGCCACCAGGGGCCCCGGGAAGCAGCCACCAGGGGCCCTGCGCAGCCACCAGAGACCCAGCACAGGGACCAGGGACCCCACAGAGCCACCAAGGACCCAGGACCCCCGCACAGGAACCTACACAGCTACCAGAGATTACGCACAGGGACCAGGGAACACGTGCAGCCACCAGGGGCCCCACACAGCTACTTGAGGAGGAAAGGGTGGGACAATTTTAGGGGGGGACCCGGTTTCAGTCTTGCCTAGGGCAGTACAAAACCAAAATACACCACTGCATGCACAAACCTATAAACACATAAGGCTCTGGCCCCTCCTTGTACACAAACAGCCCCCCCCCTCCCTTTCCCTCAAAGCCCCTACCTGTAAAGAATTTCTTCCTACCTGGTCCCAGCTCATTTTCATGAAGGTGACATGTTGCTGAGAAGCACAGTACTACAGTACAGATCACACAAAGGGTGCACATGCACATAGTAGCCAGAGGTGGCAGTAAAGAGCTCGATGTCTGAGCTCAGTGACACGAGAATAGCAGAAGCTATAAAAACTTTTCGATAAAGCACAGCACGGCTCCCTCCACCCGTCCTGCCTTCTTCTGGCCCCGGCGGGCCCCTCGGGCCATGGGGCCCCTTACACTTGTGACGGCTGTACCCCCCTGATGGTGGCCCTGGTGACACCAATCAGTGCCCATTAGTAATGCCAGTCAGTGCTGCCTTTCAGTGCCCATCAGTGCCTGCTCATCAGTGCTGCCCATCAGTGCCACCTATCAGTGCCCATCAGTGCCACCTATCAGTGCCCATCAGTGCCGCATATCAATGCCACCTATCAGTGCCCATTAGTGTGGCATATTAGTGCCACCTAATCAGTGCCCTTCAGTGCCACCTCATCGGTACCCATCAGTGCAGCCTCATCAGCGCACATTAGTGAAGGAGAAAAATGACGTATTTACAAAATGTACTGACAGAAACAAAGAAAAAACATTTTTTTTTTTCAAAATGTTCTGACCCAGCAGTGATTAAATACCTCCAAAACAAATATTGTAGGGGGGTCTGCACTGAAGGGGGGGTCTGTACTGTAGGGGGGGGTCTCCACTGTAGGGGGGGTCTGCACTGAAGGGGGGGTCTGCACTGAAGGGGGGCTGTACTGTAGGGGGGGTCTCCACTGTAGGGGGGGTCTCCACTGTAGGGGGGGTCTGAATTGTAGGGGGGGTCGGCACTGAAGGGGGGTCTGTACTGAAGGGGGGGTCTGCACTGTAGGGAGGTCGTGCAGGGGGGTCTGTATTGTAGGGGGTCTGTATTGCAGGGGGGGCTGTATTGCAGGGGGGTCTGTGTAACATACAGGTGCTGTGTAATGTAAAGGGGTCTAGAGGTGCAGGGTGATGTTTATTGTAAAAAGGTCCAGAGGTGCAGGGTGCTGTGTAATGTAAAGGGGTCTAGAGGTGCAGGGTGCTGTTTAATGTAAAGGGGTCCAGAGGTCCAGAGCGCTGTGTAATGTAAAGGGGTCCAGAGTGCTGTGTAATATAAAGGGTTCCAGAGTGCTGTGTAATGTAAAGGGGTCCAGAGGTGCAGGATGCTGTGTAATGTAAAGGGGTCCAGAGTGCTGTGTAATGTAAAGGGGTCCAGAGGTGCAGGGTGCTGTGTAATGTAAAGGGGTCCAGAGGCGCAGGGTGCTGTGTAATGTAAAGGGGTCCAGAGTGCTGTGTAATGTAAAGGGGTCCAGAGTGCTGTGTAATGTAAAGGGGTGCAGGGTGCTGTGTAATGTAAAGGGGTCCAGAGTGCTGTGTAATGTAAAGGGGTCCAGAGGTGCAGGGTGCTGTGTATTGTAAAGGGGTCCAGAGTGCTGTGTAATGTAAAGGGGTCCAGAGGTGCAGGGTGCTGTGTAATGTAAAAGGTCCAGAGGTGCAGGGTGCTGTGTATTGTAAAGGGGTCCAGAGTGCTGTGTAATGTAAAGGGGTCCAGAGGTGCAGGGTGCTGTGTATTGTAAAGGGGTGCAGGGTGCTGTGTAATGTACACAGTAGTGACAAAGAGATATTTAAGGATGCAGAGGTTTGAAGGGGCACAGTGGGGTGTTTTTACGTTTTAAGGTGGGGGGGGTGCCAGATATAGGATCCGCCCGGGTGCCAAATGCACTAGGTACGCCCCTGGGTAAAAGTGCCCTGTAGGCAAGTGGTTAACTAATTGATTACTTCAGAATTATTTTGTTTTTTGTTCTTTCTGACTATTCGTTATCGCATAGCGAAAATAAATAAATAATTGATGATTGCATTCGTATTTCTTTTGGATATACCGTATTCGGATTCATTTGATTTTTGGGTGGGCAGTGTTGGTGTGTTATCTCTGGCTAATAAGCTTGTCCCTTATTCCCGTGTGTGTTTTTCTGTGTCAGACTGCATTCTATCCAGAGTCCAGACAGGGTGTGGTGGGCCGGTTGCACTGTTTTGTTGGATTTGTGAGTCTCTTGTGACACAGAGAATTAACGAATGCCATATCTAAACTAATGGAATGGAACGAATACAAATACAAATGCATACTTTAGAATTAGAATTATCTAAAGTAACAAATGCTGCATCTAAATGAATGGAGCGGAACGAATACGAATGCATCAGAAGTTACAAATGATCCGAAGTAACGAATGCCAATCATAACAAATGATCCGATAAACGAAAGAAAAAAAAAACAATGAAACGAAAAAAAAAAAAAAAAATTGTTCGGTAGTGCACATGTGTCCCCCCACATGGCTTCTCGCAAATGGGACTTCTTATGGCTTTCTTTCAATGATTACTTACTTCTTGCCACTCTTCCATAAAGACCAGATTTGTGGAGTGCGCGACTAATGCGGCGTACACACGCTCGGACTTTTCCGCGGGATTGTCCGTCGGACCTAGTCCAGCGGACAAACCGCCGGACTTTCCAGCGGAGGTCCGCCGGACTTTCCGAACGTGTGGACTTGCGCACACACGCCCGGACTTTTCCGGCGGACAATCCGCCGGAGTTTTGGCTAAAGTCCGCGGGACTTTTGAAATGAATGGACTTGCCTCAGACACGAAGGAAAGTCTGTTCATTTAGAACGTGACTCCAGGTAGACGGGACTAGCAAAGGCAGTGAATGCCGCCGCGCTAGCCCCGTCACCTGGTATGGATTTAAAGGGGAATACCTACGCCGAAAAAATTGCGTGGGGGTCCCCCCCAGATCCATCTCAGACCCTTATCCGAGCATGCAGCCCGGCCGGTCAGGAAATGGGGTGGGGACGAGCGAGCGCCCCCCTCCTCCTGAGCCGTACCAGGCTGCGTGCCCTCAACATGGGGGGTGCCCTGGGGAAAGGGGGGCCCTGCGGCCCCCCCACCCCAAAGCACCTTGTTGACCATGTTGATGAGGACAAGGGCTTCTTCCCGACAACCCTGGCCGTTGGTTGTCGGGGTCTGCGGGCGGGGGGCTTATCGGAATCCGGGAGCCCCCTTTAATAAGGGGGCCCACAGATACTGGCCCCCCACCCTATGGGAATGAGTATGGGGTACGATGTACCCTACCCATTCACCTAAGATGTAAAAGTGTAAATAAAAACGACACAATTTTTTAAAAATATTTTATTGCACAGCTCCGGGGGGTCTTCTTCCGTCTTGGGGGTCTTCTCGACTAACTCTTCCGCTATCTTCTGCTCTTTCACCAGCAGAGGAGCCCCGCTTTCTTCTTCGTCGCCGCCATCTGGGGGTCTTGTTCCGACTTCTGGGGTCTTCGGGGGGTCTCTTCTGTTCTTCTTGCCGAGCCTCCGCTTTCTTCTTCCAGCTCTTTTACGAGCAGTGGCACGGTCTGTGTTGCCGTCGCCGTCTTCTGTTTCTCCTTCTTCTGCTTCTTGTTCTTCTTTCTTCATCCGATGTTGACTCGTCGCTCTCTCTGGCCGTAATGCCAGAGACACGCGGTGTTGTGACTTATAAGGGGCGGGTCACCTGCTCATGTCACATGGTGACCCCGCCCCCATATGATGTCACAGTCCCAGCATCCTCCGGGACTGTGACATACATTGGTCCTACATTGGTCCTACATCCATCCGACTTTCATGAACAGGATACTACTTTGATCCGACTTTTCAGATAGTACAACTTGTCCTTTGAACAATCAAAATTAACACACAATGAGAGGGGCTACAGCAGGGGACAGGAAATAACACAATGTCAGATGCCAAAGTCGGATGGTTAGGACAAGGATCCGACTTTGAGTCTACAAATTTGACCCCACTAATGATTAGAAAATGGAACAAATCTAAAGTAAATTTTGAATGAAAGTTATAAATGCAAACCTTTTTTTAAAGTTTTGGATAGCGTGGAGTAGGATTAGAACCATGGTCAGGTTTTTATTGCTGTCTGTGCCCCACCGTTAGAGTGATTCACCCTCTCTATTTGTCCTGTTTACTGTTATCACCGAGAGTGAACGTGAAAGAAAATCTAAAATTTTGGGTTGTCACCAAAACAGGAATAGAGGAAAAAACTTCCAATGGGGACACTAGTTCTGGTGACAACATGGGGTTTCCTCCCACTTCCTTATTGGCTCTGCCCCATGGGACACAGGTGGCAAAAAAAACTAAGAGGGTTGATAACCCTCCCTTACTGTATCCAAAAATGATGTAGTTCTTTAGTTCTACTTTAACCACTTGCCGACCAGCCGCCGCAGTTGTACTGTGGCTGGGAAAAATTAAGTTATGTAACGTCGCTTCGCCCTGTGGCCACTAGGGGGCACGTGCGAGCTGCCAGAGGCACGCGGGCGCGCCCCCTGCTTGCCCCCTGAGCCGATGCAAGTGTCCGTCGGTCACGATCACCGAATTCCACCAGCAAAAGTCCGATGGAGCATACACACGATCGCAATTTCAGACCAAAAGCTCTCATCAGACTTTTGCTGGCCAAATTTCCGAGCGTGTGTACACGGCATTAGTCGTAGCGAGTTATAGTAACTAGCTACCACTAAGGCTTCTGCCGAAACAAGTCAGCGCTATTGTTTTATTGTCACTTTGATGTACCAATAAAATACACTTCAAGGATTTCATTGTTGCCGGGTCTTTCTATTGTTTACAACGGGTTAAAGTGGTTTTAAACCGATGGGTGTCTTTTTTCCAGACCTGTAAGGTAAAGCCATAATGTGCTAGAATGCATCGCATACTAGCACATTATGTGAAATTTACCTGAAAAGAAAGCATTCCAGCGATGTGATGGCTGGAGGCCGCTTCCATCTTTTCACCCCTTTTCCTTCCGGGTCCACAGACTCTGGCTGTGTGAGTGGCCGGAGCCGCAATGACGTCACTCCCATGCATGCGTGGGGGTGTTTACGGCACAGGATTCTGGAGGAACAGCCCGGTGGCCGCTCCTTCAGAGTGCATGCGCCGATGACTTCATTGGTTGCAAATATAGTAAATATCTTCTCAATGGTGAAAGTTTAGGAGATATTTACAGTACCTATAGGTAAGCCTTACAGTAGGTACAAGTACAAGATTAACCTCTTCCCCCATCCGCGCTATAGCCGAATGATGGCTACAGCGCAGACCTACATTGCCGGAAGGCCGTCAATAGACGTCCTCCCCTTTGCACGCTCCCTGCGCGCCCCCTGCACCCCCTGCGGGTCGCACGTGGCATGCTCAATGAGACTCAAATGATCACAGATCGACTCCTTACCACGTGATCAGCTGTCAGCCAATGACAGCTGATTACATAATGTAAACAGAAGCGTGGTAATCATTTTTTTTGTTCTCCTCGCGCTGATAGTGTAAGGAGAAAAAAAAGACGATCACTGGCTTCTGTTGAAGGGACATCGGTCCCGAAAAAGAAGAGGCACAGCCGCCTCATCTGTGCCAACCAGTACCACCTGCCAGTGCCCAGAATGGCATCAACTGGTGCCCACCAGTGAATATCAGTGCCACCTATCAATGCACCAGAGTGTCACCTATTAATGCCCACCAATCAGTTGCCAATCAGTGCCTCATCAGTGCCAACTAGCAGTGCTGCCTATCAGTGTCACCTACCAGTGCCCATTACTGCCACCCATCAGTGCCAGCTATCAGTGCCATCCATCAGTGCCCTTCAGTGCCGTCCATCAGTGCCACCCATCCGTGCCACCAAACTGTGCCACCTCTCAGTGCCTACCAGTGCCACCTCTCAGTGCCTACCAATTCTGCCTCATCAGAGCCCACCAGTGCTGCCTATCAGTGCCGCCTTATCAGTGCCCATCACATAGCTCCCAACTGTCCCTGATTTGGAGGGAATGTCCCTGATTTGGAGCAATGTCCCTCTGTCCCTCATTCCTCCTCATTTGTCCCTCATTTTGGTCTGATCTTTATAGCTGTATATAAAAATGCACTTTTTACCTATCAAAAAGTGTTTTCCAGCACTAAACCTTTCATCTGATTTCTAAATTGCTGCATTTGTAAATTCCAAAAGCCAATATACAGGAATAGTAGTGGTAAAAAAAGCACTTGTGGGTTTAACCAATCTTGTTTTTTGTACAATTCTCCTGTAAGGGGGCGTGGCGAGGGGTGTGTCCTATGCCTGCATACTTTTGCTGATAGGTGTCCATCATTCCCATCTGAAAATGTTGGGAGGTATGCCATCAGTGCTGCCTTATCAATGCCCATCAGTGCCGCATATTAGTGCCCACCAGTGCAGCCTCATCAGTGTACATCAATGAAGGAGAAAAATTACCTGTTTGCAAAATTTTATAACAAAATATAAAACTGTTTTGTTTTTGTTTTCAAAATTTTCAAACTTTTTACATTTTTTTAACAAAAAATACAAAACCCGGAGGTGATCAAATACCACCAAAAGAAAGGTCTATTTGTGGGGAAAAAATGATAAAATGTAATTTGGGTACAGTGTTACATGACCGCGCAATTGTCATTCAAACAGTGAGAGCGCTGAAAGCTGAAAATTGGTCTGGGCAGGAAGGGGTTTAAGTGCTTAAAGTTTACAAGCACTTTATCTGTGTGCCTAGTAGACATGTGCAATTCGTTTCGTTTTTCGTTTTTTTTTTTTTCGTTATATTCGTTCATTCGTTATCGTACGAATGAACGAACGATTCGCTAAAAATGTTAACGAATAACGAATCGAACGAATCCGAAAAAACAACGAAAATCCGAAAAAAAAAATTAGAAACAACGAATCTACGAAAGAAGAAAATCCGAAAAAACAAAAACAGGAACAACGAAAATCAAAATGAACGAAAAAATTCGTACATTCGTAACTTTTTTTTTTTTGTTGAATTGGTAATTTTCCGTGTCCCTTATAATGGCGCTGCTTAACGTGCTTCGAATGGATTGAACGAAAAAATTCGTACATTCGTAACTTTTTTTTTTTTCGATTCGTAATTTTCCGTGTCTCTTACAATGGCGCTGCTTAACGTGCTTCGAATGGATTGAATGAAAAAAATTCGTACATTCGTAACTTTTTTTTTTTTTTTTTTTGCGATTCGTAATTTTCTGTGCCTCTTACAATGGCGCTGCTTAACGTGCTTCGAATGGATTGAACGAAAAAATTTGTACATTCCTAACTTTTTTTTTTCGATTCGTAATTTTCCGTGTCTCTTAAAATTTAATAATAGCATACACATTACATAAAATTATGAATTATGCTCCGATTACCAATCTACGAATGTTACGAAAGTACGAATAAATACGAATGCGTCCGAATTTCGAATTAACGAAAATTTAACTAACGGAAAAACTAATCAGCGAAAAACAGAACTCTTACCAAAATACGAATCGTTACGAATACGAACACCGACGACTTACGAATTTACGAATCGTTACGAATCAACGGAAACGAAAAAAACTAAACGAAAATAAAATAATTTTTTTGTTGTGCACATGTCTAGTGCCTAGCCTGTGTTTTAGTGTAGTGTGGGAGGTGCTTTTACTAGGGGAAGGTATGGATCCGTGTCACAGGACAGGGACACAAACTCCATCCCTTCCCTCCTATCAGAAGGGCGATCTGCCTTCTTTACATTGCCATTCTGTCTCTCTGCCTAACGATCGGTGGGTGTCGGAGGACATCGAGTCTGCAGTACCCACAGATCAGCTCTGCGCATGCACGGCCTCTACCCAGAAGTGTCCGATCATGTACTAGCATACCTTCCAACTGTCGCTGATTTCGAGGGACTGTCCCTAAATTGAAGCAATGTCCCTCTGTCCCTCATTCCTCCTCATTTTGGTCTGATCTATATAGATGTATATAAAATTCACTTTTTATCTATCAAAAAGTTTTTTTTTTATTATTATTCCCTGCCTTATGTGGCTGGCAGTGACAGCTTGCAGGAACTTGTCACCTGACACAGGTAACCCTCCATGCTGTAACATACCCCTCCCCCACTGCCCAGGAATTCTCATGACATGCAAAGTATAGAATATCTGCACACAGACACTACAGACATGAACGATAGAAAACATTGATGTTCAGTCTCGTCCGTTTGTATTTGAATGTAACCGATATTGTAAATACATTAGGGGAATGGAAACACAAAAACTTCAATCTCATTGGCCTGCATCCCGCCCATCCGTAACAAATCCCTCCCCTCGCCTAATTGCCGATTGGTCGGTTCTCGTACACTTTAACTATTGCCAGGAAGATCGCGCTGATTGGCGGATTTCATACCCAGCTCCGCCCTCAGAAGTGTGATTGGAGAGTTCAATGACCCGCCGTAGCGGCGGATTGGTTGTCGGATTTAGGCGGGTTGGGGGGTTTTGAAGTTGGTGCGGTAACGGTCCGCGCTCAGTATAGGATTAGGAGTCGCGTGGAGTCGGTTGGTGTCGTCTGTTGTCGGTGTACTTTGTCCATTATATTGCGTCAGCCATGGAGACCGAACCACTGAGAGTGAGTACAGCTTACCGGGCTGGACGGTGCACGGCTGTGTGCCCGGTATGGGGGTGATAGGAGGCTGCGTGCCCGGTATTGGGGTTCTTTAACGTTAAACTCTCCCAGTATATACATTACCGATCACAGGGCTCCGTATTAGAGGTCGTGGTGGACCTTTTATTTCTATATGATACAACCAAAGACCAACCATCCATAGACCCCTTGTATCTGTATTCCTGGCCAATCAAATCATTAATTACAAAAAATCCATAGGAAGCCTGACATGAGAGCTATTCAGTCATTGGTTGTGGGGCGAGAACGCTCCAGCACGGTCTCCTGATTGCAGATGCAGTGTGTCCCATTGTGTAATGCTCAGAGCAATCTGCTATATAATTCTGTATAATAGTGGGGTGACAACGCTGCATCCCGGTAATTGTAGATGCTGTTTATGGGGTGACAACTCTTGATCCCAGTGTCACCCCGTACCCAGAGTCTGCAACTGGGACACAGGGATTGAGTGTTATCCCAGTTGCAGACTCTGGGGACGGGGTGACAACGCTCGATCCCTGTGTCCCAGTTGCAGACTCCCTGTGTCCCAGTTGCAGACTCTGGGTACGGGGTGACAACGCTCAATCCCTGTGTCACCCCGTACCCAGAGTCTGCAACTGGGATAACGCTCGATCCCTGTGTCCCAGTTGCAGACTCTGGGCGACAACCCTCGATCCCTGTGTCGCAGTTTCAGACTCTGGGCACGGGGGGACAACGCTCGATCCCTGTGTCCCAGTTGCAGACTCTGGGCACGGGGGGGGACAACCCTCGATCCCTGTGTCCCAGTTGCAGACTGGGCACGGGGTGACAACCCTCGATCCCTGTGTCCCAGTTGCAGACTCTGGGCATGGGGGGGACAACGCTCGATCCCTGTGTCCCAGTTGCAGACTCTGGGCATGGGGGGGACAACGCTCAATCCCTGTGTCCCAGTTGCAGACTGGGCAAGGGGTGACAACGCTCGATCCCTGTGTCCCAGTTGCAGACTGGGCAAGGGGTGACAACGCTCGATCCCTCTGTCCCAGTTGCAGACTGGGCAAGGGGTGACAACGCTCGATCCCTCTGTCCCAGTTGCAGACTGGGCAAGGGGTGACAACGCTCGATCCCTCTGTCCCAGTTGCAGACTGGGCAAGGGGTGACAACGCTCGATCCCTCTGTCCCAGTTGCAGACTGGGCACGGGGTGACAACGCTCGATCCCTCTGTCCCAGTTGCAGACTCTGGGCACGGGGTGACAACGCTCGATCCCTCTGTCCCAGTTGCAGACTCTGGGCACGGGGTGACAACGCTCGATCCCTCTGTCCCAGTTGCAGACTCTGGGCACGGGGTGACAACGCTCGATCCCTCTGTCCCAGTTGCAGACTCTGGGCACGGGGTGACAACGCTCGATCCCTCTGTCCCAGTTGCAGACTCTGGGCACGGGGTGACAACGCTCGATCCCTCTGTCCCAGTTGCAGACTCTGGGCACGGGGTGACAACGCTCGATCCCTCTGTCCCAGTTGCAGACTCTGGGCAAGGGGTGACAACGCTCGATCCCTCTGTCCCAGTTGCAGACTCTGGGCACGGGGTGACTACGCTCGATCCCTGTCTCATTTGAAGACTGGTTATGGGGTGACAACTCTTGATCCCTGTGTCACCCTGTACCCAGAGACTGCAACTGGGACACAGGGATTGAGTGTTGTCACCCCGTACCCAGAGTCTGCAACTGGGATAACACTCGATCCATGTGTCCCAGTTGCAGACTCTGGGTACGGGGTGACAACGCTCGATCCCTGTGTCCCAGTTGCAGACTCTGGGTACGGGGTGACAACGCTCGATCCCTGTGTCACCCCGTACCCAGAGTCTGCAACTGGGATAACGCTCGATCCCTGTGTCCCAGTTGCAGACTCTGGGCACGGGGCGACAACCCTCGATCCCTGTGTCGCAGTTGCAGACTCTGGACACGGGGGGACAGCGCTCGATCCCTGTGTCCCAGTGGCAGACTCTGGACACGGGGGGACAACGCTCGATCCCTGTGTCGCAGTTGCAGACTCTGGACACGGGGGGACAACGCTCGATCCCTGTGTCGCAGTTGCAGACTCTGGGCACGGGGGGGGGACAACGCTCGATCCCTGTGTCGCAGTTGCAGACTCTGGGCACGGGGGGGGACAACGCTCGATCCCTGTGTCCCAGTTGCAGACTCTGGGCACGGGGGGGGGGCAACACTCGATCCCTGTGTCCCAGTTGCAGACTGGGCACGGGGGGGGGGGGACAACACTCGATCCCTGTGTCCCAGTTGCAGACTGGGCACGGGGGGGGGGGGGACAACACTCGATCCCTGTGTCCCAGTTGCAGACTGGGCACGGGGGGGGGACAACGCTCGGTCCCTGTGTCCCAGTTGCAGACTGGGCACGGGGGGGGGACAACGCTCGATCCCTGTGTCCCAGTTGCAGACTCTGGGCACGGGGGGGACAACCCTCAATCCCTGTGTCGCAGTTGCAGACTCTGGGCACGGGGGGGACAACCCTCGATCCCTGTGTCGCAGTTGCAGACTCTGGGCACGGGGGGGACAACCCTCAATCCCTGTGTCGCAGTTGCAGACTCTGGGCACAGGGTGACAACGCTCGATCCCTCTGTCCCAGTTGCAGACTCTGGGCACGGGGTGACAACGCTCGATCCCTCTGTCCCAGTTGCAGACTCTGGGCACGGGGTGACTACGCTCGATCCCTGGGTCTCATTTGAAGACTGGTTATGGGGTGACAACTCTTGATCCCTGTGTCACCCTGTACCCAGAGTCTGCAACTGTGACACAGGAATCGATCGTTGTCACCCCGTACCCAGAGTCTGCAACTGGGATAGCGCACATTCCCTGTGTCCCAGTTGCAAGGATTGAACAGTGTCACCTCCTAGCAGTGCCTGCTGTTGGGACAGACGGATTACATGTTGTCACCCCATAACCAGCATCTACAACCGTGACAAAAGGATCAAGCGTTGTCATCTCCTAACAGTGCCTGCAATTGAGAGACTGGGATTGGGCATAGTCGCCTCTTAATAATAATAATAATAATAATAATATTTGGGATATTTATAGTGTTGGCATCACTAGTGTCTATACTTGAAAACAGGGAACGAGCGCTGTCACCTCCTGTAACCAGCATCTACAAATAGGACACAAGGATTGAGCTCTGTCACCGAACAGCATCTGCATTTGAGAGCCAGGTAGTAAGTGTTGTCACCGCCCAACCAGCATCTACAATCGCGACAAAAATTGCAACTGCAAACGCTCCTGGCACTGTGCCAAGATTTAGTACATGATTTTCTTTTAGAGCAGAGGGAGGCCTGTTCAAATGAACGGTGCCGCTCCAAAAACGCTCATCAAAAAAACACAAAAGCGTAAAAAAAACGAGCGGCTGCAGATCACTCGGGTATGAATGGAGCCTAAGTGTTGTCACCTTCTAAACAGCATCTACAATTGGCAGACAACAGGGGGACAATGCTCAGTCCCTGTTCCCCATTGCAGACTCCAGTTTTGCCACTTTGTAAAATCCTGTGTAAGAATCATAAGAGGTGACAGTGCTCGATCCCAGTCTACCAATTGTTCACACTGTTAAGGGAGGAAAACGATTGATCCTTTTGTACCATTGTAGATGCTGGTTATGGGGTGAAGATGTTTGACCTGTCTCCCAGCTCCAGACACTGGTTATGCCATTTTGTAAAGCACTGCAATCTGTTGTCACCCCATTATACAAGATTTTAATAGTGTCAACACTTGATCCTGGTTACGGAGGGACAACGCTCTTTCCCTGTGTCCCATTTGCAGACATTAGTGATGCCATTTTGTAAAGCTCTGTGCAAACGGTAGATGCCCTATAAATCCTGTATGATGGAGTAACAGTCCTCATTCCTTGTCTCCTGAGTGCAGACATTGGTTATGGCAGATTGGTAAAGCACTGCGACAAGTGTTGACAGCGCTATATACATCCTGTATAATAATAATAGGGAGACAACACTCAATTGCTTGGCTATGAGGCAGCAATGCTCAAGTCCGGTCTCAGTTGTGTTGTACAATGCACCTGTGCTGGGGACTTTAGGTGACAATGCTGTTCAGACATGTTTCATGTCACCATCAGTAATCTACTCCTCACCTCACTCCTTCAGTCTCCTCTCGCATTACTAACTGACATCTCAGCATGGATGTCGCACCACTTCCTTAAAGCGGGACTGTACTGAAAAAAAAAAATGTAAAATAAACCTCTCTAAAACGGAGCTATTAATATTCCCCCCCGCCCGTGCCCCCCCCTCCATGACTTTTCCATCAAAATCAACAATGCAACCACCAGTCCCTCCCCTCACGCCAGGGTACTCGTGTAATCCTAGACTCGGACTTGTAATTTCAGCCTCAAGTCCAATCGTTGTGAAAAGTTTGTAGACTTCACCTCCGTAACATCTCTAAAATTCGCCCCTTTTTGACAAATGAAACAACCAAGCTCCTCATTCACTCCTTGTTATCTCTCGCCTTGGCTATTGCAACTCCCTTCTCATTGGCCTGCCTCTCCATAGGCTCTACCCTCTTCAGTCTATCATGAATGCTGCTGCCAGACTTATCCACCTTACCAACATTTCAGTGTCTGCCAACCCTCTCCTCCAATCCCTACACTGGCTCCCAATCACCCAGCGAATTAAATTCAAAATACTAACCACAACCTACAAAGCCATTCACAACTCTGCCCCGAGCTACATCGCCAATCTTGTCTCCAAACATATCCCAAACCGTCCTCTCTGCTTTTATCAAGATCTCCTCCTGTCAAGCTCTCATTTCCTTGTCTCCAGGATTTCTCCAGAGCCTCTCCCATCCTCTGGAACTCGCCTCAACCTGTCCGGCTATCCCCTACTCTAGCCACCTTCAGGCGATCTTTGAAAACTCATCTCTTCAGGGAAGCCTATCACACCTCCAACTAATCGTTTACCACTTCCATCAGCTCATTCCCCACAGTTAAAACCTTTTGTACCACCTCCCCCACCCTATTAGATTGTAAGCTCTTCTGAGCAGGGCCCTCTTAATCCTCCTGTATTTTATTATAACTGTATTGTCTCCCTTTTATATTTTAAAGCGCTGCGTAAACTGTTGGCGCTATAGAAATCCTGTAATAAAAATTGGTCCAGTGCACTGATATATGGATAGCACTGAGATACAGTTTCCCAAGCACTGAGATACAGTTTCCCAGCACTGAGATGCAGTTCCCCAGCACTGAGATGCAGTTCCCCAGCACTGAGATGCAGTTCCCCAGCACTGAGAATGCAGTTCCCCAGCACTGAGATGCAAAACAAGAACATGAAAATGATTTGTTTTAAATAAAACATTGCAGTCATTTGGTAAACATCTCCAGTCTCCCTTACAGCTGATTTGATGCAGTCATTATTTGGCTGAAAGTTTTTTTGAAGTTTCTTTAACAAAAGTAAAATGTGAGAGGGGCCAGCAGGGCCACCAACTGAGCAGATTTTGGCCTGTTCATACTCATGCCCAGTGTTTGCTGTCATCCACCACTCAGCTTTTGCATGCCGGGTCCTGTCCAGCCTTTCCTCCATGAGGGGTAAGAAGGGCACAGTAGTCCATGATACAGTAACTGTTTCCTCCCCATGCAGGGCGGCACAAGGAATCTGCTGTGATAGATCTATGTGTTCTCGTGCACTGATCCCTGCTGCCCCTCCTCTCTTAAATCCCAAATGATGTCCAACGCAAGTGCCTGGGATGGACAGAGGCGAGACAGCGCGGGGGTTAGGGCAGTGTGCAGAGCGCGCGCGGGGGTTAGGGCAGTGTGCAGAGCGCGCGCGGGGGTTAGGGCAGTGTGCAGAGCGCGCGGGGGTTAGGGCAGTGTGCAGAGCGCGCGGGGGTTAGGGCAGTGTGCAGAGCGCGCGCGGGGGTTAGGGCAGTGTGCAGAGCGCGCGCGGGGGTTAGGGCAGTGTGCAGAGCGCGCGCGGGGGTTAGGGCAGTGTGCAGAGCGCGCGCGGGGGTTAGGGCAGTGTGCAGAGCGCGCGCGGGGGTTAGGGCAGTGTGCAGAGCGCGCGCGGGGGTTAGGGCAGTGTGCAGAGCGAGCGCGCGCGGGGGTTAGGGCAGTGTGCAGAGCGCGCGCGCGCGGGGGTTAGGGCAGTGTGCAGAGCGCGCGCGGGGGTTAGGGCAGTGTGCAGAGCGCGCGCGCGCGGGGTTTAGGGCAGTGTGCAGAGCGCGCGCGCGGGGGTTAGGGCAGTGTGCAGAGCGCGCGCGGGGGTTAGGGCAGTGTGCAGAGCGCGCGCGGGGGTTAGGGCAGTGTGCAGAGCGCGCGCGCGCGCGGGGGTTAGGGCAGTGTGCAGAGCGCGCGCGGGGGTTAGGGCAGTGTACTCGGGCTTATTGCTTCCCTACGGCTCAGGTTAGGGAGGAGCAATTTAGGCTGAGGTTCAACAAGGCAGGGATGTGAACACAATCTACCCGTCACCTGCCTGCAATTGATGGGTTGCTAACCCCTGATATAGGGCATTGTATGTCTTAGTGTAGCATGGCTAAGTGTGTTAAAATTGGGATTTTGTACCATAAAATTATTTTAGGATACAGCTGAACTTCTTCATGGGTGATTTTTGATGCTGCCACCTTCAGGAGCAGGACCCTAGGTGCAACTTAAAACTAAAAGCATGCCTAAGGGTGGCCCTTTCTGCTAGACAGGAGCACTGCAAGCCAACACACAAAGAAACAGAACAGAGTTATGTTTTCTGCCTAAAATGTGTTAATACAAATTTATATGAATTAAAATGGGTTCAAGCTGTAGCACTGGAGCTTTGGCATTGATTAAAAAAAAAAATATTTTTTTTTACACTGTTTAATGTTTGCAACAAGAACTTGCAGTTTGTAGTATTACCGGCTATATGCAGCACTGGTATTTTGGTGTCATGTTGTTGATACCAATTATGCTGTAATACTTTTACAGCACTTGTTGTGGAAGCCATATATTGTATGTAACATTTTGTTTTTGTATTTCATTTATTTTTTGTATTATCTAGAGGCATCAGGATCACATAGTTGGTTTCTTCAGTCACACAGCGGCGTACTTCCCTACGCACTTGCATCCCTTTTTTTTTTTTTTAAGTAGCTTGTGCTGCACTACACTAGTTTTATTTGGTTTATGCCATGTTTATGTGGGAACACATTTACAGTGTTAGCAGTGACTCTTGGGTTATTAGGAGTTAGCCCACTTCTTTGCATTCATTTGGGTAGGTGGCAGCGCAAGAGAACCAACCCCAGGTAGAACTCAAACTCTGCTGGCAAAACTTTCCAGCCAAAGCTGGCATCCACTAAGGCCCCTTTCACACTTATACGACTTGTCCCACGATTTGGGATGGCAAAGTAGCATGACAAGTCGTTCCCCATGATTTCCAATGACCGCCATTCATATTAGTACTACTTCAAGTCGTTCCGACTTCAAAGTAGTCCCTACACTACTTTGGTCCGATTTTGATGCCACTTACACAGGCATTCCTTGAAATTGCGGCCGCGAATCGCGGCAAAGTCGCACAAGTGTGAAAGGGGCCCAAGGCAGCTGCATCAATTTTTATAAAACTTGGTGAATAGTATGACCTGAGGACCAAATAGCTGCCTTCTAGACAGGAAAGGACGAAAGTGCCTGGTATTGAAGTGGTTAACAAAGCCTGTTCCGAAGACTTGTTTTGAAGCAAGTGTAAACTAGCCGTTAATGTGTGAAGTTGAAGCAAGTGTTAATGAGCCCTTACTAACCCTTTTATTGGTAATAGCCTAGTTTGAAGAACAATTGTTTTCAGTGTGCTGCAACAATCTCTTGCCTAGAGAGTTAATACCCCTCTGTAAAATTAGGAGGGAAGAAAAAAAAAAAGCATCCTGTTATTTCTGTAATGTATTTGTATCTCTACAATTATTGTAATATCAATTATTTTGTGGTTCTTTCAGCCTCTCTTTGATGAGAACAAGACTGCGGTGGGGAAGGTGAAGAAAGGTGATGACAGACGCCTTTCCGTAGAACGCATTTATCAGAAGAAGACCCAGTTGGAGCATATATTGCTCCGTCCAGATACCTACATTGGCTCTGTAGAGCCTGTTACGCAGGTAAGAGTAATGAGCCTATTTCTTCTGATATAGAGGGGGGGTGTGTATGGACAATCCATTGCGTTTTGTTCAACATTATTGTGCTGCTGTTTCTACAAGGGTACACACTTTAAATTGGCAGAGAGAACCTACAAGCTTTTCGGTGTAGTGAGGATGGATTCGGGAAAATCCTCAAGTCACCAACTTTTTGGTTTCTTCAAGTTGCTGTGTGTAGATCGGTCTGGTCTCCAGAGAATCGTGCAATTCAGAAATACTAACAATGGGCATTAGAACACTTTCTTTCTTTTCATAGTAGATTCTTGTAAATATCTTCTACCCAGACAAAGCTTGGTACCGCGATCGGGGAAGAATTGGAGCCTCTTCCATCTTTCCAATAGGCACTGGGACATCCAATAATTCAGTAGTTTTCCAATGTAGACTTTTCTGACTAAAATGGGAAAGGATTTCATATCCCTTGTTTTTCCGTTATGAAGTTAAGGGAAATGTCACCAATGGGTTTAAAATGGTTCATAATCTATCCAAAGTTTAGGAAGTACAGCCAAAACTCGTTTGGTGTACGTCTGTGGATTACAAGAATGCAGGTCGTTCTGCACTCCTGTGCTCTGTTTTCAGCAGACAGCGGGCTGAAGCCCACTGTTGGCTGACGTCGCCGGTCCAGGCTGGGGCAAGATCATGACAGTAAAGTCGGGATCTGCCAACAACCCTGGACCAGCACCTGACTCAGCCTCTTGGCGAGCTGCTGAGAGCCTGAGCTGGCTGCTCCCACCCCATGCACGGCCCAGCAATCTCTGCTCATGGAGCTCTGAGAATCGAGAGATCAATGGTCTTTGATCCCTCGGTTGTCAGTCTTCGGGTTGCGGGTGCAACATTGGACTGATGCTGCATCAACCTTGGTAAGTATGATTTTGAAGAACATCTTCAGCTTAAGTTGTGGCTTGTGATTCAAGTACATTTTTCTTTAATTTCTTTCCAGCAAATGTGGGTGTTTGATGAAGAAGAAGGTCTAAACTGCAGAGAAGTGACATTTGTCCCTGGCTTGTATAAAATCTTTGATGAAATCTTAGGTGAGTTTACATCACACATTTGCTATTTTGGTCTTCTTAAATAGTAGTGGGCAACTATGTGCAGCCAATTGTAATGAAACTTTAATTGGTCTGACTTGAGAAAACAAGGTGCCATTGGTTGCAGTGGCCTCTTGCATTGTATCAGGTTGATGGTAGCATGTCATTTATTTTTATTTTTTTTTCCTTTCAGTAAATGCTGCTGATAACAAGCAGAGGGACCCAACAATGTCCTGCATCAAGATTGTTATTGACCCGTAAGTAGAATGTTGCGTTTAACCACTTTCCGCTGGCCTTCATATGACATCCTTCATTTTTTGCGGGTATATCTGAATGATGCCTGCAGCTACAGGCATCATTCAGATATCAACTTTTTCAGCCGGCGATTCCCTACACCATAAGAATGCTCATAGCGGCTGTTCCGCCACTTGATTGTTCTTACGGGCGGTGAGAGGGAACGCCGGCCCCGGATGTTTACCATAGAGATTTCTGGCGGATGGTTGCTGGAGTCTCTATGATCGTTTGGAGGCCGGGCGAGATTTTATGACGTCATGACCATCCTCTGTATTCAAACGGCGCCGCCTCGGCTGGGAAGCCGAGATCGTTTTATTTATTTTTTTTTTTTTCAGGCTTCTCAGTCTAGAGGTGATATGGGGTCAATAAGACCCCACATCACTGTAAAGGGGACTGTTCATGCCATATTCCCTTTACAAGGGATGTTTACATTCCTTTTAATAGGAATAAAAGTGATCAAAAAAAAAAAAAAAAGTAAAATTAACCAATAAAAAAAAAAATGTAAAGCTCCCCCGTGCCTCACTGTGCTCACACGTAGAAGCGAACTCATACGCAAGTCCCGCCCACATATGAAAACTGTTCAAACCACACGTGAGGTATCGCCGCGAACGTTAGTGAGCAAAAATTCTAGACCTCCTCTAACTCAAAGCATGTAACCAGTAAAAAAAAAAAAAAGCGTCGCCTATGGGGATTTTTACGTACCAAAGTTTGGCGCCATTCCACATGCATGTAACTTCATCTTTCACATTATGCAAAAAAATTGGGCTAACTTTACTGTTTTTATTATTTATTTTTTGGTTTTTAGTTTTTTAGAACAAAACCTTGTTTTAAAAAAAAAAAGTATTCGAAAATAAAAGCTGCGCAAATACCGTACGTGATATAAGTTGCAACCACCGCCATTGTAATCTCTAGGGTCTTTGCTAAAAAAATATATATAATGTTTGGGGGTTCTATGTAATTTTCTGGCAAAAAAATATGATTTTTACATATAGGAGAAATGTCAGAATGGGCCTGGGTGCAGAATGTTTTTCTAGTTTTGATGGCACAATTGAAACCTTTTTGTTATATTTTTTCTTCTAGTGAGAACAATACAGTGAGTGTGTGGAATAACGGGAAAGGTATTCCTGTTGTTGAACACAAAGTAGAGAAGGTCTACGTTCCTGCCCTCATCTTTGGACAACTGCTGACCTCCAGTAATTATGACGACGACCAGAAGAAAGTTACTGGTGAGTTTTGTTCCTGCTAAAAATTGCAGTCTGAAAACCTTATCTTGTTTCCACATCAACAAATTTCTTTATTTTCTTACAAATCAAGTTAACATGCTATACTTCGCATTTGTATAGAATAGTGAATCTTTAGGAACTGTCAAGTTTTTATTGCTGTCTAATCAAGTTGATTTCAACTTTATTTGGGTATCTGCACTGCTTACACATTATGGCTTTGCATGATGTATTTTTATCTATATTGCAGGTGGTCGTAATGGTTATGGTGCCAAATTGTGCAACATCTTTAGCACCAAATTTACAGTGGAAACTGCATGTAGAGAGTACAAGAAGGTCTTCAAACAGGTATGTACCGCAGAGGCTGGATAATGTATACCTATAGTGATGGAAACAACCAGGCTGCCTTTTAATAATCTACCAAAGAATTTTATTTGCCAGCTCTGTCTTGAGGGAAAAATATTTTCCAGGTAAAAAAAAATGCATTTTTGTTTTTTAGGAGCCCGTAAAGCATTTCACCAGCGATCAGCAGATCGGTGATGCCATGCAGGACTCCTGCAGACCTGTCGGTGTATCTGCTTCCTCATATGAGGAAGCAGATACATTCTGACAGGAAGACTCCATGAACTACCACATCGCCATAGTAGTTCAGTGAAAACTACAAGCAAACAGCTGCAATGGATGCCGCAACTTGTAGTTTTCTATACACTGAGCGGATGGAGCGACCATCTTGTCAAATCAGCTCCTATGCTTTGGGGATGTGAAAAAGATGTGTGTTCAGAAATGAAAGACTTTGAAGAGTGATAAATCAGAATTGGACACGTGGTTAGGTGAAGAAGAGTGGGTACCAGTGGCTTCATTTTTTTTTTCGTATTTTTTTTTTTTTCATTTTGACATGCATGAGTCAAGTGTCTTGGATGTGTCGCTGACACCTAGGTAGAAGAAACAGAGGAAAGAGATGCATGTAGATCATTTGAAATACGAGTTAATTGGGTGTTAGTCCTTTTCCTATTATTGCACGGGGTCCATTTATGGGCAGAATTTGAATCGTATGCTAATTTATCCTCCAGGAATTTTTTTTCTTTTGTTTTTAAGATGTCAGCCACAAAGTATTCCAAATGAGTTTTTAGAGATCTCTTTATGCTGGCTAAAAGTTGCATGAGAAGTAATGTGTATTTTCATTATAAAGCCTTTCATTTTCAGTGTCATTTCAGACGTATATTTTTTTTACATAATGGGTCCATCTTTAGGCTACATTCACACCTGACCATTTCAAAGTCGCACGTTTTTACTGCGACTTTGTTAAGGCACCAATGTAAAAGGCAGAAAAACGCCTGTAATCTGCCCCAAAGAAGTTCATGTTCTTTTTTGAGCTCAGGGCATTTTGCTTCAGGTGACAAAACGCTCAGATGTGAACAGGTTGCATTGAAATGAATGGGATTTTGCTTGTTGGGCGGTTTCTGAGCTGAAAACGTTCGTATGTAAATGCAGCCTAAAAGCAGGACTGAAGATTGGTTTCCCAGTCCCTTCTAAGCTCCGGATCCACTTTTTAATATTTGAAGTTCTCAAACCCCATGGGGGATCTTTTCATCAATGTACTTCTGAAAATAGCGTTTATTCCAAAACAGGCATGACTTTTTCTCCAATTTTTTTTTAAGTTTGAGAAAAAATTGGTCACGATTCATACCCCCGGAAGACATGCTCTGGGATTCATGAATCCTATCCATCAGTTCCTCAAACGCTGTTCCACAGTAATTGGCCATGAAAAGTAATGAACAAATCCTCACCACAAATAAACAAAAAAGAAAATCAGTTTACAATCGAATATAGATTTACTTGTTAGATGGAAACGTGACCCCAAAAAAAAGGGGGGGGGGGTGATTAAATATGTCAGAGGGGCAGAAACTAATAATGGTCCAGTAACAATGGAGGGACTAGCAATGGAGTAGAGGTTGAAGACATGAGTTAGAGGTAATTGCGGACTGAGAGTAGTGACACTGTGCAAGGTCCTTTTCCTCCTGGTGGACGAACAGCAATTATTTAGCCATTACCACTGAGTTTTGACGTTGAAGTTCCTCGCACCTGCCATGAAATATCTCCAACAAAAAGGGTAGGGACACATAGGACTCCTGCAGAAAGAGGGAGAAGCTGCCTAACGTGCACCAATGGCCTATGTGCATTTTTTTTTTTTTTTTTTTTTTAAACCATAGCACCTAAATCGTGTGTGTGTGTGTGTGTGTGTGTGTGTGTGTATATAGTATGAACTTGCTATTCTTACTCTTTCAACAGAGTTGGACCAATAACATGGCAAAAGCTTCTGAATCGAAGATTAAACCATTTGATGGAGAGGATTATACCTGCATCACTTTCCAGCCAGACCTAAGCAAATTCAGCATGCAGATTCTGGACAAGGACATTGTGGCTCTGATGGCTCGAAGAGCTTATGATATAGCAGGCTCTTCCAAAGGAGTCAAAGTCTTTCTCAATGGCAAAAAGCTTCCTGTAGGTGGTCTCAGAATATTCGATTAATGTCTTGGTGGCATTTTATGTCTTCTGTTTTGGTTCTAATTAAATGTGTGCCCTTCAGGTTACTAGCTTTCGCAGTTATGTGGACATGTATGTTAAGGATAAGGTGGATGAGACGGGAAATTCTTTGAAGGTTATCCATGAGTTGGTGAACAATCGCTGGGAAGTGTGTCTGACCATGAGTGAAAAGGGTTTTCAGCAAGTCAGCTTTGTCAACAGCATTGCAACCACAAAGGTATATTTGCTCTTTCTATTTTATTTTTTTCACTACTAAGGTGGTGTCTTCAAGAAGACTTTTTTTTTTTTTTTTTTTTTTTTTAGAGCAGGGAAGAGTTATAACCTCTGTCAGGTTTGTATGGCCATCACTGTTGATCTCCTCTGGGACCAGCCGGCCGCACCATCTGTTTGTCTCAGATGAGCCAGTGGGAACTGTAAGCCTGAAAAACACCGGGTGGGGAAATATTCCCTCCCGCCACTTCTGAAAGTGTTCCAGCGGTTCGTGAGCTGCTTGTAACGCTTTCAGGAGAAAGCCAGGCAACGGCTGGAAAAAAAGTACCGGGGCTATGGCTGGTGGCTTTAACCATAACTCCAGTAAACCACTTCAAAGCCGCAATGTGTATATGTTTCTTGAAGGCGTTAAAATATCCGTGTGGCGGCCGTATTTATCTGCATTGATCTCTGCTCAGGTAATCATTTTAATTTGTTCTTACCAGGGTGGGAGACATGTTGACTATATCGCTGATCAGATTATCGCCAAAATCATTGATGTTGTAAAGAGGAAGAATAAGGGTGGAGTGGCTGTTAAACCTTTCCAGGTATGTACATGGCTGATTTGCTGTTGAAGTCTCCAAACTGTTAAGCTGTGTTAGCATTTTGAGTTCTGTAATAAACCGATGTTTCCTTGCAGGTGAAAAACCACATGTGGATCTTTGTGAACGCGTTGATTGAGAACCCAACATTTGACTCCCAGACCAAGGAGAACATGACGTTGCAGTCAAAGAGCTTTGGCTCTAAATGTGCATTGTCTGAGAAATTCATAAAATCTGTGAGTGTTGAGGGAAAATGTCATCTTTTAACATAAATGTATACATTAAGTGATTTTGCCTTTGTAGGAACTGTGATATTTGTATTTTTTTTTTTTTTTTTTTGGCACACTGGGCAGTAAAATTATCAGCTTTGTGAAAAGCATTTTGTCACTTTCTTGGCTAAGTATGCATTGCATCCAGTGACAAATGTTCTCATTCTTTTACTTTGAGGTATGTATAAGTTTGCAAAAAAGCACAACATTCTGCAGATCTTCCTTATTAAAACTGTACAGTGGAGACTTCTGGAACCAGGGCAAAGGGCAGCACAAGTCCCTTTATCAAGACTTGTAGTTCTATGCAGCTAATTTTTTTCCACTGCCTAGTTGATCTTTCTGGTGCAGCAATAAGCTTCCTATGTCTCCTGTCTACCTCCAGCTTCCCCATTGGATATTAACTTTGCGTAATCTATGCTCAGTGGGTGATAATGCTGACCCAGGAAGTTGCAAAATGTTGTGTAGCAGAGGGTGGGTGTGTGTGTTTTACAAAGGCTGGACAAATTTACAAGTCCACTTTTAAAATATGTTCCTCACAATATGAAATTTGTTAGTGATGTGTACATCTGCATTATTCATCACCTCTTTGATGAATAACCTCCATGTTTTGTCTGCCTAAAAATGGTGGAAGCGCCAAAAATATTGCTTGCAGACAAACTGATGTCTGCACCATGGTGTGAACAAGGGACTCTGGGCTTCAACAAAATGGCAGCCTCTAGCGAGAAGTAACGGGAGCAATGCCACAAACAATTTACAGCACACACTAATTTTGGTAGCATAATTAATGTGAAATGAATGTTCCTTGCTAAAGAACATTCATCGCGTTTTTGGGTGAAGTTCTGCTTCAAGGTGACAACGCAGCGCTGCTGGCAATGGGTGCATTCCATACTTGCAAAGTTTTTTTAAAGAACCCCCCCCTCCCCATCATACTTGGTGAATGCAGCATTGTTCCCTTGGTGCCTCTACACTGAGAACCGAGCGATCAAACATCGCGGATGGCTCTTTCTCACAGCTCCCCAAGCGGAGAGCAGCTCTCCCCTCTGCTCCTTTGAGTGCTGAGCTGTGGAGGCTGAGACGGGTATCAGTCCAGGCACCTGACGGATCCAGGCTTTATTCTTGTGATGACACAGTGCCTGGACTGATCTGTGTGATGTCAGCAGAAAGCGGACTGCTCTCGGCTGAAAACGGGTCGCAGGAGTGCAAAACTAATTGCACTCCTGTGACCCATAGGAGAAGCCCAGCCAAACGAGCTCAGGCTGGACTTCTTTATTTTTATTTTTTTAAAGAGAAATATCCTTGTGTTGCAAATATGTTATGAATTGTGGGGATGGGTCCTCTTTTCCACAGTGAAAAAAGAAAAGCCAACAAATCTGCCATATTGTATAAATCCACAATAGATTAGGCTAGTTGTGAGCATGTCTAATTTTTTTTTTTTTTTTTTATACATTCTTTTAGGCCACAAGCTGTGGGATTGTGGAAAGCATCTTGAACTGGGTGAAGTTCAAGGCACAAAATCAGCTGAATAAGAAATGCTCTGCCGTCAAGCATACGAAGATTAAAGGCATTCCTAAACTTGATGATGCCAATGATGCTGGTAGATATCACTGAACATATGGGGAATAATTCTGCATTGTTCATTTTGTATTCTGGGGTTTTGTCGTTCCTCTTGTAACTGGTTCTGTTGTAAACTGAGAATAAGTGTTGGTGCTATATCACAGGCCTCAAAAATTACACTCGCATTGCATTTTGCGAGTGATTTTTGAGGGCTGGCGAGGAGAAGAGAGCTGCCACTGGGTGATCACAGCAGGGAACATCACAGCTTTCGTTTCAATAGCTGTGTGTTCCCCCGCCGTGTGCCGTCACATAAGCTCCTCCCCTTTTCTGGTACTTTGATAGACAGATTACCCGTACAATCATAGGACGGGTGACGTATCAAAGTTCCCTGGACAAGGGGAGGGGCTTATATGGCGGCGCACGGCGGGGGAACACACAGCTATTGAAACGAAAGCTGTGATGTTCCCTGCTGTGATCACCCAGTGGCAGCTCTCCTCTTCCCCTCCACAGGTAGGCAGCACCATTGGGGGGGGGGGGGGGGGGACACGGGCTGCACATGGGGGACACAGGCTGCATTGGCAGGCATGGATAAAGTTGTTCATATTTTTATAACTTAATTGCATAAAACATTAAAGTGTCATTTAATGAGATAATTTGAGGGCGGGTTTAGGGGTGGGGCAGGGTAGGGGTTGTGCGGGGCAACTGGTGGCGCGTAACCCTTAAGGCCTGGCTAGTAGCTCAGGACTTGAAATTTTGAGCCCTTCTATATCAGATGTATAAAGTTCTTACACTTTTTTTTTTTTGCTGAAATTTAAAATACCTTACCCTTAAAGTGGTTGTAAAGGCTAAAGTTTTTATTTTTATTTTACCTTAATGCTTTCTCTACATTAACCCCTTGGTGCTGGCCGCACGCAAATATGCTGCCTCTCGGCAGTTGGGCCTTGAGCGGCCACATATGTGCATTAACTGGTGCAGATACAGCGGTGCCGAGAGCACGCTAACGCAGAGCTTTCCGATCATGTGACAACCAATCACGGCAGTCACATGATCATCAACCCAGCATCCCAGCTTCTTAAACCACTTAAAGGGCGGGGAGGTGCCAAGAGGATAAAAAAAAGAGAATAAGTCCTCTGCCATTGATCTTTCGCTAAGGCATGCACACTGAGGCTATTGTAAATGCTTTTTTTTTCTGTTTTTTCCTCGCAGGAAAAAAGCAGCTTCAAAAAACGTGTCCAATCAGTGTTTTTGCAAACCCGTTTGGGTGTTTTTCTTTCATTGGACCAAAAATTCTGGCCATTGAAATGGAAAAAAGTTCAAGCGAGACACCTAGCACGTTTAGACACGTGTGTGTGTGTGTGTGTGTGGTGGGGGGTTCTGCCCAAAAGCTCCTCTCCTGAATGTGATTTTGGTGCGTTCAGATTTCTGCCCAAACACTCCTGCCTCTAAACTCCTCTAAATGCCTATGTGTGCATGGACACATAGGCTAACAGAGAGGGACATTTATAGGCAGGAAAGTCAGATGTGACAGCTGCAGTGTGCTTGAGGCCTAACTTGAAAGGGATTGTTGATCCATGTTATATCTGATTTACCTCCTTGGGGGATCAGTTAGGATTTTTTGTTTCCCCTGCTGGAACAAATTGGACCATGCTTTATTGGTATTTCCACCTTCCTCTGGATCGACTATAGGATTGTGTATATGGAGGTTTTCCATTTACATAGGATGGAAAAAAGTGTTTAAACATATCTGGATTTCCTTTTTACAGGCAGCAAACTCTCCAATCGGTGCACTCTCATCCTAACTGAAGGAGACTCGGCCAAGACATTGGCTGTGTCTGGCCTGGGTGTGGTTGGAAGGGATCGGTTTGGGGTTTTCCCACTGAGGGGTAAACTGCTCAACGTTCGGGAAGCCTCACACAAACAGGTAATATTCTCTTCTCATTAAAATAAAGCTACGCCCTGTTTTGAGAATATACTTTGAAAATTTTATATTTGCTTTCATCATATGTGGTGACTTTTGACATCAGCAAAATGCTTATACTTTTACTAAAACTACTAGAATTGGCTTTCCTGATTTGCACCATAGGGAACCTAGTCCTTTGAACACAATGTAATTCTTGGCTCATAAGCCATATGGATGGTTTCTATTCTACTTCCAGTCCAGACAGTGGTGTATACGTATTCCCTGGTGGGAATTGGTAGCAGAGTCAATACATATTGGAGACTTCAGAAACCCCCAACAAATTTTACTTTTTCTTGCCTTATGTGTTCTATAGGCATCACTGTGCCTGAATATACATCTCTGACTGCACACACTGTGTCCGGTCACCCACTCATGGGATGTCATCTGGCATTTCTGATCCAATGGTGGGTGGAATATAAAATCGGAGTGGATTCTAAATTTGTTTAAAAGGTTATTCAAATGGTTTGTATGGAAAATGTTTCTTTACCCATACATACAAGACATAAAGCTAAAACGCCAAACTACCAAGCCCCAGTCCGCAGAAAATATTAACCACTTTCAGACCGGACCAATTTGCAGCCGAAGGACCAGGCCCCTTTTTGCAATTCGGCACTGCGTCGCTTTAACTGACAATTGCGCGGTCGTGCGACGTGGCTCCCAAACAAAATTAACGTCCTTTTTTTCCCACAAATGGAGCTTTCTTTTCGTGGTATTTGATCGCCCCTGCGTTTTTTTTTTTTTTTTTTTTTGCGCTATAAACAAAAAAGTGCGACAATTTTGAAAAATAAACGCATTATTTTTTGCTATAATAAATATCCCCCAAAAATATATATAGAATTTTTTTTTTTCCTCAGTTTAGGCCGATACGTATTCTTCTACATATTTTTGGTAAAAAAAATCGCAATAAGCGATTATTGATTGGTTTGTGCAGAAGTTATAGCGTTTACAAGATAGGGGATAGTTTTATAGAATTTTTATTAATATTTTTTTTTTTTTTATTAGTAATGGCGGCGATCAGCGATTTTTATTGTGACTGCGACATTGTGGCGGACACATCGGACATTTTTGACACATTTTTGGGACCATTGTCATTTATACAGCAATCAATGCTATTTAAATGCATTGATTCCTGTATAAATGACACTGGCAGTGAAGGGGTTAACCACAAGGGGGCAGTGTAGGGGTTAAGTAGGCCTAGGGGTGTGTTTCTTACTGTGGGGGGGCGTGGCTTTCAGCTAGTGAAAGCTGATCTCTGCTCCAATCACATGGAGCAGAGATCGGCGTCACTCATCTCCCCGTTCAGCCTTTCCGTGAGACGATCGCGGGTGTCCCCGCGGCGATCGAGGCGCTCCCGATGGCACGGACCGGCAATAAGGAGGGACGTGTGTGTGTATATGTATATGTATATGTATATATATATATATATATATATATATATATATATATATATATATATATATATATATATATATATATATATATATATATATATATATATATATATACATACACACACACACATACATTATATATATATATATATATAATGTATGTGTGTGTGTATGTATATGTGTATATATATATATATATATGCCCTCCTGCCTGTCCGTGCCATTCTGTCGACGTACATCTGTGTGCGCCGGTCGGGAAGCGGTTAATCAGTGTATCACATTTGTTATCCATCACATTGTACAATGTCAAGCTTGGGTGTTTCATTGTTTTAAAAAAATGCTTATGTGCTTTCAGATTATGGAAAATGCCGAAATAAACAACATTATTAAGATTGTGGGTCTGCAGTACAAGAAAGCCTATGAAGACGAAGAGTCTCTGAAAAGCCTTCGTTATGGAAGGATCATGATAATGACAGATCAGGTGAGGAGAGGGGATACAGCTTCTCAGGCTGACTAGATATTTTCATTGTACCCTTTTACATACATCTCATATTTATTACATTTTTTTTTAGGATCAAGACGGTTCCCATATTAAAGGCTTGCTTATCAACTTCATTCATCACAACTGGCCCTCTCTGCTGAAGCACTGTTTCCTGGAAGAGTTCATTACCCCCATTATTAAGGTGTGACTTTTTTTAACTTTATAGAAATACTTCTCAAGAGTTTTACTTTATAGGTAGAAAACCAAAACCTACAGTATATTTCAATTGCTCCTTTCCACACAGGTTTCCAAAAATAAGCAAGAACTCTCCTTCTACAGCATCCCTGAGTTTGAGGAGTGGAAGAACGTCACTGAAAGTCACAAGAGCTGGAAAATAAAGTACTACAAAGGTTTGTTCTAAACCCTGTGTGGTAGTGCTCGGCTGGCAAGTAAGAACCAACTTCTTCCATGCTTGTGCTGGTGGTGGGGTATCACAGTGGTGTCGACTTAATTGCCTCTTTGTCACCCTTATGAATGTCTATGTACACTAGGGGGGCAGCAGTCATGTTTGTACAAAACTGTAAGCTATACCCATAGTGTAAGTAGTAAATGCTTGACTTTAAAGTTTCATCCCGTGACCACTGAAATATACCCAGTTTTTGTTGCACTAAACAGTATAGTGTGACACTGTGCCCAAAAATGCTACGCAGTTAATTTAAGACTGTTCCCTTTTTGGACCAGGGGGAAACATACCCTTGGTGAGCACAGAACACACACACACACACACACACACACACACACACACACACACACACACACACACACACACACACACACACACACACACACACACACACACACACACACACACACACACACACACACACACACACACACACACACACACACATATATATATATATATATATATATATATATATATATATAATTTTTTTTCTACTTTAGAGTTTAGTGTCACTTTAATTTACCAAGTGACTAAATGTTTTGCACATTTAGTCTCCACATAGGATCCTTGGTGGGGTGTAAATACAACCTTATTCAATTTATTTATATATCACTCAAGGACTATTGTCCTCCACACTTCCCAGTTCTATCATTGCCATTACAAGGCTAAAGGATTTTGTCATGTTTCAGGTGAGTGTTGGGTTCTCCATAATGAAGACAAACTCTTAACTACTCGTGGTGGAGACACAAACTTTTGGAAGGAAATTTCTTTTCTTGAGATTCAGACAGAAGCCAGAGAGAAGCATGTTCTCTATTAAAAGAAAACATCAGACACATACATTTAGAAGGGTTGTAAACCCTCCAGGGTTTTTCACCTTAATGCATTAAGGTGTAACTCCTTTTTTGTGTTGCAGACACCCCCCCCCCCCTTTTTTATTACCTGAGCCCAATCGATCCAGCCGCTGTCTTGGGTCCTCATTTGATAGATGGATCGATAGCAGGAACCATTGGCTCCCACTGCTGTCAAATCCAGTGGCACGGGGGGCAGGGCTGAGTCCTGCTGTCTGTCAATGGATGCAGCAGCAGGACTTGGGAGCGTGCCCCCTTGAAAAGCGGGTCTCTGAGGGGGAGCCAAGAGCGCCGCGGGGAGGATCAAGAAAAGGAGGATCGAGGCCACTCAGTACAAAACCCTTGTACAGAGGAGGTAAGTATAAAATGTTTTTATTTTTTTTTATTTTAAACAAAGCTTTACAATCCCTTTTAAATCTGCTTGTTGCAATTTGTGCAGAGGCTAAAATAAAGGGTCTAGCAAGTCACGTGAGAGAAATGTATAAACGACTCAAAACTGGGGTAATTTTCCCCTTGTGCCTTAATTCCAAAACTTACTGCATTGGCAATCAATTTACATGTTCTTTACTTGGCCGATTCTTTAGGTCTGGGGACCAGCACATCTAAAGAGGCAAAGGAATATTTTGCTGATATGGAGAGACATCGAATTCCTTTCAAATATTGTGGCCCAATAGATGATGCTGCGATCACCTTGGTAAGTGGATTTTCTTGCAGGTGGCTGTATACTAGAATGCAGTTCTGTGGTCCGTATACTTGTGCCTTTTTTTAGCTACTAGGAAGCACAAATAACACAGGTACTCTGTTTAGGCCTTTAGCAAGAAGAAGGTGGATGACCGCAAGGAATGGCTGACAAACTTCATGGAAAACCGTAGGCAGCGGAAGCTGCATGGCTTGCCAGAGGTAAGATTTACCAATTCCTCTTTTAGAGTGACATTTTACTCTTCCCTAGCCCTCTATCAGGAGCGCATAGGATCGGGAAATATCCTGCAGTTCTTGATTTAATGACTGTCTCAGTTTTTGCTGAGGAGGATTTGTCCTGGGAGGATGAATGTGTGGTGTTTGTTTGTTTTTGTTTTTTCTAATTTTTGCTAAGTCTGACCATTTTTTTTTCCTGTTTGCCCACCCCTTAATTGGAGTTCTTCTGGGCATTCCAGTAGTATAAGGATGCCGTGACTCAATAAATTGAGAGAGAAAATAGGATTTTTGTATTTGCAAAATAATCTCTTCGGAATCGATTGAGGGAGATAAACACAGATTTCACCCCTTCCATCTTTATATTATGGTCTGGTATGGCTTTGCTACACAATTGTGACATTCTGGATAGAGAAGGGGCTATGCTGGCCTAAAGATCAGCCAGTGTACAATTCCTCCCGTAAGTGGCAGTACAGCCCGACAGTCTAATGGCCCATAAACACGATCCGAAAATCGTATGAAAAATACTGCTTTCAAAGCGATCGTACGATAATTGGATCATTGGCACAGAGCTTTCGAGAGCCGATCACGCCAGTTCATCTGCTTTTATTATTCGATCAGACATTCACAATTTTATTTCCGTACGATTCCAGATCATACGATTTTTCACTTAATCAGTACAGTTGCCTTCCGAAACTACAACACATTACATCACTTTAGTTTTTTATTCTGCTGTGTGAGAATTTTCGTAACCTTAGTAAGCTTTTCATGTTTGATATACAACTAGCATGCAAAAAAAAAATTCCGGATGACATGTTGTCCGATTTTCGGATCGTGTGTACGGAGCTTAAGAATGTTTGTCACTCAATGGGGAGTACAAAAATGTGATTATTTTCTTTTGCAAGACTTGGCCTTATCCTGACCCTTTGTGAAACCCTTCATAGTTCTGCTTGAGCCTAAAGACATCAGTCATACTCCTCAAGCAGGCATTGGAAGCCCATGAAAAATCCACTAGGGTGCAGAAGTTTTTACCATTTTTTTTATTCTGTGGCATTTAGTGAGCTTTTCTAATATGAATGGGAAAACTGTTCAACAGATCCCTGAAACTTGCCTTGAAAGCTTACTGTTACAGAAGGTATAATTTGTGAGTTCCCAGCAGAGCGAGTTTAAGCACTTCAAACCAAAACACTGCACCGGTATGGTGGCTTGAGGAAGTGGCTGTATCAGGGATACCCCAATACCATTTTTCAGAGCGGGCAGTCGGCTATCCGGTGATAACGGCCAATCTGGCTCGGCCGTTATCCCAGGCAGCGGGAGGGATATATATGTATGTATGTGTGTGTGTGTATGTGCGGTTTGAAAACTAAGAGGTGAGTGTTTTGGTGCCTGTATGCAATACTCTGGGGTTTTGGTTGATTGCTTGTATATAATAAGACCTCCCTTTTTATCAGTTTTGATTTTGCGTCTTTTTTGCCATTCTCAGGAATTCTTGTATGGAAAGGCCACAAAGCACTTGACCTACAACGACTTCATTAACAAAGAACTCATTTTGTTCTCCAACTCTGACAATGAACGTTCCATCCCATCTTTGGTTGATGGTATGTATGCATGTTTCATATCTAGCTGTTGTGGTTGTATATGTATTCATGAAACTTCTATTAAAACTATACATTGGCTCTAGGTTTGAAGCCCGGGCAGAGGAAAGTGCTATTCACGTGTTTTAAGAGGAATGACAAGCGAGAGGTGAAGGTTGCTCAGTTGGCTGGTTCTGTGGCTGAAATGTCGGCATATCATCATGGTGAAATCTCATTGATGATGACCATTATCAATTTGGCACAAAACTTTGTGGGTAGCAACAACATCAATCTCCTACAGCCGATTGGTCAGTTTGGAACCAGATTGCATGGTGGCAAAGATGCTGCCAGCCCTCGATATATCTTCACTATGCTTAGGTAAGTTTTCTGGAAGAAATTAAGAGGAAGTAGCGGTACAGCTTTACCACATGCATTTACTGTATATTCCCTCTTTATAACTTACACTTTATTTTTATTTCCAGCCCTCTTGCTCGCCTCTTATTCCCTTCAATGGATGACAGTGTTCTGAAATTCATCTATGATGACAACCAAAAGGTCGAGCCAGAGTGGTACATTCCAATCATCCCCACCGTACTGGTGAACGGTGCAGAGGGCATCGGTACCGGCTGGTCCTGTAGAATCCCAAATTATGATATCCGGGAAATAGTGGGCAACATTCAAAGAATGTTGGATGGAGAAGAACCCCAGCCAATGGTGAGGCTTGTAGTTTTAATGCTCAAATTGCTGAATTGTCAACACGTGTATGATATAATATATGCATATGCAGTATCTTTCTATATTAAAGGGTGTGATGGTATCATTACCATCACTCTCAGCTATAAATTGTTTTAGATGGTGGAAATGCCCCATATTTCCGATCTTAATAAATGAGGTTCATCTGCTGTTCAGTTATGCTGTGACGTGTAAATAAGTGTCTTTTTTTTTTTTTTTTTTTTTTGAACAGCTCCCAAGCTACAAGAACTTTAAGGGACTGATCCAAGCGCTTGCTGTTAACCAGTACATCATTAATGGTGAGATCTCCGTTATTGACACGACTACTCTTGAAATCTCTGAATTGCCGATCAGGACATGGACACAGGTAAGTGGCAACAGCACATTGCATTATTTTTCTTGCCCTGTTGTGTCCTGAATGGTTTATAATCTGTCATATTGAACCTTTATTACAGAACTACAAGGAGCAGGTACTGGAGACCATGCTAAACGGGACAGAAAAGACTCCTGCTCTAATTATAGACTACAAAGAATATCACACAGACACCACAGTCAAGTTCATCATTAAGATGACTGAAGAAAAGCTGGCTGAGGCCGAGGCAGTTGGTCTGCACAAAGTCTTCAAGCTCCAGTCACCTCTTACATGTAACTCTATGGTAGGTTTGCATGCTGTAACTTACTCTGGACATTTTGCCTAGGTTCACGCTAGATGGGGTGAGAATTTACTAGGGGTGCAACGGATCAAAAAACTCTCGGAATCGGATCGATCCTCGGATCAGGAGTCACGGATCGGATCATTTTTCGGATCAGCAAATAATTGAATTTGCAAAAACCTGTGAAAATTCCGCCACCATATAGTCCCCACTGTAATATCCACGTCATCTCCCCCACTGTAATATCCACGTCATCTCCCCCACTGTAATATCCACGTCATCTCCCCCACTGTAATATCCACGTCATCTCCCCCACTGTAATATCCACGTCATCTCCCCCACTGTAATATCCACGTCATCTCCCCCACTGTAATATCCACGTCATCTCCCCCACTGTAATATCCACGTCATCTCCCCCACTGTAATATCCACGTCATCTCCCCCACTGTAATATCCACGTCATCTCCCCCACTGTAATATCCACGTCATCTCCCCCACTGTAATATCCACGTCATCTCCCCCACTGTAATATCCACGTCATCTCCCCCACTGTAATATCCACGTCATCTCCCCCACTGTAATATCCACGTCATCTCCCCCACTGTAATATCCACGTCATCTCCCCCACTGTAATATCCACGTCATCTCCCCCACTGTAATATCCACGTCATCTCCCCCACTGTAATATCCACGTCATCTCCCCCACTGTAATATCCACGTCATCTCCCCCACTGTAATATCCACGTCATCTCCCCCACTGTAATATCCACGTCATCTCCCCCACTGTAATATCCACGTCATCTCCCCCACTGTAATATCCACGTCATCTCCCCCACTGTAATATCCACGTCATCTCCCCCACTGTAATATCCACGTCATCTCCCCCACTGTAATATCCACGTCATCTCCCCCACTGTAATATCCACGTCATCTCCCCCACTGTAATATCCACGTCATCTCCCCCACTGTAATATCCACGTCATCTCCCCCACTGTAATATCCACGTCATCTCCCCCACTGTAATATCCACGTCATCTCCCCCACTGTAATATCCACGTCATCTCCCCCACTGTAATATCCACGTCATCTCCCCCACTGTAATATTGGCTGGGTATCGGCTGTGTACGTTTACAAGTGATCGCTCCGTCATTTGACGGAGCGATCATCACATTGTAAACAGTGGCCGGGTGTACCAAGATGGCCGCTGCTCCGGAGCTAGGCCGAAGCCGCGGCCTTTCCTAAGGCCGCTGGGTGTACAAAGATGGCCGCCACCGCTCCGGAGCTAGGCTGAAGCTGCGGCCTTTCCTAAGGCCGCGGATCGCGGGGTGTGCCGATCCGAACGGGGTGGCCCGTTCGGATCACGGATCGGCGACGATCCGTTGCACCCCTAGAATTTACAGCACATTTGACACCTTATCTAAATCGCATCCCGTCCATGCAAACTGATTGCGGTGTGTATGTTAACGACACCCTGTAATCTGTTTGCAAAACACTCATACGATCTGATTCTGGTGTGGACAGAAAAAAGGTCTTGCACCAGTTTGCTACAAATGTGGCGCGATTTGAGCCATACAAATCCATCTCACCCCAGAGACGCTGTGCTGCGATTCCTGTGCGAATTACATGCAGTCTCTGAACTGCAGCAGTGTGAACCCAGGCTTCAAGTTGTCAACCCATCCACAAGGTTTATGTCCAGTTATCAAACAAATCGGAAAAAAAAATCATCATCCAGCTGAACTCCAGAATCTGTGTAGTAATGCAGTGTGAAACGTTGCCTCTGCAGGACCTTTCTGTAATGACCACTTGCCCTCTAGGTTTTGATTGGTTTTACTTCCTCTCTTGTATCCAGAAAACCCTGCAAAGTAAAAGCCTAATGGGCTAGTATTCATTGCATACTAGCCCATTATATGTGGCAATTACCTGCAAACTTATCCCACGCTGTCCCAGCTGCAGGAAGCATCCATCTTCGCCCCTCTCACTTCTGAGGCCGCAGACTCAGGCTCTGTATCTTGCTGGAGCCGGCAGTCGCGGCACACGCTCGGAAAGAAGCGGCACGGAGGTCGGTTTCTTCACAGCTCATGCGCAGATTAAATCATCGGTAATTATCTCATAAAAGTCGCACGTTTTAGGAGATATACAACCACTTTAACCTCCATGACCAGACCATTTTTTTTGGCACTGCGTTACTTTAACCACTTTCAGACCTGACCATTTTGCTGGCTTTAAGACCAGAGCACTTTTTTGCGATTCGGCACTGCGACGCTTTAACTGACAATTGTGCGGTCGTGCGGTTTCCAAATAAAATTTACATTTTTTTTTTCTATCCCACAAATAGAGCTTTCTTTTGGTGGTATTTGATCACCTCTGCGGTTATTTTTTGCGATATAAAAAAAAAAAAGTCAATTTTGAAAAACATTTTTTTTACCTTTTGCTATAATATCCCCCAAAAATATATAATATATAAATATATAATTTGTTTTACTAATTGTGGCGATCGGCAATTTTTTTTATTGTGACTGCAACATTATGCCAGACACATCGGACATTTTTGACACATTTTTGGGACCATTGTCATTTATACAGCAATCAGTGCTATACAAATGCACTGATTCCTGTGTAAATGACACTGGAAGTGAAGGGGTTAAACTAGGGGGTGGCAATGTAGGGGTTAAGTGTGTCTTAAAGGCGTGTTGCTAACTGTGGGGGGGGGGGTGGCTGTGTGACAGTCACTGATACCTTCTCCAATCGCAGGGAGCAGAGATCAGTGTCACTTGTTGCTAGGCAGAACGGGGAGATGCTGTTTACTTTCGCATCTCCCGGTTTGTCCTCCCCGTGAAACGATCTTGAGTATCCCAGTGGCGATCGAGTCCGCGGGACTCGCGACCGGACTCACGGGGCTGCCGGCGGCATATTCAAAGGGACGTTCTTATGCCTGTCTGTGCCATTCTGCCGACGTATGTGTGCGCGCCGGTGGGGAAGCGGTTAATGCAGAGGTTCACACAATTTTTACCTCCGGTGTCACATTGGGCACCTTTCAGGGGGGTGCAGATACCTGTCGAAGACTCCGGGCCTATGGGAGTCTACGCTTCTTCCCATCCCACTGCGCTGTCTGCTGGGACACAGGTCCCAGAGACAGCCGGGACCATTCGGCTTGTGCAGCGCGACTCGCGCATGCACAGTAGGGAACTGAAGCTGCAAGGCTTCATTTCCTGATTCCCTTACTGAAGATGGCGGCAGCAGCATCTTTTTCAAAGTGCAGACTTTTGTTGTAAATACTTCCCCCTTCCAGCGATCTTCTCTGTGCAGTCCTGCCTAGCAGCACCCCAGTTATTCATCTTCAATATCCGCGCCAACTCCTTTTATAGAGTCTACCTAAGCAATCCTTTTAAATTCGTATCCGACCAGCCCATTGCATGTCATAGTTGCTGGTAAATCTAAAGGATTGTTTGCCCACCTTTTTTAGATTTCTTTATTGTTCCATATGTACCTGCTTCAAGCTAATGGAGAGGCAACATGCCTATCTGTTCATGTAAAGGTGTAGATCTAAAAAAAAGTTTGGAAAACTATGACTAATCACTTGACGTGTTTTTAAATTTACACCATTTAACTATTGGATTTTTAGGTGCTGTTTGATCATACAGGATGCCTGAGGAAATATGACACAGTGATGGATATTTTGCGAGAGTTCTTTGATCTGCGTCTCCGCTACTATGGACTCAGGAAGGATTGGATGTTGGGCATGCTAACAGCTGAATCCTCCAAACTTAGTAACCAGGCTAGATTTATTCTGGAGAAGATTGAGGGCGTTCTCGTTATTGGTAAGAGAATGGCAATACAAGCTGTACTAAATCTGGTATGTCAGGGACCATTTTCTAAAGCTTTTCCATTTTTTTTTTTTTTCCAGAAAACAAGCCCAAGAAAGAACTCATTCAGATGCTGGTCCAACGAGGATATGACTCTGACCCAGTGAAAGCCTGGAAGCAAACCCAAGAAAAGGTATTATTCATATATCTGTATGTGGCAACCTTTATTTCCTGGCCGTCTCTAGCATCCGTGCTTAAAGCGGTTGTATACCCGCTGACACTTTTTTTTTTTTTATATACACTTGTAAGGGAAAAGGCATAATGAGCTAGTATGCACCGCATACTAGCTCTTTATGAAATACCTTAGAACGAGGCGTCGGTAGCTCACCTGGTCCATGCCGAGGTAGCTAACATGTTGCCTCGGCGTGTCTTCCAGGTATCGCAACTCCAGTGCTGTGAGTGGCTGAAGCCGCGAGGTCGTCACTCCCGCGCATGCGCACAGAAGACTTCTTCCCGGCAAGGTTCGGATTCTCCGGCCTTTCAGTCGAGAATCCCCCGTGCGCATGCGCCGCTGCAGTCAGCGGCGCATTGCACCAGGAATATCTCCTAAACCGTATAATTTTAGGAGTTTTTTTTACCTACAGGTAAGCCTTATTATAGGCTTACCTGTAGGTAAAATTCAATTTTATGACTATACAACCACTTTAACTCGCTGGCCCAGAGCTTGTATACAACATGTAATGTCAGAGTATTTTTTTGATTTTGTAGTAAAGCCTTTTTTATGGTGTAAAATTGACAGCCACGAAAAATCTGGGTGCCAGGAATGTCTACCACACCATGGAGCGCCCTGTGTACCATAATAATAGTTCTGTATCAGACAAGTTATCTGTAGTATGCACACGGACGTTGTCATGTTTGCATCACATGCTACAGGTAGTTTCTATTAAAAGGTGGTTATTGCTAATCCAGGCCATAGCAGGACTACTTTGTGTACACAGAAGCTACTTTCAGACTGGTGTTGTGAGTTGAAGTTGAGTGGCTTTGGTTAAGTTAGGTTAGCCACATAGATGGTTCGAAAAGCGATAATCAATGTTCTTCCAGCAGGGACCCATGGTTCCAGGATAGAAAACTGCTTTATCTATGGCCTGCCTTACATTTCTTAAAATATGCACTCTTCATATACTAATGGAATAATAATCTAGTTTTATTTTGTCCTCACAGGAGCAAACTGGAGAGCTGATTGAAGAGGAGGAAATTGAAGAAGCTTCTAGTACTGGTCCAGATTTCAACTATCTCCTTAACATGCCCATGTGGTACCTGACCAAAGAGAAGAAGGAGGAGCTGTGCAAGCAGAGAGATGCGAAGGTGGGCTTCAGCGACAAAACATTTGTGTATTTGTTGCAGAGATTTTTTTGCACCTTCCATTTGTTTTTTCTCCCAGATTTTCTAAATTAATAATGGATGGATAAATGTGGAAACTACCTGCCGTCCATGCAATTACTTTGCAAAAATAGTTTGTGTATGCTGGAATCTGCACTAGGATGTGTTGGAACATAAAGGCTACCTGTGAATTTCACCCCTCCCTCACGTCAGAGCCTGTGTTTTCCAGTCCACCCCCATTGTGAAAATTTGTTCTCCTTGATTCCCTTTATTATAACCTACACGACTAGTTTTGCAGTGTTTTTACTTGTTTGCTCCTCAGCCTTGCACTGCACACTTTTCCTCCCATATTGCCCTTTAGTATAACATTGCTCTTCTTCAAATTTCATTAATAATGTTTCTGTATTGTACATCACAGGGCATCTTCATATCCATCACAATAGGGTTATGCTGCCACCTTCAGTAATCCCCTCCCAGCTAGGCACAGCCTCAGTTTTTTGCTAGTGTGGTGGTCATGTGTGCTGTCTCCGCATACACATTTATTTTTTTTAGCTAGCATTTCTCAAGAATTCCTGTTGGGAACCAGAGACTCTATCCGGATCCTTTGCTTACAACCCTAGGACCAATAGGAATGATGCCAGAACCCCAAAAAATACAGGCCGCAATGGATTGTAATGTTGCCATTTGGCACCAGACCCTGTGCAATTTTCTATTGCCTGGTTGGACTAGCAGAGTGCGCTATACAGGTCCAGGGTGGTGATCCTGAGCCAGATATCTGATATCTGTGTCCCTGAAGAGCCTGTGTCCCTGGAAGCAGCGTAGAGCGGTAAACTTAGTTTACCACGTCCTCTGTTTTTCTCTCTATGCTGTCAAGGGGTTTTTCTTTTACATTGCGTCCGCTGGAGACCTACACTTGCAGAAGTGGTCCATGTGAGGTTGGAAAGCTTTTGCATCATTTGGAGGGACAGGCCTTCTACCCACCACCTGCTCCTAGCTGGATCTATGGTGATTTTTCCATGATAGCATGGTCAGTGCTCTCGGCAGCCATTTTGAACTTTCTCTGTGCTTGGCGGAAGAGAAGCGGCTACCCCAAGGGCATAAAGCATTTGATGCAGGCACACCAGACAGATGGTTCCCTGCTTTCAAGGTGGATCACTGGCTTAGAAGAAAAGCCACCTATTTTCTTCTGGTGGGGTGTGATTCCACAGCATTGAGGGTAATATTTTTGCTGGTGTTAATACTTGCTCCCTCAGTTCACTTTTTTTGAACAGGCCATGTGTCAGCAGAGAGGTGGTGAGAAGGTTCTATCAGGGAGGAACCTAGCCATGGCTCCCCTTGCAAAAATTCCTTTGTGTTGGTTCCATCAGATTCTGATTTCCTCTTACATTGGCACCAGTGTTCCCTAATTTGTTTTCCCTTCTCCCAATCACCTGAAAGTGGCAGCATAGTCCTATCTTGTATACTGCATGTCCTATGAAGATGTCAAGTGATTTACTTCACCATAGGATTTTACACCTAAACCTTTTTTTTTTTTTTAAAGAGAATATTTCTCACCTCACCATTTTATATCTATTTCAGATTGCAGAGTTGGAAGATCTTAGGAAGAAGTCTCCATCCGACTTGTGGAAGGGTGATCTTGCAGCCTTCATTGAAGAGTTAGACGTAAGTCAAGTTGGATAACCCAAGCAGTTGTAACTACGCTTTTAAAGCATTTGAATTCAGAATTTGCAGAAAGCCGTTTGCAAAAAATAACCCAAAGGATTTTGTAAATAGTGTTTTTTTTTTTTTTTTATGTATTTATGGGCCCAACTAAAGCACCAGTAAGATGCATTTTCTGCTTTCTGGCATTCTCAGCAACTGTTACATATAACCCCCCCCCCCCAGGTGCTCAAACTGAACAATGCAAACCAAACTTATGCCTCGTTTGCACAGATTGTAAATCCTAATATACAGCAAGCAGGCATAGTATTCGTCAAGGTTTAAACCGGTTTCTTAATGTATTTTCCGGGTTCTTGGGCCGTATAAACTTTTTTTTATTTTTTTTATTAACCACTTCCTGCCAGCAGCCATATGAAGTCTTTAATTTTGTGCGGGTATATCTGAATGATGCCTGCAGCTACAGGCATCATTCAGTTATCAGCTTTTTCAGCCAGCGATTCCCTAAACCATAAGAACAATCCTAGTGGCTGTTCCGCTGCTTGATGTTTTTTACGGGCGACGAGAGGGGATGTTCCGCCGGACCCAGATGTTTACCCTAGAGATTTCTGGTGGACCAGATGAGTCTCTGATCGTTCGGAATATATTATGACGTCACGCCCGACCTCTGCATTCAAACAAACGGTGCCGCTTCGGCTGGGAGGCCAAGATCTTTTTATTTTTTTTATTTCAGGCTTCCCAGCCTAGAGGTGAGATATGGAGCCTTATTGACCCCACATCTCACTGTTAAGGGGACCGTTCATGCCATATTCCTATTAAAAGGGATGTTTTACATTCCTTGTGATAAAAAATATATATATATGTATTAGTGTCAAACAAAAAAAAAGTAAAATGTAACAATAAAAATAAAGCGTCCCTGTGTGCTTGCACGCAGACGCGAACACATTTGCAAGTCCCACCCACATATGAAAACTATGTTCAAAACCACACATGTGAGGTATCACCGCGAATGTTGGAACGAGAGTAATTCTAGCCCTAGACCTTTAACGCAAAACATGTAACCAGTAAAAAAAATTGAAGCGTCACCTAAGGAAATTTTTAAGTACCGAAGTTTGGCACCATTCCACGAGCGCGTGCAATTTTGAGGCGTGACATGTTGTATCTTATTAACTTTTAGCGCAACTTCATCTTTCACTTTTTTTTTTTTTAACGTATTTGGAAAATTGCTGCGCAAATACAGATAGTTGCAACAACCTCCATTGTATTC
This sequence comes from Lithobates sylvaticus, assembly GCA_028564925.1. NCBI lineage: Eukaryota > Metazoa > Chordata > Amphibia > Anura > Ranidae > Lithobates > Lithobates sylvaticus. The sequence goes on along the minus strand of CM053037.1, from coordinate 67,374,439 downwards.
TCTAGGGTCTTTGCTAAAAAAAAACATATATAATGTTTGGGGGTTCTATGTACCTTTCTAGCAAAAAATTATTTTTGCATGTAGGAGAGAAATGTCAGAATTGGCCTGGGTGGCAAGTGGTTAACGCAAAAGTGTTTTTAAAAACCCTTGCTCAAAAAAAATTGTAAAGACCGTCATTTTTTTTTTCTCTGGGATCTCTGCAAAAAAAAAATGGGGGTTCCAAGTTTTCTAGCAAAAAATAGATTTTTACTTAATAAATGTCAGAAAAGGCTAGGTCATTAGGTGGTTAATATTCCACTCTATGTAAAGCATGCTAAAAATGACAGTCAGCACTTCCTTAAAAAATAATACAAAAAAAAAAACATTTTCAGGTGGAGTACCACTGAAAAGTGGAACTTCCGCTTATGTCTCCTAAACCCCCCCCCCCCCCCCCCCACGCACATTTATTGTTCATTACCTTAGTTTTTGCTTGGTCAAACTCCATGATTTGTGTCTTCTTTTTATTCTCTAGCGTGTTGAAGAGAAGCAGAGGGAAGATGATGCCTATGCTATTCAGGGCAAAGCGGTGAAGGGCAAGAGTGGGAGACCACAGGTGAAAAAGCTGCAGCACCAGGAGACTTTGCCATCCCCTCATGGAAGACGTGTCGTTCCAAGAATTACAACGGCTATGAAAGCTGAGGCCACCAGGAAAATAATTAAAAATAGAATCAAGGTATTTTTTTATAGGTTTACAAAACATTCTTGTCAGCTCCTTTTTGATTCAGTGACTTGATAAAATCTAAGCTTATTGGAACACTTGTCAGTTTTTAGCCAGTAATGAAACTACGTGATTGGAGTTAAATGCTCAGGAAGTACCAGAAATATGTGAAGCACTGGATCTCTCAAAGCAGTAGATGTTCTAGTGCAGTCTTGGGCCACGTAGAGGAAATGGTTTCTCATTAGACAGCTCTCCCAGGAGTGGTGGTCAGCTCTTTTCTTGATGTAGGGACTGGTTGTGCAAGTAGTCAAGTACCAAATGCTGAATGTCTGTCTGAATTCCAGATTCAATTTGATTCAGGTCACAAAAAGCGAATGTGTTTGGGGTTCAAAGGGTCTCCTTTTATCGGGGCTTGGCACTGTTGAACATAGTGTTTACTGGACTGATAAGATACAGTGAGGGAAACAGGTATTTGATCCCCTGCTGATTTTGTACATTTGCCCACTGACAAATGAACAGTTTAGAGCGACAGAATAATAACACAAATATCCAGAAAAACGCATTTCAAAAAATTATATCACTCATTAAAATGTGAATGAATTTATAAGTATTTGATCCCCAATCGGCAAGATTTCTTGCTCTCAGGTGTCTTCTGTACAGGTAACAAGCTGAGATTAGGAGCACTCTATTAAAGGGACTGCTCCTAATCTCAGCTTGCTTCTGTGGACAGGTGTCTTTTATACAGATATCAATCAGATTGACATTCTTGAACACCTCTTTGGTCTTGGCCATGGTGGAGAGATTGCAGAGACAAGAGTGTAGACCTACACAAGGCTGGAATGGTCTAAAAGACCATCGCCAAGCAGCTTGGTGAGAGGGTAGCAGTTGGTGTGATTATTCGCAAATGGAAGAAACAAAATCGCTGTCAATCTCCCTCGGTCTGGAGCTCAATGCAAGATCTCACCTCGTGGAGTTTCAATTATCATGACAAGGTGAGAAATCAGCCCAGAACTACACAGGAGAATCTTGTCAATGATCTCTAGGCAGCTGGGACCATAGACACCAAGAAAACAATTGGTAACACACTATGCCGTGAGGGACTGAAATCCTGCACCGCACGCAGGTATTGTGTTTTTCAGGATTTTTTTTGTTCTCGATCACTGTTGAAATAAACCTACCATTAAAATTTTAGACTGGCCATTTCTTTGTCAGTGGGCAAACATACAAAATCAGCAGGGGATCAAATACTTGTTTCCCTCCCTGTAACATTGGAGGGATCCTGAGGGGGACTTGGTATGATCGCTTCAGCTTTAAAACCGAACAAAAAAATTATGCTTTCGATGCGATCGATATTGTGATCGTTGCTGTCCGAGACCAACACGAAAAAATTTTCTTGTATGATACCAGATCGTATGATTTTTGTTTTTAATCAGTACAGTTTTTGTCCAAAAATACATTACCGCAGTTCTGAATTTTTTTTTTTTCTGATGTGCAAGATTTTTCATACTTTAGTAACCTGTTCGTATTCGATATGGTGACTAGCATGCAAAAAACGATCATTCGTCCAATAATCTCATGTGTACTAACTAGGCTTTAAGTTGAGCAACATCTTGAGTGATCTTGACAGTGCCAGGCCTTGGCTTTTTGAACTTACGAAATGTAGAATTTTGGTGATGCCAGTCTGAAGAGAACTAAATAGGCAGGTGGCAAGGATAGTTGCTACAGATGCTACATAGGTACAGACAGGCATAACATTTTGGCACATAACTTGTAACAGAAATGTTTTCATATTCCCGCCTTCCCTAATCACCAATGAATGACCACGAGAGAGTATGAGCAGGAAGGCAAGACCTGTCTGTACACAATACCGCAATAAACACCCATTTAAAGCGGTGACTGATTTGATGACTGTCCAATGTTGACCTTACCGTCGGTTACAATAACTTTCGGTTGTGTGCAAAGTGTTTTTCAGAGTACTGATTCATTACAAGTACTTTCACAAAGAGGTCCATTGCAAGGATCGGATCACATTAGTTTTGGAGGTAGTGCTGCTGGGCTATAAAGTCCTGTCTTGGTTTAGTTTTGCTCTTAAAATGGGACATTCTTCTGGTCAGCCACCAGATGTATTGTGGGTTCTGTGACCTCTATTGGGAACCAGTTTGGCCGGAGCCTGACACAATGGCCAGCTTAGGCCTCTGTCTCATCAGAAAGATGCAGCTTTACTGCACAAATGCTATACATTTGCATACTAGTGAATTAGTTCTTCAAAACGGGCCATATACATTTGATGGTGTCATAAGCTTCATAACACGCATTTAACCATGTCATAAGTTTCATAATGGTCCCATATGGGTGTGTAATTCAGAAGACCATCGTTTCAACCAGAACCTCAGGAACACCGCTTCATAATTTTTTATTTTTTTTTGTCTCATGTCAAGCTACTGAAAAACTTTGTAAAGCTCAAGTGGCAGGATGTATGTAGTTGTGTATAGACTCCCTCAAATGTGATGCAACACAGTTAAGTTTATTTTAAAAAAAAACTACAATGTGTACTTTTAGTGCGAGGACATTGCCAGGAAGATGGAGTTTGGTGATGAAGATGATACAAGAGATAGCCCAGGAGTCAGTCCTGAGAACAGTCCTGAAGAAATGACCCTTGCTGAGAGGCTGTCCAAGAAAGTGAAGAAAGAACCAGGTTTGTGTTATTGCTATAATGTAACATGTCTATATTTAAAACCGAAGTCCTTGCATTTTAATGATTGTTTGTTTTTAACAGGTACTAAAGCAGCTAAAGAAGCTAAAGAAACTAAAGGGAAGAAGCAGCTGACTCTTCCATTCAAACCTGTGAAAAAAGAACCTGAGAAACAAATTGACTCTGATAGTGAGTTTGAACCAGAAGAAGTGGTACCACGTGCCGTTCAGCCACGCCGCGCTACTGGTAAGATATTAACCAATTAAGGACCAGAAGGATATGTCCCTTAATGACCAGGCCATTTTTTTGCAATAGGGAACTGCGTTAGTTTAACTGACAATTGCGCGGTCGTGCGAAGCTATACTCAAATAGAATTGATGTCCTTTTTTCCCACAAATAGAGCTTTCTTTGTGGTTTTTGATCACCACTGCGGTTTTTTTTTTTTTTTTGCTCTATAAACAAAAAACTATTTTGGAAAACTTTCTGCTATAAAACATTTTTTTATATCACATTTATTAATCAGTTTAGGCCAATATGTATTTTGCTACTTATTTTTGATAAAATAAAAAAAAATCCCAATAAGCATATATTGGTTTGCGCAAAAGTTATAGCGTGTACAAAATAAGGGATGGCTTTGATATATTTTCTAGTAATGATGGTGATCGGTGTTTTTAGCGGGATTGCGGCAGACAGAACGGACACACTTGGCATCTTTTTTTTATTTTTTTTGAGGACCAGTGACATTAGTGATCGGTGCTAAAAATATGCACTGATCACTGTATAAATTACACTGGCAGGGAAGGGTTTAACATCAGGGGTGTTCAAAGGGTTAATTGTTTACGAACTGTATGGGAATGACATAAAAAGACGACGAGATTCCGTGTCATCCCCTGTCAGAACGGAGATCTGCCTTGTTTACTTTGGCAGATCCCAGTTCTGTCTCTGCGGGGAACGATCGCGAGCGGCTGGTTGACATCGCGTTAGGCTCCCCCCGCTGGCCAATCGGCGCAAGTTCACAAAGCGACATACACCTACGGCGATTTGTGCAGCCGAGCATCTTGCCGCAGTAATAACTGCGGCAGGGGGTCGGCAAGCAGTTTAGTGATTTTTGTGACGCTTCCTTGTATGTTATTTAAAAAAAAAAAAAAAAGTCCTATACTTGCCACCTCTGTGCAGTGGTTTTGCACAAAGTGGCCCCAATTCGTCTCTTCTGGGGTCCCCACGTGGCACTCCTGGCTCCTCGTTGGCGTTCCCCCCATAGAGAGCCGCTCTCCCTGGTGGCACTCGTGCAGGCTTGCTTCCGAGTCCTGCTGTGTCCATTGACGCAGGACTCGGCCCTGGCTCCCGTGTCACTGGATTTGATTGACAGCACCAGGAGCCACTGGCGGCAGGGGCTGCTTTGCTTCTCCCCGTCGCTGGAAAGATCAGGGGTCAGTTAAGTAAGGGGGGGGGGGGCAACTGCATCACAAAAGGTATTACACCTTAATGCATTCTATGAGAGAGCTAGTATTCTCTAATTTTCAGTTTAGTCAACAATGACCACTGACAGGGTTAACTAATGTGTTTTAACAGGTAGTTTGTATTGTTCATTGGGATCCGCTTTACCAGTAGTTGTATTTTTAGGTGACCTGTCAGGGTGGTAAGGTGTTCATTCCACTGCAAGGCACAAGGGGCATTTTAACTCTTTCAAAGACAGTCTTGATCAGTCATTTTCCAGGGAGTGTTTGTCCTGCACAAAGATCATTGGCTCATGTGACCACAATCTAGGTGCCAGCAGACAGTGATCTACACTGGGGTTGGTTACACAGTTAACCTGGTTTACACCAAAACAGCTGCCACCTCATATTTTATGATAAACATGAACCCTTTACAATAACGGTAACAAGTATTGTTTGTAAAGAAATGTCTAATACTGGCTGTCACGCAGGCAGGAATATTTCAGTAATTTATGCTCTTCAAAAAGACAGATTCTTTAAAGTCCAACTCCAGAAAACCTAAAAATTCTCTGCTGCAGTGGGGCTACTCCTGCACTGCAAGGGTGGATGGCTCATTTCTGTCCTGGGGCAGCGAGAAATACTTTTACCTAGATTATCTATTATCCTCCTGCTACTCCAGCAGATGGAGGAGTTGGATGGATGCTTCTCTCATGCTGCGGTTGTGGGCTTTCCCACTGGACCCTGCATTGGTCTTGATGACAACAGAAATCCTTAGACCACCAGAGCATATGGGCGAAGCTGCAGGGACCAGTGTCTGGCAGTGCAGGGGGGGCATGCAGAAGTGGCAAATCGGGTAACACACACCATACGTCCTGCATTTTGGGAGGAGAAACTCGGCTGTCTAATGAGTATTATAACCCAGGCAGGGGACAAGGTTTTTGGTGGGCCTCATTTGCAGATGCCTGAGTAATAGTGGTCAAGGAAATGTTCTGGCAGAAAGCTTATTGTCCATACTGGAGTTTAAATAGACATTTTTTGAAGTTATTGCCTCTGTTCTGATGGAGTGTAAGATGCCTGTAGGCCAGGGGGGGGTTTAAAAAAAATTCCGTTTCCTTGCTAACTTTACAAAGATTTGAATTGACCTTGTTTCAGACTGGTGAACTTTAACAGAATAAGGGTACTTCCCTGGTCCTGACTCAGTATTTGGGGTGCCCTTATTTCATTTACTGTGGTTTTGTGAGGTTATCGAGGCCGCTCCCAACATGCATCACTAAGGGGGTCAATGGTGGCACAAAAATTATTATATGCTATACTGTTGGTGTGTCTAAGACTTTAATATCTGTAAACCATTGTTCAGCTTGATTGTCTTGGTGTAGCCAGTGCTGAACCTGCTGTGCTATCAGGTTGGGGATTGCATCACGTGAGTCCCAATGGTGAAGATTTTTAGTGTTAATATGCCAAGTAGGCATCAAGATGAAGCTCTCAGTGGAACAAGGAGAGGCAAATATCTGCCCTCAATAGCCTTGGAAAACCAGAGGACTCCAAACTGAACATAACCCCCCAAACAGTATTGTAGCATAGAGGACTAAAGTAGACCTTTAGCTTTTCCACAGTACACTAAAGCTTTCATTAATGGAAATTTGTGTTTCATGTATTTGGTTACCATTCTGATTACCGTTTTTATATTGCAGTCTGTTAACTATGCTATAACCAGTGAGTGAGTTTTTGCTTCAAGGCTAAGAATACTTTCATGTACAGCAATATGACCTATCGATTTCCTTTCTAGCTCAAATAAAATATGTATTGGATTCTGATGAGGAAGAGGCTGCAGGCAGCAACAAAGAGGGTGGTACCAGTGACATTGATAGTGATGCGTTCGAGCCATGTGAAGATTCTGATGATGAATCCTTTGTCGTTTCTAAACCTGCACGCAAGCCAAAAGCTGCCTCCAAGTGAGTAGTCCATTTGCAGAATTTATATATTGTGAAATGATCGGACCATCATTTCATCTTTTTATGTGGTTGGGAAGTCGGATATGGATATAGAGATATATATATATATATATATATATATATATATATATATATATAATCTCTATCTATCTATCTATCTATTAGAGGTCGACCGATATGGGTTTTTCTCTTGTTGATGCCCATATTTAGGATTCGCGGCGGCCGATATATGATGCCGTTTTTTTTTTTTTGGGGCCGATATGTTAGGCTGATTTTTATTTATTTTTTTTATCCCCCCCCCCCCCCCCCCCCCATCTCATAAAATCTAAAAAAATCAAAATTTCACACTGAGGTGTTTTTCAGGCGCTTTTGGGCTAAAATGCGTGCTTTCACACTGAGACTCCTCCTGCCCTTTGAAATGAATGGGCACCACTGTCAAAGCGCCTGCAAAGTCACCAGACGGGCGCATTTAACCCCTTCCTCGGCCGTTAGCTGGGTTATAAGCGCCCCGCTAGCAGCCGAATAGCGCCGCTAAAATGACAGTAAAGCGCCGCTAGCACTAGCAGCGTTTTACCGTCAACGCCTGCCCGCTCCAGTGTGAAAGCAGCCTTAAGTGATTCAGAAAATTTCTTACATTTTATCAAACAAAACAAAACCTCCAATCAGTTCACTTGTATGTATAATTTAGATAACAAAAAATATATATCTTAAATATTAAATACACAAAAAACGGCAATCAAAACTTTTGGACAAAATAAAATGGGCTAACTTTGCTGTTTTTTTTTTTTTTGTTTTTTTTTTTTAATTCATTAGTGTATTTTTGCCCCAAAAAATACGTTTGACCGCTGCGCAAATTCTGTGTGACATAAAATATTGCAACAACCGCCATTTTATTCCCTAGGGTCTCTGCTAAAAAAATTATATAGTTTTTGGGGGGTCTAAGTGATTTTCTAGCAGAAAATAGAGGATTTTTACTTGTAAGCAACAAGTGTCAGAAAAAATTTAGGCTTTGAATGGTTAAACTGAGAACTTCTCCACAGACTTGAGTTCATTGATGAGAAGAAACATTGTATCTTTTTCTCACACTTGGCAGGCTGCCCAGACAAGTTCAGGGAAAACTCCAGGCATCTTCCATTGACTTCTATCAGTTTTAAAAATCTGCCTTTTTTTAGCACAATCGGCCAATTAATTAAATGCCAAATATCGGTCGACCTCTAATGCATATCATTTTTTTTTTTTTCACGGATGGAAAGTTTGAGCGCCCCATTTATTTAAAGTCATTATTTATATTTTTATAAAAAAGTACCAAAATTGCACCTCCCTATTGAAAAGGCCTTTTTGATGTGTTTTTTGAGTCGCAGGACCTATGAAACTCACCGCAGACACAGTAAAATTATGTGGTTGTTTTTTTTTTTGTTTTTTTCCCCAATTGGCAAACCGGCGATAACCTTTTTTTGGCGGCTGTTATCAGTGCATCCCTACTTTAAGCAAAGTCTGGTAGTGTCCTTGTGTGACAAGGTGACAGATAAGCAGCTGCCGCTCAAGTGCCAAGCTCTGCATCCTGGGGGGAAATAAGGGAGGGTCACTTGCTTCTCTCATATACTACAAATTACCAGGTAGTTCCTCTTTGCACCCTTCTCAGATTACCCAAGAGAAAACGATGGGTGTATGGTAGATGTGTAAAATCGGTTTGCATAGGTTTTTACTGGTGTTCCACAGTGACTTGCTATCAATGCAAAACTTTCAATAAAATGCATTTCCTGCCAATATTAAGTAAAATTTGGTTTCATCTTATACAGGCGTGCTAAGGGTGGCAGTCAAGACAAAGAGCAACCAGCTAAGGCTAGCAAGAAGCAAAAAAGTTCACCAAAAGAATCAGAAGTGCCTAAAACAACTACCGATGAGGATCTCAGTCCTGACAAGAAATCTGAACCATCCCCAACAGGTATGGAAATTTAGGTGAAAGTGGGATTAACGTTATCTAGTGCTGGGTGCCCTGTGAAGGTGGTGGGATTTTTATGTATTTTCTAACTTGGCAATAAGCTGTTTTAGCTGTAATTGAGTAAATAAAATCTTTATTACTCCTTGTTGCGCATCATTTTCATGAATTTGTTCTTGTGTGTTCTGTCATCGAGATTTCAATATTCAGTTTCTTTATGGGGTGTTTAAACCATGTCTTAGCAGGTGCCATTGATACTGATGGTGGCGAGGATTTTCCTGTGTCACTACCACAAGCCACCACTGTCATCCCAGCTGCCAAGAAACCAGCAAAGGAGAAGCCTGTAAAGGCTGCCAAAGAGAAAACTGCAAAGCCAGCCGGTGAGAAGGCAGCACCCAAGAGACAAGCCAAGAAAAAGGAAAGCGCTGCCATCAAGAAGGGTATGTGGGGCATCCAGAAGGAATGAAGGGCCTTATCTTTTTCTCCCGTATAAACTATTTTCCAACACACTGATGTAGTATAAAGAAACCTGTAGTATAGCTTTGGCTTCGATAGTTGGTCACTGACTCGTACAAGAATGACGATTCACAGTTCTAAATTCCGATCCGATTTTTGCGATAATGAGTGTTCTCACCCAGTCAGCAATTATAGCCTAATTTAATTCTAAACCGTTCATCTCAACAGCTATATGATAAATGTACAGCATGAGTTAATTGTATCCAAATCATTAATAAACAAAAAATAAGTGCATTAACATATTCTGTTGAGAGAAAATTTTCGGTGAAAAAAGAGATTAAAGTGGATGTAAACCCAAAATTATTATTTTTTTTTTTTTTATGTCATAATGTAGAGAAGATTTCCTTTAAAGTCTTGAAAACTTTGTCAAAAACGCCCCCTTGCTGTGAGTGACAGGTGATTTACATATCTCATGCACTAGCCTGAGACAGGCACATCCTGTGTAAAAAAGTTGACAATTCACATCCCCCCTCCCCACCAGCTCTCCCAGGATTTATTGTTTTGACTGGATGTTTCTCATCATGGTATGCGGGATTTAGGGGACATGTATGTAGTCAGAACTGGGCAGAGTAGAACATCCAGTGATCTGATGATAACCTGTCTCAGGCTAGTGCATGAGATATGTAAATCACCTGTCACTCACAGCAAGGGGGCGTTTTTGACAGTTTTCAAGACTTTGTCAAGATTTCTCTAACTGAACAATAAGAGGATTTCTCAGGCCTCGAGTAAATCTGTGTGGCAAGACTGGGCTCAAATGAAAGGAAATCTTATTCTCTACATTATGACATCAAAAAAAAAAAAAATGGGTTTACATCCACTTTAAGTTCAGTCTTTTAGTAGTGCAAAAAATAGCAGGGTTTCAAGTGATTTTGTGCTTATCCAAAAGAGACTAGTGGCTATTTAGGTGACTTCCTTGCTCCCCTTCAGTTCCCCACTCACCAGATTCCTGCAGGGGTAAATCGCATGCAGTGAGTGTGGTAGCAGTCCTTAGGGCAATAACCTCCTCCTTAGCTCAGCATATAACGGGGTATCCAGATCCTTGAGCCTCTCCGGGGGTAAGCCGTTCCCAATAGATTGTATTTTTGTAGTTACCTCCTCTGTGGTAAACCACAGGTTACCCTCATGGACTAAAGAGATGGGTACTTGTAGTGTAAATCCGGATGATTTTATTAAAGTTTAAAACCACCACTTGGCATATATGTGTGTAAGCTAGCATAGCTTGGTTGCAGTACAAACTGGCGTGCGTTCCACTGACCAGAGCTCTTCAACCGGAAATTCTGTGAGTGCCTTCCAAGCTCTGCCTTGCGTGTTTCGTCATAGGACGTGGTTTAAGGCGGTGACATCTTGGTACACCTCACATCTATTATAGTGAATGGTCATGCAGGATCCACCTCCCGTAGGTGGGTTTGTATATCGGGATATTTAGTTGCCATGTGTGTATTATGCAACCCCTGTGTCGGATTATAATGCACATCACATAGCATGGCCTTATAGATCCCGGAGAGGACTGTTTTGCTGCATCTCCTCAAACAGTCCACTCTCCATATAGATCTATGTATGCTCGAGTCGTGCGCCCCCGGTGGTGGAATTTGGTATTTACGCCCTGCAGTTGCGCTCTCTATTACAATACAGATATTAATAAGTGTAGCACTAACCCCCGAAGGAGCTGCTGGTTTGATTTGGGCTTACCGTTACCTTCTTGACCTCGTGTACGTCTAGGGGTTTCCTGAGGTAGATGGCCCAAAGAACTGTAGAAACTGACACTGGATCCACTTTAGGGATTTTTTATTTGCAAAACGTTGAAGAAAACAGTCTCTCAAAGAAGGAATAGAGGGTATGGGTAGGAAGTTCAGGTACTCTTGGAACTGCTGACACTTGAATGTCTCATTATAAATCCAGGGAATAGCCATTCGCAGCTGGATACTACAGCTATCGGATAAATCCCCTTTTGGTGAATTTACCAACCGACAGGTGAGTCAGATAAAGCAAAGTCTCTGCCACAGACTTGCTTGTAACTGAAGGATAAATTAACTTGGAGAACCCTCATACGGTACCAGCATCTTGCAGCCGGTCCAGCGATACAGTACGAGTGTGGATTAACTTTGCTCAGCAAGAGCCTGGAAGCTGCCAGCCTTGTGCGTGGCCCTCTTCTGAAGAGTCCTCCCCTGGTTGCGTTCTCGGTTGCTGGGCCTTTCCAAAACCGAGACGGCATCGGACCACCTTGGAACCCTCCTTCCAGTTACAGTGCCTAGGTCTAGCCAGCCCTGAGACTCGGAAACGGATGGATCCGCACCCCAGGCCATGATGGCCCCTGGGGGCTGGTCAGGAGGAACAGGACCAAACAGACAAAGATCTTTTGGACCATAACCCAGAATCACGTGCCCTTAGTACCTTAAGTACCCTCTCCCAGAACACACAGTGAGACAACACACTCACTGATTGGCTCAGAGAAAGATTGGCACCCAATGTGTCCAACCGCACTGGGTTCCAATGCCTGCCATAGGTGACACCTATGGCCAAGCAGGGCACAATACAGTCCAGCCAAACTGGTACTAAGACCATAATTTAAAACAATTTACCTAAAACCCAACTGTGGTTTTAGAAACGTTAAAATTGACAAAAAATATAGTGCGTTCTCTTCAGGAGCCCAGCGCTACACAAGTAAAATTCAAAAAACTTCTGAAAGTTCAAAATCATTCTAAAATCTCGATGTACCCAAGTCAAAGAGGAAAGTGTTATTACTGATGGTCCTATTTGTTATACCGTATATACTCGAGTATAAGCCGAGTTTTTCAGCCCATTTTATTGTGCTGAAAGTGAACCCCTCGGCTTATACTTGATCAAGCACTTTTCTGCAGCAGAAAATGACATTTTCCGACCCGACTTTGGGGCCCCGTATCTTGGGGGCCTCTTTGTTCTAGGAAACCCAAATTTGGTGTGCAAACCCGGTGGAACCAGCGCTACAACATATTTATGGGGTTCCTAGCACTAAGTGGCCCCGAGATACGGGGCCCCAAAGTCGGTTCAGAAAATGTCATTCTCTGCTGCAGAAAAGTGCTTGACATTTTCCGAACCGACTTTGGGGCCCCGTATCCCTGGGCCATATTTGGATATGTTGTAGTGCTAGTTCGACTGAGTTTGCATACCAAATTTGGGGTTCCTAGCACTAAGTGGCCCCAAGATACGGGGCCCCAAAGTCGGTCAACTGTGTCCATCTGCAGCAATGTTATTTCAAGACCCTTTTGGTCCAGAGACCCCAAATTTTGGCTGCAGATAGGGGGCATCTAGGAACCCTTAACTACCAAGTTTGGGGGACCTATGACTGCAAATGGGCATTGTTGAACTTCTTTTTCACTTACAGTAGCTGCGCATTTCTCACCCTAGGCTTATACTCGAATCAATACGTTGTTCCATTTTTTTGTGGTAAAATTAGATGCCTCAGCTTATATTCAGGTCGGCTTATACTCGAGTATATACGGTAATTCTATATTCATTAGCCCTACCAGACTTGCTTTTATTATTACCACACAGACATTGTCAGGCAGGGCCAGCAATATGCTAGTGACCTACATAAAGGGAAAGTTGCAACTCCTTTTGTTTCCGGTCATAATCTGTGTTTCATGAAGTGCCAGGCAACCTTTTTTTTTTTTATTTTAATTTTTTTCATTTTTTGTCAGCATTGTGTGGCCTCCATAATTTTCTCAGAAAATGTTCCTGTGATGCCAGCTTTGCTGGAGGGCGTCTTGTTTTTCATACGGGTGTACATCCTGAGAAGGGAAAGGCTTTAGTAACAAGGAGGGGGGTTTGCAGTTGTCCATATGTTTGTATAGGCTTGGGTGGAGATAAGCATAGAATACACAGCACAACTTTCTATGCTCCAGGCTCCTTCGGATAATAAGTCAGCTGCTACAAATACTATAGCTGCTGGCTTTTAATATTAGGATACTTATATTAATTTTAATATATAACCCTTAATTTAATATTGGGACATGTCCAGGAATCCAGCAGTGTTTTCACCCAAGCCGATTTTTCAATCGGGTGCTGCCACCACCATATTGACTAAGGGAAACCAGCAGTGGAGTCTTGCGCCTGTACAGCCGATTCAATACTGCGCATGCGCCAAGCGCGCTGTATTTTCTGAATGGATCGGCGGGGGGCGTCTGGCTCCTCAGCCTCAAAGTGCCAGCGGGGGGTGGGGCAGACAAAGCAGAGCTCCACCAAAAAGGGGTAGCTCAGCTTAACATGCATTTTGTAGTAAAGCACTTGGCAAGTAGATTGAGAAAATATGTCAACCAATGTATGATTTTGGTATTTACAATAAGTAGATCGCTCTTTATAAAATAAATACAATTTGGATAGGAGATGCTATAGGATAATTGTACCAATTCCTCCAAGTGTGGTAATGAGTTTGTCTTGTGGTCTCTTTCCAGATAAGCAGCCATCCATCTTTGAAGCTTTGTCCAAGCCCAAAACTTCCAAGAGTACTGCGGCAAGACCCGTAGATAGCTCAGATGATGACATTGCTCCTATTAAAAAGACTGTTAAGCCACGTAAGAGGAAGAACTCCGATTCCGACTCAGATTCTGGTCCAAAACAGAAAAGCAAAGCGGCCAAGGTGAGTTTCAGATTTAAATAGCTTGATAGGAAAAATCAGCCAAACTTGCTGGTATTCCTAATATTCTGATATGCTAAGTGTATACTTTTATGAAAATGTAATCAGTAGTTTGCAGCTGGTAAGGGGGGTAAGTGTTTTTTTTTTTTTTTAGTTTTTTTTTTAAACCTTCACATACTGTATACACTATATAAACAAAAGTATTGGGACGCCTGCATACACACACACGCGCGCACAAAATTTAATGGCATCCCAGTTTTAGTCCGTAGGGTTCAATATTGGGTTGGCCCACCCTTGACAGCTACAACAGCTTCTAAACCTTGTGGACAGCCTTCCCAGAAGAGTTGGAGTGTGTCTATGGGAAGGTTTGACCTTCTTTTATAAGTGCATTTGTGAGGTCAGGCTCTGATGTGGACGAGAAGGCCTGACTCAGTCTCTGCTTCAATTCATCCCAAATGTGTTTTATCAGGACTCTGTGCAGTCCAGTCAAGTTCCTCCACCCCAAGCTAGCTCATCCATATCTTTATGGACTTTGCTAACTCAATATTGAACCCTACTAAGACTGGGATGCCATTAAAGTGTAAGTCCACCCTAAAACTAAAATCCCTGCATCTACAGACATCCACGATCTAACACTAACCTATCTAACCCTGTAAAGACGAAATCGGTATACAGGTACGTTTTTGAATCCGATCTGATCTCTAGTGACAAACTCTGCAGAGGACACAGCCGTCAATGGCTGTAAAATAAATGGGAAGTGACGTCACCCATAGTTACTATGGGGCTTCCATTGTCGGATGTGTCCTCTGCACCCACCTCCACAGTGAAGCTGCTGCTGACAGCTTAACGTGTGGTTGGATCATGTATACTGAATTTTTCTTTAAAGGGCTGGTAATACCTGGATTTTTTTTTCTGCCAGAACATGGCAGAAAATGGCTCTAATGTGTCGCATATGTGTATGGCATTGAAAGTAAATGCAGTCTACTGGCCAGAATATTTATTCTTGGCATTGGAATACATTTACACGCATAAATTATGCTTTAAAGTTCCTATCTGCACCCACCTTTGGGGTGTTTGTGTGTTTTTTTTCTTTTTCTTTTTTTTCTTGTAAATGCTCCCCTTTTAAATATACCTTTTAAAACGCATGTGTGCACCTGGCTTCATACAGTGAGGGAAAGTATTTGATCCCCTGCTAATTTTGTACGTTTGCCCACTGACAGGAATGATCAGTCTTTAATTTACGTTGGGTTTATTTTAAAGGGTTGTAAACTTGACCCGTCAGACGCACTGTCTCTCTGCCCGGGGTTCTCGGCTCTTGATTAAATAGATTGATTGCGCAGCCATTGGCTCCTGCTGCTGCCAATCAAATCCAATGATGGGGGCGGTGCCAAGTCCTGCATTCGGCCTCTATGGACGCCGAATGCTGGACTCTGGAGTGCCGCCCGCCGGTTAACCCCTCTCGGAAGCGCTTCTCCGAGGGGGTTATCAGATGTGGGGAGGAGCTGCGAGAGCTACTGGGGGTCCCCAGAAGAGCAGGTTCAGGGCCACTCTGTGCAAAACAAGCTGCACAGTGGAGGCAAGTATGATATGCATGTGGTTTAAAAAAAATGTACCTTTTACAATCACTTTAACATTAAGAGACAGAATAGCAAATATCCAGAAAAACGCATTTCAAAAAATGTAATCGATTTTGCATTTTAATGAGTGAAATATTTTGCCTTTGAGATCATTGACAAGATTCTCCCCTGTAGTTCTGGGCTGATTCCTCACCATTCTAATGATCATTGAAACTCCACCTGGTGAGATCTTGCATGGAGCCCCAGACCGAGGGAGATTGACAGTTATATTTTTTGTTTCTTCCATTTGCGAATAATCGCACCAACTGTGTTCACCCTCTCACCAAGCTGCTTGGCGATGGTCTTGTAGCCCATTCCATCCTTGTGTAGGTCTACAATTTTGTCCCCGACATCCTTGCACAGCACTTTGGACTTGGCCATGGTGGAGAGATTGGAATCTGATTGCTTCTGTGTGGACAGGTGTCTCTTATACAGGTAACAAGCTGAGATTGGGAGCACTCTTAGGGAGTGCTCCTAATCTCAGCTTGTTACCTGCATAGAAGACACCTGGGAGCCAGAAATCTTGCTAATAGGGGATCAAATAATTATTTCACTCATTAAAATGCAAATACATTTTTAACTTGCGTTTTTCTGGATATTTTTGTTCCGTCTCTCACTGTTAAAATAAACCTACCATTAAAATTATAGACTGATCATTTTTGTCAGTGGGCAAATGTACAAAATCAGCCTGGGATCAAATACTTTTCCCCCTCATTGTAGGCTAATAAAGGTCTATTTACAGGTGTAAAAAAAGTCTGCATAAGTGGTGGTTTTTGAGTCCACCATGCGGTGCCTGCATTAGTTTTATTTTTTTCAGGCCTTGTACATTTTTCTGGAAGAAGTGAAAAACAATACCTTTTTTGATCGTGCCAGAATTGTTGTCCTTGTACCCTATATTCATTAAACTGCTATTTTAAACACTATCTTCTGTGAACTACAAAACATCTTCTTCCTACTTAATGGAGGTGAGAATGTATTTGTAGTCTGCAGTACACTGGGGTGACAACGTTGCTTCCCCATACATAAAGTACTGTGTGGGGACGAGATTTACATAAATGAAAGTTTTTATAAATTAAATGAGATTCAACATTTGGAGATAACCATCGATGTCTTTTGTCCTTGTTCTAGAAACCAAAGGGAATGGATGACAGCTTCCATGTAGACCTCACAGCTTCAGATTCAGATGTTGGCAGTGCACCCGTTCGTTCCCGGACAGCCCGTGCCAAGAAAGCTGTCACATACCTAGAAGACTCCGATGATGAAATGCCATGAGTACTGTTCTCCCCATCAGAAACACTGTTTATTGGGTCATACGTTTCTTGATCCAAGGTGAAGGCAGCTATGTTAAAAAAGAAAAATAATTTTACTATTGTGGAAAGATCTTATCAGCGTTTTGCAAGACTTTCCAATAAACAAACATTTGTGTATCTTAAAATTCAGATTTTTAGGCTTGGTTTTAGCAATTGCTATTTATTCTTACTCCTGTTAGGATGACAAAGTCCATGTAGGTGTTAAAACACATTTAAAAAGTTTTTATAGTAAAAGAATTTGTAAGAATACAAAACTAAATTTTTCAAGGTCCATTTACCCAGGCCTGATATTTTGGGTAGATGCTGGTTGGTTTATTCAACCTCCAGCTTGCCTCTTAGGCTGCATAACTTTTCTCTTACTACAATGAGCAGTAGGAGGGAAGAGGCCTTACAGGAA
This sequence comes from Lithobates sylvaticus, assembly GCA_028564925.1. Lineage (NCBI taxonomy): Eukaryota > Metazoa > Chordata > Amphibia > Anura > Ranidae > Lithobates > Lithobates sylvaticus. The sequence goes on along the minus strand of CM053037.1, from coordinate 67,357,272 downwards.
TGAGCAGAGGTAATGTTCGCAGGAGAGTAACAGGTCAGGCGTGTGGATCAGTCTAGTGATTCCCTCTTCAGAATTAATAGTTGGATGTACTCACCCATTTAAGCTTTTTAAGATCTGTTATGCAGTTTTCTCTAATTCCTATTTTAGAGTTGTACGATTTGGTGATCACTTATGCTTTTTGTGTAATCCTGCATTTATCTAGCTGGCCAGTCCCCATCTAATACTACTGTATATACTCTGTGTTGTCTGTGAACATTGTACATATTATTGCTGTTGTCTGTCAGTTTATTTTTTTTACAGTTTGGAATAAATATCTTGAAACAAATTGTGTTTAGTGCAATTTAATTGCTAGTGATTACGCTGTCATGTCACAATGAAGCTCTGACTGATGAGCTATCCTGCTTATATAGATGGTAATGTAACCCTTTCCAGTACTAGCCTGTAACGCCCCTTCATTACCAGGCCATTTTTCAATCCTGTGATAGGTGACCATTATTCGTTCAATAATTTTTTTGGTGCCACATTAGTAAAATAAAGAATTTTTATTAATACAGTGGAACCTCGAATTACGAGCATAATCCGTTCCAGGCGTATGCTCGTAATCCAAAGTACTCGCATATCAAAGCGAGTTTTCCCATTGAAGTCAATGGCAACGAAAAAAAATTCGCATTGACTTCAATGGGATGCAATACCGCATACGGCCAGAGGCGGGGGGCACCGGAGAGCCTCGGAAACGGCTGAAAAAAGCCTAAGCATACTTCGGCTGACCTCGGAAAGACTCCGTTCACGAGCCTTGCCAGGGTCAGCCGAACTCTCCTCTGGCCTTTCCGTGCATTTTCGAATGCCAATGATCGGCGCTGTTCGGCTCCGGCGCCCCCCACCTTAGGCCAAAAGCGGGACTGCACACCGCTTTTGGCCTGAATCCTGCTTGTTCTGCAAGACAACACTCGCAAAACGAGTTGGGATTTTTAGAAATACAGTGCTCGTTTTGCAAAACGCTCGTTAACCGCGTTACTCGCAAACCGATGTTCCACTGCACATTATAAAACAATGTCTATCGTACATAATGGGACACAGTAATCGCTTAATGGGTTATAGGCCACCTTCAGGTGTTGACACTGGTAAACCCAATCAAATCTAGTTTACTACCTATATAACCCCTCCTCCTTCCAGGAGCACATCAGTTTTTTCGCCAGTGTCTAAGGTGTTGGTCACGAGTAAAGAAGTGCTCTGAGGAGCTCCAGGAGGGATCCATGCTGGATTTAAATTCTTCCATAAAAAGAAGCCAGATCCATCCAGAAATGCCACTGAGGCCTAAAGTGGATGGTACCAGGGACCTCGTATCCAAAGCACAATGTTTTGCCTGTAATGCCTCTTTGTAGGGCTGGAACCCAGGGCTTGGGTCTTGTTACATTGCCTCCAAGCTTCCTGATGGGGTGCTTATACAAGGCCCAAGGCAGTTGGACCCAGTCCTTGAAGGTTTGCTAAACGTACCCGCCGTGATGGTTGAAAGTTGGATTTTCTGTTAATTCAGCAAAATCCTGCAGCCGAGGACAAGGTAAGGGAAGAAAACTTAGGTATTTAAAAACATTTATGCATTTCTTTCATTATAAGGAAAAGATGTTCTCATGCCTTAAAATCTCCACTAGATGGAGCCTATGCACATGCCTTACTCTGTTTACACGGTTTGCTCAGTTCCATGTCTGGCTAAGCGTTTTGCTAGGTAAAAAAAATCAATTTTTTTTTTACTTCCCCTGAGGTTTAGGGGGGCAGCGGCGCCGCATCCCCCCTTACATTGCCCCCCCCCCCCCCTCGTGGGGGATGCGGAAGGTAACGCTGTTTAACGCTAATGTCTCTTACTGTGGCTGTATTGTTTCACAGGTCTGTGCCTCACTGAAATATTGATCTATATTACTTCTAGATCAATCAGTGACTCGTTAGGCGCAAAGCGTACGCACTACAAATTTGGGTTGGATTCTCAACCTAGAGAAATCTTCTTTAATACCGCTAGCTAAAAAGGCTGGAATACTTGGGTCTGATCATAGACACAGCCCAGGAAAGGGTGTTCTTGCCTCAAACAAAAAGCTATTCCATAAGAGAGAACTGGTGCGGAGGGTCAGGTCAAATGGCAATTCCTCCATTCACCTCTGCATGAGGTTGCTAGGAAACATGGAAGCTTCATTCGAAGCAGTTCCCTATGCCCAGTTCCATTCAAGAATGTTGCAAAACAGTATCCTATCTGCTTGAAACAAAACAATTCAAGCTTAAAGCTGGCCATACACCTTTAGATTATCTGCAGATTTTCTATGGTTGGATGGAAAAAGTGCAACAGATTTCTTCATGTACGCTAAACTATGGATGGAGGCATCTCCCACTTTTTCCATCTAACCATAGAAAATCTGCAGATAATCTATAGGTGTATGGCCAGCAATCCAGTTATGTAGTGGACATAGTATTCAACATTCACAGAAGCTGACGTCTGAAATAAAACACAGCCCAAAGAGCCCAGTCATCTTAGCATTCAGTATCATAGAACAAAGAAAGCTACACTAGTAGTAAACTGTAGCACTCTGATAATTACCTCTTCAAACATTATGAGCCAGGAGTGTGTGGCATCAGTTCAAATCCCAGTGCTTAGAACAGCACTGCTACGACGGCAGGGGTATAGTGGCAAGTAATGCCTATATAGGTCCCAGGTGGGGGCGGGTCGCTCGAGGAGGAGCCACGCAGACCGGCCCGGCCGATGGCTACGCCGCATGCGCCGTGGAAGCGGTGCCGATCGGCCAATGCGCCAGCAGCGGAGGCGGGGGTAGAGGGAGGACCAAGCGGTCACCCCCGCTCCCTGTCAAACGCCGCCCATCCAGTCAGGAGAAAGAACGGATGTGCAGCGTGGCCAGACCAGGAAGACCAAATGCCTCAACACCGGGCAGCCCATTCAGAGGGAGAAGGAGAGGCTAAACGCATGCCACCACATCCAAAGCGGAAACACCAGGCGGGAAATGCATTTAATAAGCCAAAAATAAATAAAACAACATGGCAGTTACCAAGTGCTATATAAAATTAGACAATAACAAAGCATACCTAAAGAAGTGCCATTTATCTTGTTACTATTAGGTTATGTGGAAACAGATCCTCATTTTTTAACAATATAAATATGCAATATAAAGTATGAAGTTTGAATTTACAAACGGCTGGGCTGAAAATGTACTGAAGAATAATGAAGTAAAGTAAGCAAAACGGGGGAGGGGTTGTTTTGGAGGGGGGGGGGAGGGGAAAAAAAGGTGGTGATGATGAAAAAAACTAAAAATAATAAAATTCAAATAAAAATAGAATGTAATGTAGCGGCCATAACCCCTAGGGGCGATCTTGAATTTTCTTGGCTTACCAATTACCTCCTCGTAGCTCGTCTTCTGTTGTCTAGGGGTTCCCGGGGTTAGTACCCAGTAACTTCAGAGTTGACACAGTCCTTTTTAGGATTTTTATTCTGCAGGGGTAACATCCAACTATAACACAGTCTCAGGTGGGAATAGAGGGCACGGGTGATAAAACTCAGGCACTTGGGAACTGCTGACATCAATTGAATGTCTCTTAAATAGCCCAGAGAGTAGCCACTCTTAACTGGGCGCTTCACTGCTGGATAAACCTCTAACCATAGATTTAGCAGCCAACAAGTAATCCAGAACATTTGAAAAGTCTCTGCCACAGACTAGATTGTAAGTGAAGATAAGTTGGCAACCTTTCCCACAGTACCTGGATCTCTCAGCCTTCTTGGCGATACTGTGAGAAGTGTGGATTCTCTAGTGTCCCTACAACTCAGCTCCCAGACTCTTACCAAGCAGCCAGCTTCTTGGCCCTCCTCTGAAGAGTCCTCCCCTGGTCACTTGTACGAGTTGCCGTGTCCCTCCAATACTGAGAGCACACCGGGACACCTCCGAATCCTCCTTCAGTTACTGGGCCTCAAACTAGCCAGTTCCGAGGCTCGGGAACAGACTGATCCCTACCCCAGACCATGAGGGCCTCTGGGGCTGGTCAGGGTGACCATGCTTACGGGGCAGCAGACACTCCTGCGTCCAGGACCCCCCTGGACTGGATCCAGGAATCAAAAAAACAAGCCAAACCCGGAACACGTGACTTCAGCATCTTAAATACCCCTTCCCAGACTACACAGCAGGGCAAGATGCGCATACTGATTGGCTCCGAGAAAGATTGGTACCCAACACATCCAACCAGGCTCGGTTCTCAGCCTATCACAGGTACCTCACTGCACCCATGACCAGGCAGTACAGCCCAGCCAAACTAATGCCAAAGTAAAAAGACCTGTACAATTAACCCCCAGAACTCTTACAGTTCTGGAAAACTAAATTTACATTATAGCGCACACTTTAGCAAAAGTGACGTAATAATTAATTTTGAGAATTCTTAGATTATATATTTTTTTTTTCCTGGCCAGCCTCACGTCAGCACACAATGGGTTAACCCCTTCCTCCAGTCTCTCAGTAACACCTTCACTTACTGATAAGCTGATAAAAGGGAGCCCCTCCTCCCCTCCTTACTGATAAGCTGATAAAAGGGAGCCCCTCCTCCCCTCCTTACTGATAAGCTGATAAAAGGGAGCCCCTCCTCCCCAGTCCTTGTTCCTTTTTTTTGTCGGACTCCAGACTACCATGCTCGTGGATTAGACTACCGAACCTACCCACTCAGGTTCAAGCCTCTCCTGGGATTGGAAGGTCCAGAACAATAAAGGTAGTTCCTTTTATCACACTGGATGCTCTTTGTGCAGGAGCCATGCGGGCATACTAAGGCTTAAAGAGCTTACCATTTTAGGCTGTGGTGTTGCTGTAGTATTGTGCTTTCCTTTCCTGCTTCCTAGGAGCTGCGTCGGCCGCCTCCCCTGTGGTTTCTGTCGGTGATGATCTCACAGGGGGGGCGTGGCTGTGGGACTATAAAGCCTGGAAAGCCAAAAGCTCCAGTGCCGTTTGCCACAGCTAGTGAGGGAAGTGTGCTGGTGAGTTTTCCTTCAGAGGGGGAGGGGTGGCTGGGCTGTCAGTGTTTACTGAGCCATGATCACAATGCATTACACCATGTGTTTACAGCTTTTCAGATACCCTACAAATCTGCTGCCACCCTGAGTGACTCCATATCCAGTATTAAAGCAGAGTTCCACCCTAAAGTGGAACTTCCGCTTATCGGATTCCTCCCCCCCCCCCTCCGGTGCCACAATTGGCACCTTTCAGGGGGAGGGGGGTGCAGATACCTGTATAATACAGGTATCTGCACCCACTTCCGTGACAAATTATCTGGGCTGTCCCGCCCCTATCCGGAGATGCCCCGTTGTGTCTTGGAAAACACAGTTCCCAGGACACGAGGACCAATAGGGATGCGCAGCGCGACTTGCGCAGGCGCAGTAGGGAACCGGGCAGTGAAGACGTTGCGTCTTCACTTCCTGATTCCCTGACAGAGGATGGCGGCGGGGCAGCCGAGAGGCGATCATTCGTCACATTCTGCCGAAACGCTGGAACATGGAACAGGTAAGTGTCCATTTATTAAAAGTCAGCAGCTGCAGTATTTGTAGCTGCTGACTTTTAATATTTTTGGTGCGGGTGGAGCTCCGCTTTAAGGTAAAGCGATTTCCTTTAAAGGACCAGTAAAAAAAAAAAGCGATAGAATGGGAATTTCTTATTTCTATATCCTGTCTTTTGTTGCTGTAGTATGAGCTCACCACAGCCCCAAAGTGCACGAAGATCGTCGGAAAGCTAGGAGGGGTCTACGGGGGCCACAAAACAAGTCTAGTAAGGTGTTTTGTCTTTTATAGGAGCAGAAGTCCTAAAAAAAAAAAAAAAAGACGGTCGCGGAAGGAAAAGTTCCGTCACTGCTCAAAATCTCTGCATGCATCTGGGTCACGCACAGGACATAGACCCCAATCAACAGGCAGTCCACGCCGCAAAAATGCTTAGACAGCTATGGCGGCAGAGCCAAGTGCGACAAGAGGCCGTCCCGCCGAAGGCCTCTGCTGGGCTTGTTCAGCGCCATCTGCCCCTAAAAAGCTCTTGTGCGCAGAATGCATAAGAGATGTAGCCCCAGATAGAGAAACAGAGGCACGTAGGATAAAGGACTATATTCAGGAGGCGGTGACGGAAGGTAAGCAGGCGGTCGCAGGCGTAAGTGCCTCCAGGACTAAGCCTAGAGCCAAAAACGCATCTAAGCAGAAGCAAGACTCATCTCCGGGGCTTGAAATATCTTCAGGAGATTCTTCAGACTCTGATGAACCGTCAGAATATTTGTTCGACTTCCAACTCATAGACCTTTACATTGTAGCAGTGAAGGAGGCCATAGACTGGGAACAAGACAGCCTCCGGAAAAAATTAAGATATTTCCCTAACTTGAAAAGGCAAGGGGCAACCTTCCCGTTCATGACAGAGATCCGCAAATTATTCGATGAGGAATGGGGAAAGCCAGAAAGGTAGGCGAACATACAAAATCACTTTTTAAGATTACACCCCAGATGCTGCCTTTTGGGAGTCACCTCCAGGGGTAGATGCAACTTTCAGAGACCCAATGGACAGACACAGATCTAAAGAAGATCTATTTAACTGCTGGCGCAGCTTGTTGCCCGGCCATAGCCCTAACCTCGATCTTCAGGGCTCACAAATGTGGAGACGGCCCTGAAGTCTGACGTAGAGATGACCAGAATCATTTTGGCAATGGAGGAACTTAATCTCTCAGCCGCCTTTTTGGCAAAAGCCTCTATAGACCTAGTAAAACTGCTCGCAAGAATTATGACATTTTCAGTAACGGTGAAAAGGGCCCTACGGTTACACCATTGGGTGGCAGACAGTACCTCGAAACAGGCACTTTGTAACATTCCATACAAGGGCAAGATGCTTTTCGGGGACACCCTGGAGGAAGCTATTAAACGAGCTACTGGAGGGAAGTCGGGTCTGATACCACAGAGACCCAAAAGGAGACCGCAAACCGCTCGGTCAGGCCAATCAGAGTTCAGAAGGGCGCAGGAGGCCAGGTCATATAGACCAGGAAAAAAACGTGGATGGTGCTATGCTTTTTGGTGGAAGCATAGAGAGAACCCTGGTGGATCAAAAAGGAAATAAAGACCAGAAGGCAGCTTTTTATGGCATAGTAAAAGCAATTTTAACACACATGTTTTGATGCAAGCTAGCTGGCTACTATCACCTAAAGGAGAATAAATATATAAATAAATATATAAATAATGGGGCGCTAGCATAAAAATGATATGAATAAAAAACTAGTTAAAAATGTAACAGAAGTGCATTAAATTACTAATCGGATAAAAATGTGGCGCTATTAAAAGTCCACCACTCCAAGGGGGATCGTCCAACAAGGGTGGCTCCAGACACAGCGTCCAACGAAATTAATGAAATAAATCAAGGCGTATAGCATCAAATAGTGAATAGAGCTATACAGACAGCCGAACTGCGGATGAGCACAGCCAGGTGGTGGGCCCGGTGGTGTGAGGCCTCTGGTGTGAGAGTGAGGGCAGACCCCTGTGCCACCCGAACTGCGGATGAGCGCAGCCAGTGTGGGGGGCCCGGTGGTGTGAGGCCTCCTGGTGTGGGGCCTCTGGTGTTGCTGAGGGCAGGCCCCTTGCCACCCGACCTGCGGAGGAGCGCAGCCAGGTGGGGGGCCCGATAGTGTGAGGCCTCTGGTGTGGGTGAGGGCAGAGACCCCTTAGCCACCCGAAATGCGGATGAGCGCAGCCAGGTGGGGGGCCACGGTGGTGTGAGGCCCCTGGTGTGCGTGAGGGCAGACCCCTTGTCACCCGAACTGCGGATGAAGGTGGGGGCCCGGTGGTGTGAGGCCCTGGTGTGCGGATGAGCGCAGCCAGGTGGGGGCCCGGAAAGTGTGATGAGCGCAGCCAGGTGGGGGGGCCCCTGGTGTGGGTGAGGGCAGACCCCTTGCCACCCGAACTGCGGATGAGCGCAGCCAGTGGGGGGCCCGGTGGTGTGAGGCCCGTGGTGTGAGTGAGGGCAGACCCCTTGCCACCCGAACTGCGGATGAGCGCAGCCAGGTGGGGGGCCCGGTGGTGTGAGGGCAGACCCCCTGGTGTGGGTGAGGGCAGACCCCTTGCCACCCGAACTGCGGATGAGAGCGCAGCCAGGTGGGGGGCCCGGTAGTGTGAGGCCCCTGGTGTGGGTGAGGGCAGACCCCTTGCCACCCGAACTGCGGATGAGCGCAGCCAGGTGGGGGGCCCGGTAGTGTGAGGCCCCTGGTGTGTGTGAGGGCAGACCCCTTGCCACCCGAACTGCGGATGAGCGCAGCCAGGTGGGGGGCCCGGTGGTGTGAGGCCCCTGGTGTGAGTGAGGGCAGACCCCTTGCCACCCGAACTGCAGATGAGCGCAGCCAGGTGGGGGGCCCGGTAGTGTGAGGCCTCTGGTGTGAGTGAGGGCAGACCCCTTGCCACCCGAACTGCGGATGAGCGCAGCCAGGTGGGGGGCCCAGTGGTGTGAGGCCTCTGGTGTGGGTGAGGGCAGGCCCCTTGCCACCCGAACTGCGGATGAGCGCAGCCAGGTGGGGGGCCCGGTAGTGTGAGGCCTCTGGTGTGGGTGAGGGCAGGCCCCTTGCCACCCGAACTGCGGATGAGTGCAGCCAGGTGGGGGGCCCGGTGGTGTGAGTGAGGGCAGACCCCTTGCCACCCGAACTGCGGATGAGCGCAGCCAGGTGGGGGGCCCGGTAGTGTGAGGCCTCTGGTGTGAGTGAGGGCAGACCCCTTGCCACCCGAACTGCGGATGATCGCAGCCAGGTGGGGGGCCCGGTAGTGTGAGGCCCCTGGTGTGGGTGAGGGCAGACCCCTTGCCACCCGAACTGCAGATGAGCGCAGCCAGGTGGGGGGCCCGGTGGTGTGAGGCCTCTGGTGTGGGTGAGGGCAGACCCCTTGCCACCCGAACTGCGGATGAGCGCAGCCAGGTGGGGGGCCCGGTGGTGTGAGGCCTCTGGTGTGAGTGAGGGCAGACCCCTTGCCACCCGAACTGCGGATGAGCGCAGCCAGGTGGGGGGCCCGGTGGTGTGAGTGAGGGCAGACCCCTTGCCACCTGAACTGCGGATGAGCGCAGCCAGGTGGGGGGCCCGGTGGTGTGAGGCCTCTGGTGTGGGTGAGGGCAGGCCCCTTGCCACCCGAACTGCGGATGAGCGCAGCCAGGTGAGGGGCCCGGTGGTGTGAGGCCTCTGGTGTGGGTGAGGGCAGGCCCCTTGCCACCCAAACTGCGGATGAGCGCAGCCAGGTGGGGGGCCCGGTGGTGTGAGGCTCCTGGTGTGGGTGAGGGCAGGCCCCTTGCCACCCGAACTGCGGATGAGCGCAGCCAGGTGGGGGGCCCGGTGGTGTGAGGCCTCTGGTGTGGGTGAGGGCAGACCCCTTGCCACCCGAACTGCGGATGAGCGCAGCCAGGTGGGGGGCCCGGTGGTGTGAGGCCTCTGGTGTGAGTGAGGGCAGACCCCTTGCCACCCGAACTGCGGATGAGCGCAGCCAGGTGGGGGGCCCGGTAGTGTGAGGCCTCTGGTGTGGGTGAGGGCAGACCCCTTGCCACCCGAACTGCGGATGAGCGCAGCCAGGTGAGGGGGCCCGGTGTGTGAGGCCTCTGGTGTGAGTGAGGGCAGACCCCTTGCCACCCGAACTGCGGATGAGCGCAGCCAGGTGGGGGGCCCGGGTGTGAGGCCTCTGGTGTGGGTGAGGGCAGACCCCTTGCCACCCGAACTGCGGATGAGCGCAGCCAGGTGGGGGGCCCGGTGGTGTGAGGCCTCTGGTGTGAGTGAGGGCAGGCCCCTTGCCACCCGAACTGCGGATGAGCGCAGCCAGGTGGGGGGCCCGGTGGTGTGAGGCCTCTGGTGTGAGTGAGGGCAGGCCCCTTGCCACCCGAACTGCGGATGAGCGCAGCCAGGTGGGGGCCCGGTAGTGTGAGGCCTCTGGTGTGGGTGAGGGCAGACCCCTTGCCACCCGAACTGCGGATGAGCGCAGCCAGGTGGGGGGCCCCGGTGGTGTGAGGCCTCTGGTGTGGGTGAGGGCAGGCCCCTTGCCACCCGAACTGCGGATGAGCGCAGCCAGGTGGGGGGCCCGGTGGTGTGAGGCCTCTGGTGTGGGTGAGGGCAGGCCCCTTGCCACCCGAACTGCGGATGAGCGCAGCCAGGTGGGGGGCCCGGTGGTGTGAGGCTCCTGGTGTGGGTGAGGGCAGACCCCTTGCCACCCGAACTGCGGATGAGCGCAGCCAGGTGGGGGGCCCGGTGGTGTGAGGCCTCTGGTGTGGGTGAGGGCAGGCCCCTTGCCACCCGAACTGCGGATGAGCGCAGCCAGGTGGGGGGCCCGGTGGTGTGAGGCCTCTGGTGTGGGTGAGGGCAGACCCCTTGCCACCCGAACACTGCGGATGAGCGCAGCCAGGTGGGGGGCCCGGTAGTGTGAGGCCTCTGGTGTGGGTGAGGGCAGGCCCCTTGCCACCCGAACTGCGGATGAGCGCAGCCAGGTGGGGGGCCCGGTAGTGTGAGGCCTCTGGTGTGGGTGAGGGCAGACCCCTTGCCACCCGAACTGCGGATGAGCGCAGCCAGGTGGGGGGCCCGGTAGTGTGAGGCCCCTGGTGTGGGTGAGGGCAGACCCCTTGCCACCCGAACTGCGGATGAGCGCAGCCAGGTGGGGGGCCCGGTAGTGTGAGGCCTCTGGTGTGAGTGAGGGCAGACCCCTTGCCACCCGAACTGCGGATGAGCGCAGCCAGGTGGGGGGCCCGGTAGTGTGAGGCCTCTGGTGTGGGTGAGGGCAGGCCCCTTGCCACCCGAACTGCGGATGAGCGCAGCCAGGTGGGGGGCCCGGTGGTGTGAGGCTCCTGGTGTGGGTGAGGGCAGACCCCTTGCCACCCGAACTGCGGATGAGCGCAGCCAGGTGGGGGGCCCGGTAGTGTGAGGCCTCTGGTGTGTGAGGGCAGACCCCTTGCCACCCGAACTGCGGATGAGCGCAGCCAGGTGTGGGGCCCGGTGGTGTGAGGCCTCTGGTGTGGGTGAGGGCAGGCCCCTTGCCACCCGAACTGCGGATGAGCGCAGCCAGGTGGGGGGCCCGGTGGTGTGAGGCCTCTGGTGTGGGTGAGGGCAGGCCCCTTGCCACCCGAACTGCGGATGAGCGCAGCCAGGTGGGGGGCCCGGTGGTGTGAGGCCTCTGGTGTGGGTGAGGGCAGACCCCTTGCCACCCGAACTGCGGATGAGCGCAGCCAGGTGGGGGGCCCGGTGGTGTGAGGCCTCTGGTGTGGGTGAGGGCAGACCCCTTGCCACCCGAACTGCGGATGAGCGCAGCCAGGTGGGGGGCCCGGTAGTGTGAGGCCCCTGGTGTGGGTGAGGGCAGGCCCCTTGCCACCCGAACTGCGGATGAGCGCAGCCAGGTGGGGGGCCCGGTGGTGGGGGGGCCCGGTGGTGTGAGGCTCCTGGTGTGGGTGAGGGCAGGCCCCTTGCCACCCGAACTGCGGATGAGCGCAGCCAGGTGGGGGGCCCGGTGGTGTGAGGCTCCTGGTGTGGGTGAGGGCAGACCCCTTGCCACCCGAACTGCGGATGAGCGCAGCCAGGTGGGGGGCCCGGTAGTGTGAGGCCTCTGGTGTGGGTGAGGGCAGACCCCTTGCCACCCGAACTGCGGATGAGCGCAGCCAGGTGGGGGGCCCGGTGGTGTGAGGCCTCTGGTGTGGGTGAGGGCAGACCCCTTGCCACCCGAACTGCGGATGAGCGCAGCCAGGTGGGGGGCCCGGTGGTGTGAGGCCCCTGGTGTGAGTGAGGGCAGACCCCTTGCCACCCGAACTGCGGATGAGCGCAGCCAGGTGGGGGGCCCGGTGGTGTGAGGGCAGACCCCTTGCAACCCGAACTGCGGATGAGCGCAGCCAGGTGGGGGGCCCGGTGGTGTGAGGCCTCTGGTGTGGGTGAGGGCAGGCCCCTTGCCACCCGACCTGCGGATGAGCGCAGCCAGGTGGGGGGCCCGGTGGTGTGAGGGCAGACCCCTTGCCACCCGAACTGCGGATGAGCGCAGCCAGGTGGGGGGCCCGGTGGTGTGAGGCCTCTGGTGTGGGTGAGGGCAGGCCCCTTGCCACCCGAACTGCGGATGAGCGCAGCCAGGTGGGGGGCCCGGTGGTGTGAGTGAGGGCAGACCCCTTGCCACCTGAACTGCGGATGAGCGCAGCCAGGTGGGGGGCCCGGTGGTGTGAGGACAGACCCCTTGCCACCCGAACTGCGGATGAGCGCAGCCAGGTGGGGGGCCCGGTAGTGTGAGGCCTCTGGTGTGGGTGAGGGCAGGCCCCTTGCCACCCGAACTGCGGATGAGCGCAGCCAGGTGGGGGGCCCGTGGTGTGAGGCCTCTGGTGTGAGTGAGGGCAGACCCCTTGCCACCGAACTGCGGATGAGCGCAGCCAGGTGGGGGGCCCGGTGGTGTGAGGCCTCTGGTGTGAGTGAGGGCAGACCCCTTGCCACCCGAACTGCGGATGAGCGCAGCCAGGTGGGGGGCACGGTGGTGTGAGTGAGGGCAGACCCCTTGCCACCCGAACTGCGGATGAGCGCAGCCAGGTGGGGGGCCCGGTGGTGTGAGGGCAGACCCCTTGCAACCCGAACTGCGGATGAGCGCAGCCAGGTGGGGGGCCAGGTGGGGGGCCCTGTGGTGTGAGTGAGGGCAGACCCCTTGCCACCCGAACTGCGGATGAGCGCAGCCAGGTGGGGGGCCCGGTGGTGTGAGGGCAGACCCCTTGCCACCCGAACTGCGGATGAGCGCAGCCAGGTGGGGGGCCCGGTGGTGTGAGGCCTCTGGTGTGGGTGAGGGCAGGCCCCTTGCCACCCGAACTGCGGATGAGCGCAGCCAGGTGGGGGGCCCGGTGGTGTGAGGCCTCTGGTGTGAGTGAGGGCAGACCCCTTGCCACCGGAACTGCGGATGAGCGCAGCCAGGTGGGGGGCCCGGTGGTGTGAGGCCTCTGGTGTGGGTGAGGGCAGACCCCTTGCCACCCGAACTGCGGATGAGCGCAGCCAGGTGGGGGGCCCGGTGGTGTGAGGCCTCTGGTGTGGGTGAGGGCAGGCCCCTTGCCACCCGAACTGCGGATGAGCGCAGCCAGGTGAGGGGCCCGGTAGTGTGAGGCCTCTGGTGTGAGTGAAGGCAGACCCCGTGCCACCCGAACTGCGGATGAGCGCAGCCAGGTGGTGGGCCGGGTGGTGTGAGGCCCCTGGTGTGGGTGAGGGCAGACCCCTTGCCACCCGAACTGCGGATGAGCGCAGCCAGGTGGGGGGCCCGGTAGTGTGAGGCCTCTGGTGTGGGTGAGGGCAGGCCCCTTGCCACCCGAACTGCGGATGAGCGCAGCCAGGTGGGGGGCCCGGTGGTGTGAGGCCCCTGGTGAGCGCAGTGAGGTGGGGGGCCCGGGGTGCCACCGAACTGCGGATGAGCGCAGCCAGGTGGGGGGCCCGGTAGTGTGAGGCCTCTGGTGTGAGTGAGGGCAGGCCCCTTGCCACCCGAACTGCGGATGAGCGCAGCCAGGTGGGGGGCCCGGTGGTGTGAGGCCTCTGGTGTGGGTGAGGGCAGGCCCCTTGCCACCCGAACTGCGGATGAGCGCAGCCAGGTGGGGGGCCCGGTGGTGTGAGGCCCCTGGTGTGAGTGAGGGCAGGCCCCTTGCCACCCGAACTGCGGATGAGCGCAGCCAGGTGGGGGGCCCGGTAGTGTGAGGCCTCTGGTGTGAGTGAGGGCAGGCCCCTTGCCACCCGAACTGCGGATGAGCGCAGCCAGGTGGGGGTCCCGGTAGTGTGAGGCCTCTGGTGTGAGTGAGGGCAGGCCCCTTGCCTCCCGAACTGCGGATGAGCGCAGCCAGGTGGGGGGCCCGGTGGTGTGAGGCCTCTGGTGTGGGTGAGGGCAGGCCCCTTGCCACCCAAACTGCGGATGAGCGCAGCCAGGTGGGGGGCCCGGTGGTGTGAGGCTCCTGGTGTGGGTGAGGGCAGGCCCCTTGCCACCCGAACTGTGGATGAGCGCAGTCAGGTGGGGGGCCCGGTGGTGTGAGGCCTCTGGTGTGAGTGAGGGCAGGCCCCTTGCCACCCGAACTGCGCATGAGCACAGCCAGGTGGGGGGCCGGGTGGTGTGAGGCTCCTGGTGTGGGTGAGGGCAGACCCCTTGCCACCCGAACTGCGGATGAGCGCAGCCAGGTGGGGGGCCGGGTGGTGTGAGGCTCCTGGTGTGGGTGAGGGCAGACCCCTTGCCACCCGAACTGCGGATGAGCGCAGCCAGGTGGGGGGCCCGGTGGTGTGAGGCCTCTGGTGTGAGTGAGGGCAGACCCCTTGCCACCCGAACTGCGGATGAGCGCAGCCAGGTGGGGGGCCCGGTGGTGTGAGGGCAGACCCCTTGCAACCCGAACTGCGGATGAGCGCAGCCAGGTGGGGGTCCCGGTAGTGTGAGGCCTCTGGTGTGAGGGCAGGCCCCTTGCCACCCGAACTGCGGATGAGCGCAGCCAGGTGGGGGGCCCGGTGGTGTGAGTGAGGGCAGACCCCTTGCCACCCGAACTGCGGATGAGCGCAGCCAGGTGGGGGGCCCGGTAGTGCGAGGCCCCTGGTGTAAGTGAGGGCAGACCCCTTGCCACCCGATCTGCGGATGAGCGCAGTCAGGTGGGGGGCCCGGTGGTGTGAGGCCTCTGGTGTGGGGTGAGGGCAGACCCCTTGCCACCCGAACTGCGGATGAGCGCAGCCAGGTGGGGGGCCCGGTGGTGTGAGGCCTCTGGTGTGGGTGAGGGCAGGCCCCTTGCCACCAAACTGCGGATGAGCGCAGCCAGGTGGGGGGCCCTGTGGTGGGTGAGGGCAGACCCCTTGCCACCCGAACTGCGGATGAGCGCAGCCAGGTGGGGGGCCCGGTAGTGTGAGGCCCCTGGTGTGAGTGAGGGCAGACCCCTTGCCACCCGAACTGCGGATGAGCGCAGGCCCGGGGGGGGGCCCGGTGGTGTGAGGCCTCTGGTGTGAGTGAGGGCAGACCCCTTGCCACCCGAACTGCGGATGAGCGCAGCCAGGTGGGGGGCCCGGTAGTGTGAGGCCTCTGATGTGGGTGAGGGCAGGCCCCTTGCCACCCGAACTGCGGATGAGCGCAGCCAGGTGGGGGGCCCGGTGGTGTGAGGCCCTGGTGTGGGTGAGGGCAGACCCCTTGCCACCCGAACTGCGGATGAGCGCAGCCAGGTGGGGGGCCCGGTGGTGTGAGGCCTCTGGTGTGGGTGAGGGCAGACCCCTTGCCACCCGAACTGCGGATGAGCGCAGCCAGGTGGGGGGCCCGGTAGTGTGAGGCCCCTGGTGTGGGTGAGGGCAGGCCCCTTGCCACCCGAACTGCGGATGAGCGCAGCCAGGTGGGGGGCCCGGTGGTGTGAGGCCTCTGGTGTGAGTGAGGGCAGACCCCTTGCCACCCGAACTGCGGATGAGCGCAGCCAGGTGGGGGGCCCGGTGGTGTGAGGCCTCTGGTGTGGGTGAGGGCAGACCCCTTGCCACCCGAACTGCGGATGAGCGCAGCCAGGTGGGGGGCCCGGTGGTGTGAGGCCTCTGGTGTGGGTGAGTGCAGACCCCTTGCCACCCGAACTGCGGATGAGCGCAGCCAGGTGGGGGGCCCGGTGGTGTGAGGCCTCTGGTGTGAGTGAGGGCAGACCCCTTGCCACCCGAACTGCGGATGAGCGCAGCCAGGTGGGGGGCCCGGTGGTGTGAGGCCTCTGGTGTGTGTGAGGGCAGACCCCTTGCCACCCGAACTGCGGATGAGCGCAGCCAGGTGGGGGTCCCGGTAGTGTGAGGCCTCTGGTGTGGGTGAGGGCAGGCCCCTTGCCACCCAAACTGCGGATGAGCGCAGCCAGGTGGGGGGCCCGGTAGTGTGAGGCCTCTGGTGTGGGTGAGGGCAGGCCCCTTGCCACCCGAACTGCGGATGAGCGCAGCCAGGTGGGGGGCCGGGTAGTGTGAGGCCTCTGGTGTGAGTGAGGGCAGACCCCTTGCCACCCGAACTGCGGATGAGCGCAGCCAGGTGGGGGCCCCGGGTGTGAGGCCCTGGTGTGGGTGAGGGCAGACCCCTTGCCACCCGAACTGCGGATGAGCGCAGCCAGTGGGGGGCCCGGTAGTGTGAGGCCTCTGGTGTGGGTGAGGGCAGGCCCCTTGCCACCCAAACTGCGGATGAGCGCAGCCAGGTGGGGGGGGGGGGGGGCCCAGTAGTGTGAGGCCCCTGGTGTGGGTGAGGGCAGACCCCTTGCCACCCAAACTGCGGATGAGCGCAGCCAGGTGGGGGGCCCGGTGGTGTGAGGCTCCTGGTGTGGGTGAGGGCAGACCCCTTGCCACCCGAACTGCGGATGAGCGCAGCCAGGTGGGGGGCCCGGTGGTGTGAGGCCTCTGGTGTGGGTGAGGGCAGGCCCCTTGCCACCCAAACTGCGGATGAGCGCAGCCAGGTGGGGGGCCCGGTGGTGTGAGGCTCCTGGTGTGGGTGAGGGCAGACCCCTTGCCACCCGCACTGCGGATGAGCGCAGCCAGGTGGGGGGCCCGGTAGTGTGAGGCCTCTGGTGTGGGTGAGGGCAGGCCCCTTGCCACTCGAACTGCGGATGAGCGCAGCCAGGTGGGGGGCCCGGTGGTGTGAGGCCCCTGGTGTGGGTGAGGGCAGACCCCTTGCCACCCGCACTGCGGATGAGCGCAGCCAGGTGGGGGGCCCGGTAGTGTGAGGCCTCTGGTGTGGGTGAGGGCAGACCCCTTGCCACCCGAACTGCGGATGAGCGCAGCCAGGTGGGGGGCCCGGTGGTGTGAGGCCTCTGGTGTGGGTGAGGGCAGACCCCTTGCCACCCGAACTGCGGATGAGCGCAGCCAGGTGAGGGGCCTGGTGGTGTGAGGCCTCTGGTGTGAGTGAGGGCAGACCCCTTGCCACCCGAACTGCGGATGAGCGCAGCCAGGTGGGGGGCACGGTGGTGTGAGTGAGGGCAGACCCCTTGCCACCTGAACTGCGGATGAGCGCAGCCAGTGTGAGGCCCCTGGTGTGAGTGAGGGCAGACCCCTTGCCACCCGAACTGCGGATGAGCGCAGCCTGGTGGGGGGCCCGGTGGTGTGAGGCCCTGGTGTGAGTGAGGGCAGACCCCTTGCCACCCGAACTGCGGATGAGCGCAGCCAGGTGAGGGGCCCGGTAGTGTGAGGCCTCTGGTGTGGGTGAGGGCAGGCCCCTTGCCACCCAAACTGCGGATGAGCGCAGCCAGGTGGGGGGCCCGGTGGTGTGAGGCCTCTGGTGTGGGTGAGGGCAGGCCCCTTGCCACCCAAACTGCGGATGAGCGCAGCCAGGTGGGGGGCCCGGTAGTGTGAGGCCTCTGGTGTGAGTGAGGGCAGACCCCTTGCCACCCGCACTGCGGATGAGCGCAGCCAGGTGGGGGGCCCGGTAGTGTGAGGCCTCTGGTGTGGGTGAGGGCAGGCCCCTTGCCACCCGAACTGCGGATGAGCGCAGCCAGGTGGGGGGCCCGGTGGTGTGAGGCCTCTGGTGTGGGTGAGGGCAGGCCCCTTGCCACCCGCACTGCGGATGAGCGCAGCCAGGTGGGGGGCCCGGTAGTGTGAGGCCCCTGGTGTGAGTGAGGGCAGACCCCTTGCCACCCGAACTGCAGATGAGCGCAGCCAGGTGGGGGGCCCGGTGGTGTGAGGCCTCTGGTGTGAGTGAGGGCAGACCCCTTGCCACCCGAACTGCGGATGAGTGAGCGCAGCCAGGTGAGGCCCCTGGGGGGGCCACCCTGCGGGTAGTGTGAGGCCCTGGTGTGGGTGAGGGCAGGACCCCTTGCCACCCGAACTGCGGATGAGCGCAGCCAGGTGGGGGGCCCGGTAGTGTGAGGCCCCTGGTGTGAGTGAGGGCAGACCCCTTGCCACCCGAACTGCGGATGAGCGCAGCCAGGTGGGGGGCCCGGTGGTGTGAGGCCTCTGGTGTGGGTGAGGGCAGACCCCTTGCCACCCGAACTGCGGATGAGCGCAGCCAGGTGGGGGGCCCGGTAGTGTGAGGCCTCGTGGTGTGAGTGAGGGCAGACCCCTTGCCACCCGAACTGCGGATGAGCGCAGCCAGGTGGGGGGCCCGGTGGTGTGAGGCCCCTGGTGTGAGTGAGGGCAGACCCCTTGCCACCCGAACTGCGGATGAGCGCAGCCCGGTGGGGGGCCCGGTAGTGTGAGGCCCAGGTGGTGTGGTGAGGGCAGACCCCTTGCCACCCGAACTGCGGATGAGCGCAGCCAGGTGAGGGGCCCGGTGGTGTGAGGGCAGACCCTTTGCCACCCGAACTGAGGATGAGGGCAGACCCCTTGCCACCCGAACTGCGGATGAGAGCAGCCAGGTGGTGTGGGTGAGGGCAGGCCCTTGCCACCCGAACTGCGGATGAGCGCAGCCAGGTGGGGGGCCCGGTGGTGTGAGGGCAGACCCCTTGCCACCCGAACTGCGGATGAGCGCAGCCAGGTGGGGGGCCCGGTAGTGTGAGGCCTCTGGTGTGGGTGAGGCAGGCCCCTTGCCACCCAAACTGCGGATGAGCGCAGCCAGGTGGGGGGCCCGGTGGTGTGAGTGAGGGCAGACCCCTTGCCACCTAACTGCGGATGAGCGCAGCCAGGTGGGGGGCCCGGTGGTGTGAGGACAGACCCCTTGCCACCCGAACTGCGGATGAGCGCAGCCAGGTGGGGGGCCCGGTGGTGTGAGGCCTCTGGTGTGGGTGAGGGCAGGCCCCTTGCCACCCGAACTGCGGATGAGCGCAGCCAGGTGGGGGGCCCGGTAGTGTGAGGCCTCTGGTGTGAGTGAGGGCAGACCCCTTGCCACCCGAACTGCGGATGAGCGCAGCCAGGTGGGGGGCCCGGTTGTGTGAGGCCCCTGGTGTGAGTGAGGGCAGACCCCTTGCCACCCGAACTGCGGATGAGCGCAGCCAGGTGGGGGGCCCGTGGTGGTGTGAGGCCTCTGTGGTGGGTGAGGGCAGGCCCCTTGCCACCCAAACTGCGGATGAGCGCAGCCAGGGGGGGGCCCGGAGGTGTGAGGCCTCTGGTGTGGGTGAGGGCAGGCCCCTTGCCACCCGAACTGCGGATGAGCGCAGCCAGGTGGGGGGCCCGGTGGTGTGAGGCCTCTGGTGTGAGTGAGGGCAGACCCCTTGCCACCCGAACTGCGGATGAGCGCAGCCAGGTGGAGGGCCCGGTGGTGTGAGGCCTCTGGTGTGGGTGAGGGCAGACCCCTTGCCACCCGAACTGCGGATGAGCGCAGCCAGGTGGGGGGCCCGGTAGTGTGAGGCCTCTGGTGTGGGTGAGGGCAGGCCCCTTGCCACCCGAACTGCGGATGAGCGCAGCCAGGTGGGGGGCCCGGTAGTGTGAGGCCTCTGGTGTGTGTGAGGGCAGACCCCTTGCCACCCGAACTGCGGATGAGCGCAGCCAGGTGGGGGGCCCGGTGGTGTGAGGCCTCTGGTGTGGGTGAGGGCAGACCCCTTGCCACCCGAACTGCGGATGAGCGCAGCCAGGTGGGGGGCCGGTGGTGTGAGGCCTCTGGTGTGGGTGAGGGCAGACCCCTTGCCACCCGAACTGCGGATGAGCGCAGCCAGGTGGGGGGCCCGGTGGTGTGAGGCCTCTGGTGTGAGTGAGGGCAGGCCCCTTGCCACCCGAACTGCGGATGAGCGCAGCCAGGTGGGGGGCCCGGTGGTGTGAGGCCTCTGGTGTGAGTGAGGGCAGACCCCTTGCCACCCGAACTGCGGATGAGCGCAGCCAGGTGGGGGGCCGGGTGGTGTGAGGCCCCTGGTGTGAGTGAGGGCAGACCCCTTGCCACCCGCACTGCGGATGAGCGCAGCCAGGTGGGGGGCCCGGTAGTGTGAGGCCTCTGGTGTGGGTGAGGGCAGGCCCCTTGCCACCCGAACTGCGGATGAGCGCAGCCAGGTGGGGGGCCCGGTGGTGTGAGGCCTCTGGTGTGGGTGAGGGCAGACCCCTTGCCACCCGAACTGCGGATGAGCGCAGCCAGGTGGGGGGCCCGGTGGTGAGGGCAGACCCCTTGCCACCCGAACTGCGGATGAGCGCAGCCAGGTGGGGGGCCCGGTAGTGTGAGGCCTCTGGTGTGGGTGAGGGCAGGCCCCTTGCCACCCGAACTGCGGATGAGCGCAGCCAGGTGGGGGGCCCGGTGGTGTGAGGCCTCTGGTGTGGGTGAGGGCAGACCCCTTGCCACCCGAACTGCGGATGAGCGCAGCCAGGTGGGGGGCCCGGTGGTGTGAGGCCTCTGGTGTGGGTGAGGGCAGACCCCTTGCCACCCGAACTGCGGATGAGCGCAGCCAGGTGGGGGGCCCGGTAGTGTGAGGCCTCTGGTGTGTGAGGGCAGACCCCTTGCCACCCGAACTGCGGATGAGCGCAGCCAGGTGGGGGGCCCGGTGGTGTGAGGCCCCTGGTGTGGGTGAGGGCAGACCCCTTGCCACCCGAACTGCGGATGAGCGCAGCCAGGTGGGGGGCCCGGTGGTGTGAGGCCTCTGGTGTGAGTGAGGGCAGTCCCCTTGCCACCCGAACTGCGGATGAGCGCAGCCAGGTGGGGGGCCCGGTAGTGTGAGGCCCTGGTGTGAGTGAGGGCAGACCCCTTGCCACCCGAACTGCGGATGAGCGCAGCCAGGTGGGGGGCCCGGTGGTGTGAGGCCTCTGGTGTGAGTGAGGGCAGACCCCTTGCCACCCGAACTGCGGATGAGCGCAGCCAGGTGGGGGGCCCGGTGGTGTGAGGGCAGACCCCTTGCAACCCGAACTGCGGATGAGCGCAGCCAGGTGAGGGCAGGCCCCTTGCCACCGGAAGTGCGGATGAGCGCAGCCAGGTGTGAGGGGGCAGACCCCTTGCCACCCGAACTGCGGATGAGCGCAGCCAGGTGGGGGGGCCCGGTGGTGTGAGGGCAGACCCCTTGCCACCCGAACTGCGGATGAGCGCAGCCAGGTGGGGGGCCCGGTAGTGCGAGGCCCCTGGTGTGAGTGAGGGCAGACCCCTTGCCACCCGAACTGCGGATGAGCGCAGTCAGGTGGGGGGCCCGGTGGTGTGAGGCCTCTGGTGTGGGTGAGGGCAGGCCCCTTGCCACCCGAACTGCGGATGAGCGCAGCCAGGTGGGGGGCCCGGTAGTGTGAGGCCCCTGGTGTGGGTGAGGGCAGACCCCTTGCCACCCGAACTGCGGATGAGCGCAGCCAGGTGGGGGGGCCCGGTGGTGTGAGGCCCCTGGTGTGGGTGAGGGCAGGCCCCTTGCCACCCGATCTGCGGATGAGCGCAGCCAGGTGGGGGGCCCGGTGGTGTGAGGCCTCTGGTGTGGGTGAGGGCAGGCCCCTTGCCACCCGAACTGCGGATGAGCGCAGCCAGGTGGGGGGCCCGGTAGTGTGAGGCCTCTGGTGTGGGTGAGGGCAGACCCCTTGCCACCCGAACTGCGGATGAGCGCAGCCAGGTGGGGGCCCGGTGGTGTGAGGCCTCTGGTGTGAGGGCAGACCCCTTGCCACCCGAATTGCGGATGAGCGCAGCCAGGTGGGGGGCCCGGTAGGGTGAGTGAGGGCAGACCCCTTGCCACCCGAACTGCGGATGAGCGCAGCCAGGTGGGGGGCCCGGTGGTGTGAGGCCTCTGGTGTGAGTGAGGGCAGACCCCTTGCCACCCGAACTGCTGATGAGCGCAGCCAGGTGGGGGGCCCGGTGGTGTGAGGCCTCTGGTGTGAGTGAGGGCAGACCCCTTGCCACCCGAACTGCGGATGAGCTCAGCCAGGTGGGGGGCCCGGTGGTGTGAGGCCCCTGGTGTGAGTGAGGGCAGACCCCTTGCCACCCGAACTGCGGATGAGCGCAGCCAGGTGGGGGGCCCGGTGGTGTGAGGCCCCTGGTGTGGGTGAGGGCAGGCCCCTTGCCACCCGAACTGCGGATGAGCGCAGCCAGGTGGGGGGCCCGGTGGTGTGAGGCCTCTGGTGTGGGTGAGGGCAGACCCCTTGCCACCCGAACTGCGGATGAGCGCAGCCAGGTGGGGGGCCCGGTGGTGTGAGGCCTCTGGTGTGAGTGAGGGCAGACCCCTTGCCACCCGAACTGCGGATGAGCGCAGCCAGGTGGGGGGCCCGGTGGTGTGAGGCCTCTGGTGTGAGTGAGGGCAGACCCCTTGCCACCCGAACTGCGGATGAGCGCAGCCAGGTGGGGGGCCCGGTGGTGTGAGGCCCCTGGTGTGGTGAGGGCAGACCCCTTGCCACCCGAACTGCGGATGAGCGCAGCCAGGTGGGGGGCCCGGTGGTGTGAGGCCTCTGGTGTGTGTGAGGGCAGACCCCTTGCCACCCGAACTGCGGATGAGCGCAGCCAGGTGGGGGGCCCGGTGGTGTGAGGCCTCTGGTGTGGGTGAGGGCAGGCCCCTTGCCACCCGAACTGCGGATGAGCGCAGCCAGGTGGGGGGCCCGGTGGTGTGAGGCCTCTGGTGTGGGTGAGGGCAGACCCCTTGCCACCCGAACTGCGGATGAGCGCAGCCAGGTGGGGGGCCCGGTGGTGTGAGGCCTCTGGTGTGAGTGAGGGCAGACCCCTTGCCACCCGAACTGCGGATGAGCGCAGCCAGGTGGGGGGCCCGGTGGTGTGAGGCCTCTGGTGTGGGTGAGGGCAGACCCCTTGCCACCCGAACTGCGGATGAGCGCAGCCAGGTGGGGGGCCCGGTAGTGTGAGGCCTCTGGTGTGAGTGAGGGCAGACCCCTTGCCACCCGAACTGCGGATGAGCGCAGCCAGGTGGGGGGCCCGGTTGTGTGAGGCCTCTGGTGTGAGTGAGGGCAGACCCCTTGCCACCCGAACTGCGGATGAGCGCAGCCAGGTGGGGGGCCCGGGGGGGTGGGTGGTGGAGGGCCCGGTGGTGTGAGGGCAGGCCCCTTGCCACCCGAACTGCGGATGAGCGCAGCCAGGTGGGGGGCCCGGTGGTGTGAGGCCTCTGGTGTGGGTGAGGGCAGACCCCTTGCCACCCGAACTGCGGATGAGCGCAGCCAGGTGGGGGGCCCGGTAGTGTGAGGCCTCTGGTGTGGGTGAGGGCAGGCCCCTTGCCACCCGAACTGCGGATGAGCGCAGCCAGGTGGGGGGCCCGGTGGTGTGAGGCCTCTGGTGTGGGTGAGGGCAGACCCCTTGCCACCCGAACTGCGGATGAGCGCAGCCAGGGGGGGGGCCCGGTGGTGTGAGGGCAGACCCCTTGCCACCCGAACTGCGGATGAGCGCAGCCAGGTGGGGGGCCCGGTGGTGTGAGGCCCTGGTGTGAGTGAGGGCAGGCCCCTTGCCACCCGAACTGCGGATGAGCGCAGCCAGGGTGGGGCCCGGGAGGTGGGCCCTGGGTGGGTGAGGGCAGACCCCTTGCCACCCGAACTGCGGTGAGCGCAGCCAGGTGGGGGGCCCGGTAGTGTGAGGCCTCTGGTGTGAGTGAGGGCAGACCCCTTGCCACCCGAACTGCGGATGAGCGCAGCCAGGTGGGGGGCCCGGTGGTGTGAACTGCGGATGACCCCTTGCCACCCGCAGCCATGAGCGCAGCCAGGTGGGGGCCCAGGCCCCTGGGGTGAGGCAGACCCCTTGCCACCCGAACTGCGGATGAGTGAGGCCGGTAGTGTGAGGCCTCTGGTGTGGTGTGGTGAGGGCAGACCCCTTGCCACCCGAACTGCGGATGAGCGCAGCCAGGTGGGGGGCCCGGTGGTGTGGGCCTGTGTGGTGAGGGCAGGCCCCTTGTGTGGTGAGGGCAGGACCCCTTGCCACCCGAACTGCGGATGAGCGCAGCCAGGTGGGGGGCCCGGTAGTGTGAGGCCCCTGGTGTGGGTGAGGGCAGACCCCTTGCCACCCGAACTGCGGATGAGCGCAGCCAGGTGGGGGGCCCGGTGGTGTGAGGCCTCTGGTGTGGTGAGGGCAGACCCCTTGCCACCCGAACTGCGGATGAGCGCAGCCAGGTGGGGGGGGCCGGTAGTGTGAGGCCTCTGGTGTGAGTGAGGGCAGACCCCTTGCCACCCGAACTGCGGATGAGCGCAGCCAGGTGGGGGGCCGGTGGTGTGAGGCCCTGGTGTGGGTGAGGGCAGACCCCTTGCCACCCGAACTGCGGATGAGCGCAGCCAGGTGGGGGGCCCGGTGGTGTGGGACCCCTTGCCACCCGAACTGCGGATGAGCGGCCAGGTGGGGGGCCCGGTGAGGGTGTGAGTGAGGGCAGACCCCTTGCCACCCGAACTGCGGATGAGCGCAGCCAGGTGGGGGGCCGGGTGGTGTGAGGGCAGACCCCTGGTGTGAGTGAGGGCAGACCCCTTGGCACCCGAACTGCGGATGAGCGCAGCCAGGTGGTGGGGGGGGGGCCCCGGTAGTGTGAGGGCAGACCCCTTGCCACCCGCACTGCGGATGAGCGCAGCCAGGTGGGGGGCCCGGTAGTGTGAGGCCTCTGGTGTGGGTGAGGGCAGGCCCCTTGCCACCCGAACTGCGGATGAGCGCAGCCAGGTGGGGGGCCCGGTAGTGTGAGGCCCCTGGTGTGAGTGAGGGCAGACCCCTTGCCACCCGAACTGCGGATGAGCGCAGCCAGGTGGGGGGCCCGGGGGTGTGAGGCCCCTGGTGTGAGTGAGGGCAGACCCCTTGCCACCCGAACTGCGGATGAGCGCAGCCAGGTGGGGGGCCCGGTGGTGTGAGGCTCCTGGTGTGGGTGAGGGCAGACCCCTTGCCACCCGAACTGCGGATGAGCGCAGCCAGGTGGGGGGCCCGGTGGTGTGAGGCCTCTGGTGTGGGTGAGGGCAGGCCCCTTGCCACCCGAACTGCGGATGAGCGCAGCCAGGTGGGGGGCCCGGTGGTGTGAGGCCTCTGGTGTGTGAGGGCAGACCCCTTGCCACCCGAACTGCGGATGAGCGCAGCCAGGTGGGGGGCCCGGTAGTGTGAGGCCTCTGGTGTGAGTGAGGGCAGACCCCTTGCCACCCGAACTGCTGATGAGCGCAGCCAGGTGGGGGGCCCGGTAGTGTGAGGCTCCTGGTGTGAGTGAGGGCAGGCCCCTTGCCACCCGAACTGCGGATGAGCGCAGCCAGGTGGGGGGCCCGGTGGTGTGAGGCCTCTGGTGTGGGTGAGGGCAGACCCCTTGCCACCCGCACTGCGGATGAGCGCAGCCAGGTGGGGGGCCCGGTAGTGTGAGGCCCCTGGTGTGGGTGAGGGCAGACCCCTTGCCACCCGAATGCGGATGAGCGCAGCCAGGTGGGGGGCCCCGTGGTGTGAGGCAGCCAGGTGGGGGGTGTGGCCTCTGGTGTGAGGGCAGACCCCTTGCCACCCGAACTGCGGATGAGCGCAGCCAGGTGGGGGGGGAGGCCCTGGTGTGTGAGGCCCTCTGTGTGTGGTGAGGGCAGGCCCCTTGCCACCCGAACTGCGGATGAGCGCAGCCAGGTGGGGGGCCCGGTGGTGTGAGGCCCCTGGTGTGGGTGAGGGCAGACCCCTTGCCACACGAACTGCGGATGAGCGCAGCCAGGTGGGGGGCCCGGTGGTGTGAGGCCCTGGTGTGAGTGAGGGCAGACCCCTTGCCACCCGAACTGCGGATGAGCGCAGCCAGGTGGGGGGCCCGGTGGTGTGAGGCCCCTGGTGTGGTGAGGGCAGACCCCTTGCCACCCGAACTGCGGATGAGCGCAGCCAGGTGGGGGGGGGCCCGGTGGTGTGAGGCCCTGGTGTGAGTGAGGGCAGACCCCTTGCCACCCGAACTGCGGATGAGCGCAGCCAGGTGAGGGGCCCGGTAGTGTGAGGCCTCTGGTGGGTGAGGGCAGGCCCCTTGCCACACGAACTGCGGATGAGCGCAGCCAGGTGGGGGGCCCGGTGGTGTGAGGCTCCTGGTGTGAGTGAGGGCAGGCCCCTTGCCACCCGAACTGCGGATGAGCGCAGCCAGGTGGGGGGCCCGGTGGTGTGAGGCCTCTGGTGTGAGTGAGGGCAGACCCCTTGCCACCCGAACTGCGGATGAGCGCAGCCAGGTGGGAGGCCCGGTAGTGTGAGGCCCCTGGTGTGGGTGAGGGCAGACCCCTTGCCACCCGAACTGCGGATGAGCGCAGCCAGGTGGTGTGAGGCCTCTGGTGTGAGTGAGGGCAGACCCCTTGCCACCCGCACTGCGGATGAGCGCAGCCAGGTGGGGGGCCCGGTGGTGTGAGGCCCCTGGTGTGAGTGAGGGCAGACCCCTTGCCACCCGAACTGCGGATGAGCGCAGCCAGGTGGGGGGCCCGGTGGTGTGAGGCCCCTTGCCACCCGAACTGGTGTGCAGTGGTGGGGGCAGGACCCCTTGCAGACCCCTTGCCCCGAACTGCGGATGAGCGCAGCCAGGTGGGGGGCCCGGGTGAGGGTGGTGTGTGAGGGGACCCCTTGCCACCCGAACTGCGGTGTGGGTGAGGGCAGACCCCTTGCCACCCGAACTGCGGATGAGCGCAGCCAGGTGGGGGGCCCGGTAGTGTGAGGCCCCTGGTGTGAGTGAGGGCAGACCCCTTGCCACCCGAACTGCGGATGAGCGCAGCCAGGTGGGGGGCCCGGGTGTGAGGCCCTGGTGTGAGTGAGGGCAGACCCCTTGCCACCCGAACTGCGGATGCGCAGCCAGGTGGGGGGCCCGGGTGGCCCTGGTGGGTGAGGGCAGACCCCTTGCCACCCCGGATGAGCGCAGCCAGGTGGGGGGCCCGGTAGTGTGAGGCCCTGGTGGTGTGAGTGAGGGCAGGACCCCTTGCCACCCGAACTGCGGATGAGCGCAGCCAGGTGGGGGGCCCGGTAGTGTGAGGCCTCTGGTGTGGGTGAGGGCAGACCCCTTGCCACCCGAACTGCGGATGAGCGCAGCCAGGTGGGGGGCCCGGTGGTGTGAGGCCCCTGGTGTGAGTGAGGGCAGACCCCTTGCCACCCGAACTGCGGATGAGCGCAGCCAGGTGGGGGGCCCGGTGGTGTGAGGCTCTGGTGTGGGTGAGGGCAGACCCCTTGCCACCCGAACTGCGGATGAGCGCAGCCAGGTGGGGGGCCCGGTAGTGTGAGGCCTCTGGTGTGTGAGGGCAGACCCCTTGCCACCCGAACTGCGGATGAGCGCAGCCAGGTGGGGGGCCCGGTAGTGTGAGGCCCCTGGTGTGAGTGAGGGCAGACCCCTTGCCACCCGAACTGCGGATGAGCGCAGCCAGGTGGGGGGCCCGGTGGTGTGAGGCCTCTGGTGTGGGTGAGGGCAGGCCCCTTGCCACCCGAACTGCGGATGAGCGCAGCCAGGTGGGGGGCCCGGTGGTGTGAGGCTCCTGGTGTGGGTGAGGGCAGGCCCCTTGCCACCCGAACTGCGGATGAGCGCAGCCAGGTGGGGGGCCCGGTAGTGTGAGGCCTCTGGTGTGAGTGAGGGCAGACCCCTTGCCACCCGAACTGCGGATGAGCGCAGCCAGGTGGGGGGCGGGGGTGGGCTCTGGTGTGGGTGAGGGCAGACCCCTTGCCACCCGAACTGCGGATGAGCGCAGCCAGGTGGGGGGCCCGGTGTGTGAGGCCCCTGGTGTGGGTGAGGGCAGACCCCTTGCCACCCGAACTGCGGATGAGCGCAGCCAGGTGGGGGGCCCGGTGGTGTGAGGCCTCTGGTGTGGGTGAGGGCAGACCCCTTGCCACCCGAACTGCGGATGAGCGCAGCCAGGTGGGGGGCCCGGTGGTGTGAGGCCTCTGGTGTGGGTGAGGGCAGACCCCTTGCCACCCGAACTGCGGATGAGCGCAGCCAGGTGGGGGGCCCGGTGGTGTGAGGGCAGACCCCTTGCAACCCGAACTGCGGATGAGCGCAGCCAGGTGGGGGGCCCGGTAGTGTGAGGCCTCTGGTGTGGGTGAGGGCAGGCCCCTTGCCACCCAAACTGCGGATGAGCGCAGCCAGGTGGGGGGCCCGGTGGTGTGAGTGAGGGCAGACCCCTTGCCACCCGAACTGCGGATGAGCGCAGCCAGGTGGGGGGCCCGGTAGTGCGAGGCCCCTGGTGTGAGTGAGGGCAGACCCCTTGCCACCCGAACTGCGGATGAGCGCAGCCAGGTGGGGGGCCCGGTGGTGTGAGGCCTCTGGTGTGAGTGAGGGCAGGCCCCTTGCCACCCGAACTGCGGATGAGCGCAGCCAGGTGGGGGGCCCGGTAGTGTGAGGCCTCTGGTGTGAGTGAGGGCAGGCCCCTTGCCACCCGAACTGCGGATGAGCGCAGCCAGGTGGGGGCCAGGTAGTGTGAGGCCTCTGGTGTGGGTGAGGGCAGGCCCCTTGCCACCCGAACTGCGGATGAGCGCAGCCAGGTGGGGGGCCCGGTAGTGCGAGGCCCGTGGTGTGAGGGCAGACCCCTTGCCACCCGAACTGCGGATGAGCGCAGCCAGGTGGGGGGCCCGGTGGTGTGAGGCCTCTGGTGTGGGTGAGGGCAGGCCCCTTGCCACCCGAACTGCGGATGAGCGCAGCCAGGTGGGGGGCCCGGTGGTGTGAGGCCTCTAGTGTGAGTGAGGGCAGACCCCTTGCCACCCGAATTGCGGATGAGCGCAGCCAGGTGGGGGGCCCCTGGTGGTGGTGAGGGCAGGCCTCTGGTGTGGGTGAGGGCAGGCCCCTTGCCACCCAAACTGCGGATGAGCGCAGCCAGGTGGGGGGCCCGGTGGTGTGAGGCTCCTGGTGTGGGTGAGGGCAGGCCCCTTGCCACCCGAACTGTGGATGAGCGCAGCCAGGTGGGGGGCCCGGTGGTGTGAGGCCTCTGGTGTGAGTGAGGGCAGGCCCCTTGCCACCCGAACTGCGCATGAGCGCAGCCAGGTGGGAGGCAATGTGGTGTGAGGCCTCTGGTGGTGTGAGTGAGGGCAGACCCCTTGCCACCCGAACTGCGGATGAGCGCAGCCAGGTGGGGGGCCCGGTGGTGCGAGGCCCCTGGTGTGAGTGAGGGCAGACCCCTTGCCACCCGAACTGCGGATGAGCGCAGTCAGGTGGGGGGCCCGGTGGTGTGAGGCCTCTGGTGTGGGTGAGGGCAGACCCCTTGCCACCCGAACTGCGGATGAGCGCAGCCAGGTGGGGGGCCCGGTGGTGTGAGGCCTCTGGTGTGAGTGAGGGCAGGCCCCTTGCCACCCGAACTGCGGATGAGCGCAGCCAGGTGGGGGGCCCGGTGGTGTGAGGCCCCTGGTGTGGGTGAGGGCAGACCCCTTGCCACCCGAACTGCGGATGAGCGCAGCCAGGTGGGGGGCCCGGTGGTGTGAGTGAGGGCAGACCCCTTGCCACCCGAACTGCGGATGAGCGCAGCCAGGTGGGGGGCCCGGTGGTGTGAGGCCTCTGGTGTGGGTGAGGGCAGGCCCCTTGCCACCCGAACTGCGGATGAGCGCAGCCAGGTGGGGGGCCCGGTGGTGTGAGGCCTCTGGTGTGTGTGAGGGCAGACCCCTTGCCACCCGAACTGCGGATGAGCGCAGCCAGGTGGGGGGCCCGGTGGTGTGAGGCCTCTGGTGTGAGTGAGGGCAGACCCCTTGCCACCCGAACTGCGGATGAGCGCAGCCAGGTGGGGGGCCCGGTGGTGTGAGGCCCCTGGTGTGGTGAGGGCAGACCCCTTGCCACCCGAACTGCGGATGAGCGCAGCCAGGTGGGGGGCCCGGTGGTGGGGCCCTGGGTGGGTGAGGGCAGGCCCCTTGCCACCCAACTGCGGATGAGCGCAGCCTGGTGGGGGGCCCGGTGGTGTGAGGCTCCTGGTGTGGGTGAGGGCAGACCCCTTGCCACCCGAACTGCGGATGAGCGCAGCCAGGTGGGGGGCCCGGTAGTGTGAGGCCCCTGGTGTGGTGTGGGTGAGGGCAGACCCCTTGCCACCCGCCAACTGCGGATGAGCGCAGCCAGGTGGGGGGCCCGGTAGTGTGAGGCCCCTGGGTGTGGGTGAGGGCAGACCCCTTGCCACCCGAACTGCGGATGAGCGCAGCCAGGTGGGGGGCCCGGTGGTGTGAGCCCCCTGGTGTGTGAGTGAGGGCAGACCCCTTGCCACCCGAACTGCGGATGAGCGCAGCCAGGTGGGGGGCCCGGTGGTGTGAGGCCCCTGGTGTGAGTGAGGGCAGACCCCTTGCCACCCGAACTGCGGATGAGCGCAGCCAGGTGGGGGGATGAGGGCAGACCCCTTGCCACCCACTGCGGATGAGCGCAGCCAGGTGGAGTGTGGCCCTGGTGTGAGTGAGGGCAGACCCCTTGCCACCCGAACTGCGGATGAGCGCAGCCAGGTGGGGGGCCCTGGTGGTGTGAGGCCCTGGTGTGGGTGAGGGCAGACCCCTTGCCACCCGAACTGCGGATGAGCGCAGCCAGGTGGGGGGCCCGGTAGTGTGAGGCCTCTGGTGTGGGTGAGGGCAGGCCCCTTGCCACCCGAACTGCGGATGAGCGCAGCCAGGTGGGGGGCCCGGTGGTGTGAGGCCTCTGGTGTGGGTGAGGGCAGGCCCCTTGCCACCCGAACTGCGGATGAGCGCAGCCAGGTGGGGGGCCCGGTGGTGTGAGGCCTCTGGTGTGAGTGAGGGCAGACCCCTTGCCACCCGAACTGCGGATGAGCGCAGCCAGGTGGGGGGCCCGGTGGTGTGAGGCCTCTGGTGTGGGTGAGGGCAGACCCCTTGCCACCCGAACTGCGGATGAGCGCAGCCAGGTGGGGGGCCCGGTAGTGTGAGGCCTCTGGTGTGGGTGAGGGCAGGCCCCTTGCCACCCAAACTGCGGATGAGCGCAGCCCGGTGGGGTGAGGCCTCTGGTGTGAGTGAGGGCAGACCCCTTGCCACCCGAACTGCGGATGAGCGCAGCCAGGTGGGGGGCCCGGTGGTGTGAGGCCCCTGGTGTGAGTGAGGGCAGGCCCCTTGCCACCCGAACTGCGGATGAGCGCAGCCAGGTGGGGGGCCCGGTGGTGTGAGGCCTCTGGTGTGAGTGAGGGCAGACCCCTTGCCACCCGAACTGCGGATGAGCGCAGCCAGGTGGGGGGCCCGGTAGTGTGAGGCCTCTGGTGTGAGTGAGGGCAGGCCCCTTGCCACCCGAACTGCGGATGAGCGCAGCCAGGTGGGGGGCCCGGTGGTGTGAGGCTCCTGGTGTGGGTGAGGGCAGACCCCTTGCCACCCGAACTGCGGATGAGCGCAGCCAGGTGGGGGGCCCGGTAGTGTGAGGCCTCTGGTGTGAGTGAGGGCAGACCCCTTGCCACCCGAACTGCGATGAGCGCAGCCAGGTGGGGGGCCCGGTGGTGTGAGGCCTCTGGTGTGAGTGAGGGCAGACCCCTTGCCACCCGAACTGCGGATGAGCGCAGCCAGGTGGGGGGCCCGGTGGTGTGAGGCCCCTGGTGTGAGTGAGGGCAGACCCCTTGCCACCCGAACTGCGGATGAGCGCAGCCAGGTGGGGGGCCCGGTGGGGGGTGGGGGGCCCTGGTGTGCGTGAGGGCAGACCCCTTGCCACCCGAACTGCGGATGAGCGCAGCCAGGTGGGGGGCCCGGTGGTGTGAGGCCTCTGGTGTGGGTGAGGGCAGACCCCTTGCCACCCGAACTGCGGATGAGCGCAGCCAGGTGGGGGGCCCGGTAGTGCGAGGCCCCTGGTGTGAGTGAGGGCAGACCCCTTGCCACCCGAACTGCGGATGAGCGCAGCCAGGTGGGGGGCCCGGTGGTGTGAGGCCGGGTGTGTGGTGTGGGTGAGGGCAGGCCCCTTGCCACCCGAACTGCGGATGAGCGCAGCCAGGTGGGGGGCCGGGTAGTGTGAGGCCTCTGGTGTGGGTGAGGGCAGGCCCCTTGCCACCCGAACTGCGGATGAGCGCAGCCAGGTGGGGGGCCCGGTGGTGTGAGGCCTCTGGTGTGGGAGGGCAGGCCCCTTGCCACCCGAACTGCGGATGAGCGCAGCCAGGTGGGGGGCCCGGTAGTGCGAGGCCCCTGGTGTGAGTAAGGGCAGACCCCTTGCCACCCGAACTGCGGATGAGCGCAGCCAGGTGGGGGGCCCGGTGGTGTGAGGCCTCTGGTGTGGGTGAGGGCAGGCCCCTTGCCACCCGAACTGCGGATGAGCGCAGCCAGGTGGGGGGCCCGGTGGTGTGAGGCCTCTGGTGTGGTGAGGGCAGACCCCTTGCCACCCGAACTGCGGATGAGCGCAGCCAGGTGGGGGGCCCGGTAGTGCGAGGCCCTGGTGTGAGTGAGGGCAGACCCCTTGCCACCCGAACTGCGGATGAGCGCAGCCAGGTGGGGGGCCCGGTGGTGTGAGGCCCTGGTGTGAGTGAGGGCAGACCCCTTGCCACCCGAACTGCGGATGAGCGCAGCCAGGTGGGGGGCCCTGTGGTGTGAGGCCCCTGGTGTGGGTGAGGGCAGGCCCCTTGCCACCCGAACTGCGGATGAGCGCAGCCAGGTGGGGGGCCCGGTGGTGTGAGGCCCCTGGTGTTAGTGAGGGCAGACCCCTTGCCACCCGAACTGCGGATGAGCGCAGCCAGGTGGGGGGCCCGGTGGTGTGAGGCCTCTGGTGTGAGTGAGGGCAGACCCCTTGCCACCCGAACTGCGGATGAGCGCAGCCAGGTGGGGGGCCCGGTAGTGTGAGGCCTCTGGTGTGGGTGAGGGCAGACCCCTTGCCACCCGAACTGCGGATGAGCGCAGCCAGGTGGGGGGCCCGGTAGTGTGAGGCCTCTGGTGTGAGTGAGGGCAGACCCCTTGCCACCCGAACTGCGGATGAGCGCAGCCAGGTGGGGGGCCCGGTGGTGTGAGTGTGGGCAGACCCCTTGCCACCCGAACTGCGGATGAGCGCAGCCAGGTGGGGGGCCCGGTTGTGTGAGGCCCCTGGTGTGAGTGAGGGCAGGCCCCTTGCCACCCGAACTGCGGATGAGCGCAGCCAGGTGGGGGGCCCGGTAGTGTGAGGCCCCTGGTGTGGGTGAGGGCAGGCCCCTTGCCACCCGAACTGCGGATGAGCGCAGCCAGGTGGGGGGCCCGGGGTGTGAGGCCTCTGGTGTGGGTGAGGGCAGGCCCCTTGCCACCCGAACTGCGGATGAGCGCAGCCAGGTGGGGGGCCGGTGGTGTGAGGCCTCTGGTGTGGGTGAGGGCAGGCCCCTTGCCACCCGAACTGCGGATGAGCGCAGCCAGGTGGGGGGCCCGGTGGTGTGAGGCCTCTGGTGTGAGTAAGGGCAGACCCCTTGCCACCCGAACTGCGGATGAGCGCAGCCAGGTGGGGGGCCCGGTGGTGTGAGGCCTCTGGTGTGGGTGAGGGCAGGCCCCTTGCCACCCAAACTGCGGATGAGCGCAGCCAGGTGGGGCCCGGTGGTGTGAGGCCTGTGGGTGGTGAGGGCAGACCCCTTTGCCACCCGAACTGCGGATGAGCGCAGCCAGGTGGGGGTCCCGGTGGTGTGAGGCCTCTGGTGTGGGTGAGGGCAGGCCCCTTGCCACCCGAACTGCGGATGAGCGCAGCCAGGTGGGGGGCCCGGTAGTGTGAGGCCTCTGGTGTGAGTGAGGGCAGACCCCTTGCCACCCGAACTGCGGATGAGCGCAGCCAGGTGGGGGGCCCGTGGTGTGAGGCCTCTGGTGTGGGTGAGGGCAGTCCCCTTGCCACCCGAACTGCGGATGAGCGCAGCCAGGTGGGGGGCCCGGTGGTGTGAGGCCTCTGGTGTGGGTGAGGGCAGACCCCTTGCCACCCGAACTGCGAATGAGCGCAGCCAGGTGGGGGGCCCGGTGGGTGGTGGTGTGGGTGAGGGCAGGCCCCTTGCCACCCGAACTGCGGATGAGCGCAGCCAGGTGGGGGGCCCGGTGGTGTGAGGCGCCTGGTGTGGGGTGAGGGCAGACCCCTTGCCACCCGAACTGCGGATGAGCGCAGCCAGGTGGGGGGCCCGGTGGTGTGAGGCCTCTGGTGTGTGGTGAGGGCAGCCCCTTGCCACCCGAACTGCGGATGAGCGCAGCCAGGTGGGGGGGGGGCCCTGGGTGAGTGAGGGCAGTGTGAACTGCGGATGAGCGCAGCCAGGTGGGGGTGGTGTGGGTGAGGGCAGACCCCTTGCCACCCGAACTGCGGATGAGCGCAGCCAGGTGGGGGGCCCGGTGGTGTGAGGAGTGAGGGCAGACCCCTTGCCACCCGAACTGCGGATGAGCGCAGCCAGGGGGGGGGCCCGGTAGGGTGGTGTGAGGGCAGCCAGGCCCTTGCAGACCCCCACCCGAACTGCGGATGAGCGCAGCCAGGTGGGGGGTGGTGTGAGGCCTCTGGTGTGAGTGAGGGCAGACCCCTTGCCACCCGAACTGCGGATGAGCGCAGCCAGGTGGGGGGCCCGTGGTGTGAGGGCAGACCCCTTGCCACCCGAACTGCGGATGAGCGCAGCCAGGTGAGGGGCCCGGTGGTGTGAGGCCTCTGGTGTGGGTGAGGGGGGCCCCCTGGATGAGCGCAGCCAGGTGGGGGGCCCGGTGGTGTGAGTGAGGGCAGACCCCTTGCCACCCGAACTGCGGATGAGCGCAGCCAGGTGGGGGGCCCGGTAGTGCGAGGCCTCTGGTGTAAGTGAGGGCAGACCCCTTGCCACCCGATCTGCGGATGAGCGCAGTCAGGTGGGGGGCCCGGTGGTGTGAGGCCTCTGGTGTGGGTGAGGGCAGGCCCCTTGCCACCCGAACTGCGGATGAGCGCAGCCAGGTGGGGGGCCCGGTGGTGTGAGGCCTCTGGTGTGGGTGAGGGCAGGCCCCTTGCCACCCGAACTGCGGATGAGCGCAGCCAGGTGGGGGGCCCGTGGTGTGAGGCCTCTGGTGTGAGTGAGGGCAGACCCCTTGCCACCCGAACTGCGGATGAGCTCAGCCAGGTGGGGGGCCCGGTAGTGTGAGGCCCCTGGTGTGGGTGAGGGCAGGCCCCTTGCCACCCGAACTGCGGATGAGCGCAGCCAGGTGGGGGGCCCGGTGGTGTGAGGCCTCTGGTGTGGGTGAGGGCAGGCCCCTTGCCACCCGAACTGCGGATGAGCGCAGCCAGGTGGGGGGCCCGGTAGTGTGAGGCCCCTGGTGTGGGAGAGGGCAGACCCCTTGCCACCCGAACTGCGGATGAGCGCAGCCAGGTGGGGGGCCCGTGGTGTGAGGCCTCTGGTGTGGGTGAGGGCAGGCCCCTTGCCACCCGAACTGCGGATGAGCGCAGCCAGGTGGGGGGCCCGGTAGTGTGAGGCCCCTGGTGTGAGTGAGGGCAGACCCCTTGCCACCCGAACTGCGGATGAGCGCAGCCAGGTGGGGGGCCCGGTGGTGTGAGGCCTCTGGTGTGGGTGAGGGCAGGCCCCTTGCCACCCGAACTGCGGATGAGCGCAGCCAGGTGGGGGGCCCGGTAGTGTGAGGCCCCTGGTGTGTGTGAGGGCAGACCCCTTGCCACCCGAACTGCGGATGAGCGCAGCCAGGTGGGGGGCCCGGTGGTGTGAGGTGGGGGTGAGGGCAGACCCCTTGCCACCGAACTGCGGATGAGCGCAGCCAGGTGGGGGGCCCGGTGGTGTGTGTGTGGGTGAGGGCAGACCCCTTGCCACCCGAACTGCGGATGAGCGCAGCCAGGTGGGGGGCCCGGTGGTGTGAGGCCCCTGGTGTGAGTGAGGGCAGACCCCTTGCCACCCGAACTGCGGATGAGCGCAGCCAGGTGGGGGGCCCGGTAGTGTGAGGCCCCTGGTGTGAGTGAGGGCAGCCCCCTTGCCACCCGAACTGCGGATGAGCGCAGCCAGGTGGGGGGCCCGGTGGTGTGAGGCCTCTGGTGTGAGTGAGGGCAGGCCCCTTGCCACCCGAACTGCGGATGAGCGCAGCCAGGTGGGGGGCCCGGTGGTGTGAGGCCTCTGGTGTGAGTGAGGGCAGACCCCTTGCCACCCGAACTGCGGATGAGCGCAGCCAGGTGGGGGGCCCGGTGGTGTGAGGCCTCTGGTGTGGGTGAGGGCAGGCCCCTTGCCACCCGAACTGCGGATGAGCGCAGCCAGGTGGGGGGCCCGGTGGTGTGAGGCCTCTGGTGTGAGTGAGGGCAGACCCCATGCCACCCGAACTGCGGATGAGCGCAGCCAGGTGGGGGGCCCGGTGGTGTGAGGCCTCTGGTGTGGGTGAGGGCAGGCCCCTTGCCACCCGAACTGCGGATGAGCGCAGCCAGGTGGGGGGCCCCGGTGGTGTGAGGCCTCTGGTGTGAGTGAGGGCAGGCCCCTTGCCACCCGAACTGCGGATGAGCGCAGCCAGGTGGGGGGCCTGGTGGTGTGAGGCCTCTGGTGTGAGTGAGGGCAGACCCCTTGCCACCCGAACTGCGGATGAGCGCAGCCAGGTGGGGGGCCCGTAGTGGTGGTGTGGGTGAGGGGGGCCCAGGTGGGGGGCCCGGTGGTGTGAGGCCCTGGTGTGGGTGAGGGCAGACCCCTTGCCACCCGAACTGCGGATGAGCGCAGCCAGTGGGGGGCCCGGTGGTGTGAGGGCAGACCCCTTGCCACCCGAACTGCGGATGAGCGCAGCCAGGTGTGGGGCCCGGTAGTGTGAGGCCTCTGGTGTGGTGAGGGCAGGCCCCTAGCCACCCAAACTGCGGATGAGCGCAGCCAGGTGGGGGGCCCCCGGTAGTGTGGGGACCCCTTGCCACCCGAACTGCGGTGCCAGGTGAGGGCAGAGGGCCCCTTGCCACCCGAACTGCGGATGAGCGCAGCCAGGTGGGGGGCCCGGTAGTGTGAGGCCTCTGGTGTGGTGAGGGCAGACCCCTTGCCACCCGAACTGCGGATGAGCGCAGCCAGGGTGGGGGGCCCGGTGGTGTGAGGCCTCTGGTGTGGTGAGGGCAGACCCCTTGCCACCCGAACTGCGGATGAGCGCAGCCAGGTGGGGGGCCCGGTAGTGTGAGGCCCCTGGTGTGAGTGAGGGCAGACCCCTTGCCACCCGCACTGCGGATGAGCGCAGCCAGGTGGGGGGCCCGGTGGTGTGAGGCCTCTGGTGGGTGAGGGCAGACCCCTTGCCACCCGAACTGCGGATGAGCGCAGCCAGGTGGGGGGCCCGGTGGGGGGCCCGGTAGTGTGAGGCCTCTGGTGTGAGTGAGGGCAGACCCCTTGCCACCCGAACTGCGGATGAGCGCAGCCAGGTGGGGGGCCCGGTAGTGTGAGCCCTCTGGTGTGGGTGAGGGCAGACCCCTTGCCACCCGCACTGCGGATGAGCGCAGCCAGGTGGGGGGCCCGGTAGTGAGAGGCCCCTGGTGTGGGTGAGGGCAGACCCCTTGCCACCCGAACTGCGGATGAGCGCAGCCAGGTGGGGGGGCCCGGTGGTGTGTGTGTGGGGGGCCCTTGGTGCGGTGTGCAGCCAGGTGGGGGGCCGGGGTGTGAGGCCTCTGGAGTGAGGGCAGACCCCTTGCCACCCGAACTGCGGATGAGCGCAGCCAGGTGGGGGGCCCGGTAGTGCGAGGCCCCTGGTGTAAGTGAGGGCAGACCCCTTGCCACCCGATCTGCGGATGAGCGCAGTCAGGTGGGGGGCCCGGTGGTGTGAGGCCTCTGGTGTGGGTGAGGGCAGGCCCCTTGCCACCCGAACTGCGGATGAGCGCAGCCAGGTGGGGGGACCCCTTGCCACCCGAACTGCGGATGAGCGCAGCCAGGTGGGGGGCCCGGTGGTGTGAGGCCTCTGGTGTGAGTGAGGGCAGACCCCTTGCCACCCGAACTGCGGATGAGCGCAGCCAGGTGGGGGGCCCGGTGGTGTGAGGCCTCTGGTGTGGGTGAGGGCAGGCCCCTTGCCACCCGAACTGCGGATGAGCGCAGCCAGGTGGGGGGCCCGGTGGTGTGAGGCCTCTAGTGTGAGTGAGGGCAGACCCCTTGCCACCCGAACTGCGGATGAGCGCAGCCAGGTGGGGGGCCCGGTGGTGTGAGGCCTCTGGTGTGGGTGAGGGCAGACCCCTTGCCACCCGAACTGCGGATGAGCGCAGCCAGGTGGGGGGCCCGTGGTGTGAGGCCTCTGGTGTGGGTGAGGGCAGACCCCTTGCCACCCGAACTGCGGATGAGCGCAGCCAGGTGGGGGGCCCGGTTGTGTGAGGCCCGTGGTGTGAGTGAGGGCAGACCCCTTGCCACCCGAACTGCGGATGAGCGCAGCCAGGTGGGGGGGCCCGGTGGTGTGAGGCCTCTGGTGTGAGTGAGGGCAGACCCCTTGCCACCCGAACTGCGGATGAGCGCAGCCAGGTGGGGGGCCCGGTGGTGTGAGGGCAGACCCCTTGCCACCCGAACTGCGGATGAGCGCAGCCAGGGGGGGGGTGTGAGGCCTCTGGTGTGGGTGAGGGCAGACCCCTTGCCACCCGAACTGCGGATGAGCGCAGCCAGGTGTGGGGCCCGGTAGTGTGAGGCCTCTGGTGTGGGTGAGGGCAGACCCCTTGCCACCCGAACTGCGGATGAGCGCAGCCAGGTGGGGGGCCCGGTGAGCGTGTGGGGCCTGGGTGTGTGTGAGGGCAGACCCCTTGCCACCCGAACTGCGGATGAGCGCAGCCAGGTGGGGGTCCCGGTAGTGTGAGGCCCTGTGTGTGGGTGAGGGCAGACCCCTTGCCACCCGAACTGCGGATGAGCGCAGCCAGGTGGGGGGGCCCGGTGGTGTGAGGCCTCTGGTGTGGGTGAGGGCAGACCCCTTGCCACCCGAACTGCGGATGAGCGCAGCCAGGTGGGGGCCGGGTGGTGTGAGGCTCTGGTGTGGGTGAGGGCAGACCCCTTGCCACCGGAACTGCGGATGAGCGCAGCCAGGTGGGGGGCCCGGTAGTGTGAGGCCTCTGGTGTGAGTGAGGGCAGGCCCTTGCCACCCGAACTGCGGATGAGCGCAGCCAGGTGGGGGGCCCGGTGGTGTGAGGCCTCTGGTGTGGGTGAGGGCAGGCCCCTTGCCACCCGAACTGCGGATGAGCGCAGCCAGGTGGGGGGCCCGGTGGTGTGAGGCCTCTGGTGTGAGTGAGGGCAGGCCCCTTGCCACCCGAACTGCGGATGAGCGCAGCCAGGTGGGGGCCCGGTGGTGGGGCCGGTGGTGCGGATGAGCGCAGCCTGGTGGTGTGAGGGCAGACCCCTTGCCACCCAACTGCGGATGAGCGCAGCCAGGTGGGGGGCCCGGTAGTGTGAGGCCTCTGGTGTGGGTGAGGGCAGGCCCCTTGCCACCCGAACTGCGGATGAGCGCAGCCAGGTGGGGGGCCCGGTGGTGTGAGGCCTCTGGTGTGAGTGAGGGCAGACCCCTTGCCACCCGAACTGCGGATGAGCGCAGCCAGGTGGGGGGCCCGGTAGTGTGAGGCCCCTGGTGTGAGTGAGGGCAGACCCCTTGCCACCCGAACTGCGGATGAGCGCAGCCAGGTGGGGGGCCCGGTGGTGTGGGGCCCTTGCCACCCGTGCGGTGAGCGCAGCCAGGTGGGGGGCCCGGTGGTTGTGGGTGAGGGCAGACCCCTTGCCACCCGTGCGGATGAGCGCAGCCAGGGGGGGCCCGGTGGTGTGAGGCCCTGGGGGTGCCACCCGAACTGCGGATGAGCGCAGCCAGGTGGGGGGCCCGGGTGGTGTGTGAGGCCCCTGGTGGTGAGGGCAGACCCCTTGCCACCCGAACTGCGGATGAGCGCAGCCAGGTGGGGGGCCCGGTAGTGTGAGGCCCTGGTGTGAGTGAGGGCAGACCCCTTGCCACCCGAACTGCGGATGAGCGCAGCCAGGTGGGGGGCCCGGTAGTGTGAGGCCTCTGGTGTGAGTGAGGGCAGACCCCTTGCCACCCGAACTGCGGATGAGCGCAGCCAGGTGGGGGGCCCGGTGGTGTGAGGCCCTGGTGTGAGTGAGGGCAGACCCCTTGCCACCCGAACTGCGGATGAGCGCAGCCAGGTGGGGGGCCCGGTGGTGTGGGTTAGGGCAGACCCCTTGCCACCCGAACTGCGGATGAGCGCAGCCAGGTGGGGGGCCCGGTGGTGTGAGGCCTCTGGTGTGGGTGAGGGCAGGCCCCTTGCCACCCGAACTGCGGATGAGCGCAGCCAGGTGGGGGGCCCGGTAGTGCGAGGCCCCTGGTGTGAGTAAGGGCAGACCCCTTGCCACCCGAACTGCGGATGAGCGCAGCCAGGTGGGGGGCCCGGTGGTGTGAGGCCTCTGGTGTGAGTGAGGGCAGACCCCTTGCTACCCGAACTGCGGATGAGCGCAGCCAGGTGGGGGGCCCGGTGGTGTGAGGCCCCTGGTGTGGGTGAGGGCAGACCCCTTGCCACCCGAACTGCGGATGAGCGCAGCCAGGTGGGGGGCCCGGTGGTGTGAGGCCTCTGGTGTGGGTGAGGGCAGGCCCCATGCCACCCGAACTGCGGATGAGCGCAGCCAGGTGGGGGGCCCGGTAGTGTGAGGCCC
The DNA here is from genome assembly GCA_028564925.1 of Lithobates sylvaticus. Lineage (NCBI taxonomy): Eukaryota > Metazoa > Chordata > Amphibia > Anura > Ranidae > Lithobates > Lithobates sylvaticus. The sequence continues at coordinate 67,317,192 of CM053037.1, read as the reverse complement.
CTGGTGTGAGTGAGGGCAGGCCCTTGCCACCCGAACTGCGGATGAGCGCAGCCAGGTGGGGGGGCCGGTGGTGTGAGGCCTGGTGTGTGAGTGAGGGCAGACCCTTGCCACCCGAACTGCGGATGAGCGCAGCCAGGTGGGGGGCCCGGTGTGTGTGAGGGTGTGTGTGAGGGCAGGACCCCTTGCCACCCGAACTGCGGATGAGCGCAGCCAGGTGGGGGGCCCGGTAGTGTGAGGCCTCTGGTGTGGGTGAGGGCAGGCCCTTGCCACCCGAACTGCGGATGAGCGCAGCCAGGTGGGGGGCCCGGTGGTGTGAGGCCTCTGGTGTGAGTGAGGGCAGACCCCTTGCCACCCGAACTGCGGATGAGCGCAGCCAGGTGGGGGGCCCGGTAGTGTGAGGCCCCTGGTGTGAGGGCAGACCCCTTGCCACCCGAACTGCGGATGAGCGCAGCCAGGTGGGGGCCCGGTGGTGTGAGGCCCCTGGTGTGGTGAGGGCAGACCCCTTGCCACCCGAACTGCGGATGAGCGCAGCCGCAGCCAGGTGGGGGCCCGGTAGTGTGAGGCCCTGGTGTGGTGAGGGCAGGCCCCTTGCCACCCGAACTGCGGATGAGCGCAGCCAGGTGGGGGGTGGGGGGCCCGGTGAGGGCAGTGAACTGCGGATGAGGCAGCCAGGTGGGGGGCCCGGGTGTGAGTGAGGGCAGACCCCTTGCCACCCGAACTGCGGATGAGCGCAGCCAGGTGGGGGGCCCGGTGGTGTGAGGCCTCTGGTGTGGGTGAGGGCAGACCCCTTGCCACCCGAACTGCGGATGAGCGCAGCCAGGTGGGGGGCCCGGTAGTGTGAGGCCCTGGTGTGAGTGAGGGCAGACCCCTTGCCACCCGAACTGCGGATGAGCGCAGCCAGGTGGGGGGCCCGGTGGTGTGAGGCCTCTGGTGTGGGTGAGGGCAGACCCCTTGCCACCCGAACTGCGGATGAGCGCAGCCAGGTGGTGTGGGCCCTGGGTGGTGTGAGGGCAGACCCCTGGTGTGAGTGAGGGCAGGGACCCCTTGCCACCCGAACTGCGGATGAGCGCAGCCAGGTGGGGGGCCCGGTGGTGTGAGGCCTCTGGTGTGAGTGAGGGCAGACCCCTTGCCACCCGAACTGCGGATGAGCGCAGCCAGGTGGGGGGCCCGGTAGTGTGAGGAGCGCCAGGTGGGGGGGTGTGTGTGGGTGAGGGCAGACCCCTTGCCACCCGAACTGCGGATGAGCGCAGCCAGGTGGGGGGCCCGGTGTGTGTGAGGCCTCTGGTGTGAGTGAGGGCAGACCCCTTGCCACCCGAACTGCGGATGAGGCCCTGGCAGCCAGGTGGGGGGTGGTGTGAGGGCAGACCCCTTGCCACCCGAACTGCGGATGAGCGCAGCCAGGTGGGGGGCCCGGTGAGTGTGAGGCCTGCTGGTGTGAGTGAGGGCAGACCCCTTGCCACCCGAACTGCGGATGAGCGCAGTCAGGTGGGGGGCCCGGTGGTGTGAGGCCTCTGGTGTGAGTGAGGGCAGACCCCTTGCCACCCGAACTGCGGATGAGCGCAGCCAGGTGGGGGGCCCGGTGGTGTGAGGCCTCTGGTGTGGGTGAGGGCAGGCCCCTTGCCACCCGAACTGCGGATGAGCGCAGCCAGGTGGGGGGCCCGGTGGTGTGAGGCCTCTGGTGTGAGTGAGGGCAGACCCCTTGCCACCCGAACTGCGGATGAGCGCAGTCAGGTGGGGGGCCCGGTGGTGTGAGGCCTCTGGTGTGGGTGAGGGCAGGCCCCTTGCCACCCGAACTGCGGATGAGCACAGCCAGGTGGGAGGCCAGGTGGTGTGAGGCTCCTGGTGTGGGTGAGGGCAGACCCCTTGCCACCCACACTGCGGATGAGCGCAGCCAGGTGGGGGGCCCGGTAGTGTGAGGCCCTGGTGTGGGTGAGGGCAGACCCCTTGCCACCCGATCTGCGGATGAGCGCAGCCAGGTGGGGGGCCCGGTGGTGTGAGGCCTCTGGTGTGGGTGAGGGCAGGACCCCTTGCCACCCGAACTGCGGATGAGCGCAGCCAGGTGGGGGGCCCGGTGGTGTGAGGCCTCTGGTGTGAGTGAGGGCAGACCCCTTGCCACCCGAACTGCGGATGAGCGCAGCCAGGTGGGGGGGCCCGGTAGTGTGAGGCCTCTGGTGTGTGAGTGAGGGCAGACCCCTTGCCACCCGAACTGCGGATGAGCGCAGCCAGGTGGGGGGCCCGGTGGTGTGAGGCCCTGGTGTGAGTGAGGGCAGACCCCTTGCCACCCGAACTGCGGATGAGCGCAGCCAGGTGGGGGGGGAGGTGTGAGGCCCCTGGTGTGTGTGAGGGCAGACCCCTTGCCACCCGAACTGCGGATGAGCGCAGCCAGGTGGGGGGCCCGTGAGTGTGAGGCCTCTGGTGTGGGTGAGGGCAGGCCCCTTGCCCACCCGAACTGCGGATGAGCGCAGCCAGGTGGGGGGCCCGGTGCCACCCGAACTGCGGATGAGCGTGTGAGGCCTCTGGTGTGAGTGAGGGCAGACCCCTTGCCACCCGAACTGCGGATGAGCGCAGCCAGGTGGGGGGCCCGGTGGTGTGAGGCCTCTGGTGTGAGTGAGGGCAGACCCCTTGCCACCCGAACTGCGGATGAGCGCAGCCGGTGGTGTGAGGGTGTGGGGGCCCGGTGGTGTGAGGCCCTGGTGTGGGTGAGGGCAGACCCCTTGCCACCCGAACTGCGGATGAGCGCAGCCAGGTGGGGGGCCCGGGGTGTGAGGCCCCTGGTGTGAGTGAGGGCAGACCCCTTGCCACCCGAACTGCGGATGAGCGCAGCCAGGTGGGGGGCCCGGTAGTGTGAGGCCTCTGTGTGTGAGTGAGGGCAGACCCCTTGCCACCCGAACTGCGGATGAGCGCAGCCAGGTGGGGGGCCCCGGGTGTGAGGCCCTGGTGTGGTGAGGGCAGACCCCTTGCCACCCGAACTGCGGATGAGCGCAGCCAGGTGGGGGGCCCGGTGGTGTGAGGCCCTGGTGTGAGTGAGGGCAGACCCCTTGCCACCCGAACTGCGGATGAGCGCAGCCAGGTGGGGGGCCCGGTTGTGTGAGGCCTCTGGTGTGAGTGAGGGCAGACCCCTTGCCACCCGAACTGCGGATGAGCGCAGCCAGGTGGGGGGGCCCGGTAGTGTGAGGCCTCTGGTGTGGGTGAGGGCAGACCCCTTGCCACCC